>CM051271.1:12905628-12953128 GCA_027921565.1 Artemia sinica | reverse complement strand
TCACCTTTCGTTGCCTGCCACAGTAATAGCCACAGTAGCCACACGGATTAGCCACAGTAATACCATATTTCAGTTATGATTAGCCACTGATGCAGATGGTTCATATGCGTCATGTGCCGTATGCCACTGAAGCCACTCGGAATTTGACTAAATCATGTAAACGAATCCGAATGTTTAGGTCATTTGCTTTGTTGTTTTGTGAAATGCTTCTGCCGAAGAAAGCAAAACTCAGGTCATTAAAACCTGAGTTCATTAAAAGCCCCCCCCCCCACCAAAAAACAAACTTTTTGGGAAAGTTTAGGAGACCTGCCCACGTTCATGACTTTTTTAGAAAATAATTTTTTTCTGCTATGCTTGTCAACCTACAGTCAACTTTTTCCCAGCAAAATGTACCAACACATTCAGGACATCAAGCAAAATTTTGATATTTTTTAGCCTATTAGTTATAGCCATAATTCAAAGAACAATGACCTTGGTCAGATATGGCGAACCTGTACGACCCCGGTATAGCTTTGCCACCCCCCGGTTCTGGTTCGCCAAGCATTGAAAACCACTTTTAAAAAGATCAGAAGAGCCATTCTCATTTAAGAATATGTTTTGATACTCATCAGCTATTGGTATAAGAAAATTTAATACAGGTAACTCATATTAATTTGTCTGATCATTTTACATTGTATGTGGAAAGATCGACACCGAATGTCAGCTTTTCTGATTGCCTTTTAGTCCCTCTGCATGAGACGGGTTGATCAAGTTTGATTTCCACTGATTGTCTCTCTACAAAAGCCTGTTCATCTGTATAAACAAACTTGTTTGGTTCAACCTTTTGAGAAATTTGACATCAAGATCATCACCATTGATTTCTAGCTCGACGCAACATAGTATGTTTTCCCACTTCTTTTCCCATCGATTCCAGTGAGAATGAAATCACTGACTGTAATCTCTCCAGATATTTCTGTTTCAGCCTCGACATCGCCAACATTCAGACTCTCGTCACTGCAACAATCAGAATCAACTATAAAATCTTCAGAGCTGATTTCATACTCAACTGCTTAGCGAAACAGCTTCCTTTTGGAAATTTATATTGCTTCGCAACTGTCTTGCTTAGTTTCTTCATTTCTAGCACTTTTTGTTTCTTGTTTTTCTTTTCCACCTCTTGCTGAATTCTTTCTTTTACTGGAGTATCTGTTAGGATTTCTGTTTTCTTTCTATTTGCAGTTCTTCTTTTCTGCTTCCTGCGGGATCCTTTCGGCAATGGGAAAAAGATCTATAATTTCTGAATAGCTATCGTTAACAGAACCAGCAGCAACATTGTAACAGGCAGCTGTTCTGGACTCGAGTCTCTCAGGGGTGGTTCGCTTACACATGGTGCTTCTGAATATCGCGCAGAGTTACCTTCTGAGCTGAAAGGGGCCAGTGGCGGTAACTTCTGGTCTATCGGAAACGGATGAACTTAGGTATTCGTGGTCTTGAAAAATTTCTGGGTTGAATGGATGAATTCCTGTGCAGCGGAACCCGCTGATTATGCTTTCTTGAGTTACAGCCTTGAAGTAAGATGAGCCAAGAATTTCTGCAACATTAGCAATGGCTATGGTTTTGCATTTGTTTCTGCTCATAAAAGCTGCGGCTTCTTGATTGTAGTATGCATTAATCGGAAACATAACGGAGCGATCCAGAGGCTGCAGTTTATGAGTCGTATGTGGGGGAACGGTTAAAAGATTAACACCATTCTCCTTAGCCAGCTCAAGCAGATCGCTAGAATATCTGGTAATATGATTGTCCAAAATAAGAAGAACAGGTTTTGATTTTGTTGGTTTTACATGACTAATAAAGTGGTTCAGCCAAATGACAAACAGCTCGGTCGTCATCCATCCAGAAGCTTTTTCATTTCCGAACCCAATGGTCCCTGGTGGAGCTCCCTTTAGTAGGATATCAGGGCACGTTTTTCTGGGAAAAATCATCATTGGAGGAACTGTATTTCCAATAACGCTAACACAGATACAAAGCGTGATATTCTGCCCTCTTTCGACAGACGTTACCTTTCCGACTTGCCATTGGCCCTTTCAGCAATGACAGTGCCTGGCTTGTGAACAGTCGAGAATCCTGTCTCATCGACGTTCCAAATATTTTCTGTCTGGGCTAAAGCAGTGACGATCTTATAGAGTCCGAAGATTGTTAAAGAAACTGCTGAACTGTAAAGCGGTTGAAGGCAGTAGCTCTTCCCAGACTGGTAGCTTCTGCCTGTCGGATTGTAAGCTCGGGGTGTCGCTGCATAAACCCCCGATACCAATCCTCTCCCGCAGCTTGATTTTTCTCACCACAAGTCCATGAATCTGGAATTTTAAGCTGCTTCGACGTGGCGTATTTGTAACAAAGTTGACGTAGCTCAAGTGGTGATAGTCCATAATGCATATGGCATATTATTTGCAGGTATTTGACAAGAGCCCGTTCTTGTTCGTCGGTAAAAATTCTACGAGTGGCGTATCGTGGTGAAAAAAAAAGAGAGAGACGAACTTCTAACCTCCAGGCCGTTCTTGCTGATTCTTTTCACATAATCTCGTAAGGTTGCACGAGGAATCTGGTATTTTCTCGAAGCTGTTGCCTTTGGAAATTGCTTCTTAATGACTTCTAGCTCAGCTTCACGAAGCAGTTCTGGTTCAGTCGTACCTTTTTTCCTTTCTGTTGCAGGCTTTGCGTTCGCATGATGTCTGAAAACAAAAGGAAATATACTATTAGTAAAATACAGAATAGTGCACCAATATGCTTGATGTAACATTGAAGACTTTTGCAGAAGAAGCTTACATGTCCAGTCTTAAATTTTTCAAAGTTTTCAGCCTTGTCTTTTGTCATGATGTATAACCTACTTATTTTGGCAATGAAACAACATTGACTACTTCAAACTTTTAGAATATGTTAGTTGGATTGCCCAGTTTGTTTTTATCAAATATGATGTGTTCTGAACTTGAAAGATCAAATAAATTTCAAGAGCTCTTTTTTACGTAGTAACCTCAAGGTAATACGTTTCGTCTCAATATTCTTTGTCGAATGTTACATCAACATAACAAACTCTTAAATTTCGAATCAATGTCGCAATTTTCTGGGCATGCAAATCGACTCGATCCAATTGTTTTTATCCTATTATTATTGCCAGTAACAACTCTTCATTTAGATGGGCTAGTAAAATACAGAATATTACTAGTAAAATACACAATATTTCTGAAAAATACAGAACTAGTAAAATACAGAATAGTACAACAACACATAACAAAATACTACAATGAAAACAAAATGAAAGCTCACCAGCCCAGGTTCGCCAGCCCTGGTTCGCCATACCCTAGCCTGGCGAACCTGAGCAGGAAATTTGTGGCGAACGTGGGCAGAGGGTCATCTACATGAAGTTTTGATCTAATCTGAAATTCTTGATAGATGGTGCCAAATGCTTTTGAGGAGAGTGGTAGCATAAACTGAGAGATATATTTGGTATCAGACAATTACCAAATCTTTTAAAATAGCTCTTGAACAGCTTTTTTTCTAAGACATAAAATATAGCATTCTGCTGGAAAAAAATATACCAATTATTAAAAAAATTTACTTACAACTGAAGGCAAATTCTCTGCACTAATAAAGTATCGCTAGTAGATGACTCTTCCATTGGCAAAGTTTCCTGGGTTTTGAACGCTATGTGTTCAAGTAATTTTGAAATGATGAACGTGGTGAAGGTGAGCTGGTCTCCCCCCAATGACATATAAAGATTGCCGCATTTTAGATGAAATCTATTGACTGCATGCAATCTTAATAATAAGATGCATTTGCTTGTCGTTAAAAAAAAAAAAAAAAAAAAAAAAAAAAAAAAAAAAAAAAAAAAAAAAAAAAAAAAAAAAAAAAAAAAAAAAAAATGCTTACTCTCTTGTAATTATCCTAGAACCAATTAACTGATCTGGTCTCCGCTCTTAGTGGAATTTGTACTACCCGCTCTATAGCATCTGTATCATCATGTCGTAGTTTTTACATTAGCTAATTTACCGCACCTCACTGACACCCAATTGTATATAATTTAGTACTATCGATTCTGTGCTATGTTTTTTCTCAGTATCTCAGAATTAGCTAATAGCTTACCGCACCACACTGACACCTAATTTGATATAGTTTAGTACTATCGATTCAGTAGTACTATATTCTTCCCAAAATTTCAGAAGTAGCTAATAGCTTACAGCACTTCACTGACACCCAGTTGTATATAGTTTAGTACTATCGATTCTGTGCTATGTTTTTTCTCAGTATTTCAGAAATAGCTAATAGCTTACCGCACCTCACTGACACCCAATTGTACATAGTTTAATACTATCGATTTACACTCTTTTTTTTCTCAATGTTTCAGAATTAGCTAATAGCTTACCGCACCTCACTGACACCCAATTGTACATAGTTTAATACTATCGATTCGCACTCTTTTTTTTCTCAATGTTTCAGAAGTAGCTAATAGCTTACCGCAATTCACTGACACCCAGTTGTATATAGTTTTAGTATTATCGATTCTGTGCTATGTTTTTTCTCAGTATCTCAGAAATAGCTAATAGCTTACTGCACCACACTGACACCCAATTTTATATAGTTTAGTACTATCGATTCAGTACTATATTCTTCCCAATATTTCAAAAGTAGCTAATAGCTTACCGCAATTCACTGACACCCAGTTGTATATAGTTTAGTATTATCGATTCCGTGCTATGTTTTTTCTCAGTATCTCAGAAATAGCTAATAGCTTACTGCACCTCACTGACACCCAATTGTACATAGTTTAATACTATCGATTTGCACTCTTTTTTTTCTCAATGTTTCAGAATTAGCTAATAGCTTACCGCACCTCACTGACACCCAATTGTACATAGTTTAATACTATCGATTCGCACTCTTTTTTTTTTTCTCAATGTTTCAGAAGTAGCTAATAGCTTACCGCAATTCACTGACACCCAGTTGTATATAGTTTAGTATTATCGATTCTGTGCTATGTTTTTTCTCAGTATCTCAGAAATAGCTAATAGCTTACTGCACCTCACTGACACCCAATTTTGTATAGTTTAGTACTATCGATTCTGTGCTATGTTTTTTCTCAGTATCTCAGAATTAGCTAATAGCTTACTGCACCACACTGACACCCAATTTTATATAGTTTAGTACTATCGATTCAGTACTATATTCTTCCCAATATTTCAAAAGTAGCTAATAGCTTACCGCACTTCACTGACACCCAATTTTATATAGTTTAGTACTATCGATTCAGTACTATATTCTTCCCAATATTTCAGAAGTAGCTAATAGCTTACAACACTTCACTGACACCCAGTTGTATATAGTTTAGTACTATCGATTCTGTGCTATGTTTTTTCTCAGTATTTCAGAAATAGCTAATACCTTACCGCACCTCACTGACACCCAATTGTACATAGTTTAATAATATCGATTCGCACTGTTTTTTTCTCAATGTTTCAGAATTAGCTAATAGCCTACCGCACCTCACTGACAACCAATTGTACATAGTTTAATGCTATCGATTCGCACTCTTTTTTTTCTCATTGTTTCAGAAGTAGCTAATAGCTTACCGCACTTCACTGACACCCAGTTGTATATAGTTTAGTACTATCGATTCTGTGCCATGTTTTTTCTCAGTATTTCAGAAATAGCTAATAGCTTACCGCACCACACTGACACCTAATTTTATATAGTTTAGTACTATCGATTCAGTCCTATATTCTTCCCAATATTTCAGAAGTAGCTAATAGCCTACCACACTTCACTGACACCCAGTTGTATATAGTTTAACACTATCGATTCTGTGCTATGTTTTTCTCAGTATCTCAGAAATAGCTAATAGCTTACTGCACCTCACTGACACCCAATTGTACATAGTTTAATACTATCGATTTGCACTCTTTTTTTTCTCAATGTTTCAGAATTAGCTAATAGCTTACCGCACCTCACTGACACCCAATTGTACATAGTTTAATACTATCGATTCGCACTCTTTTTTTTCTCAATGTTTCAGAAGTAGCTAATAGCTTACCGCAATTCACTGACACCCAGTTGTATATAGTTTAGTATTATCGATTCTGTGCTATGTTTTTTCTCAGTATCTCAGAAATAGCTAATAGCTTACTGCACCTCACTGACACCCAATTTTGTATAGTTTAGTACTATCGATTCTGTGCTATGTTTTTTCTCAGTATCTCAGAAGATTAGCTAATAGCTTACTGCACCACACTGACACCCAATTTTATATAGTTTAGTACTATCGATTCAGTACTATATTCTTCCCAATATTTCAAAAGTAGCTAATAGCTTACCGCACTTCACTGACACCCAATTTTATATAGTTTAGTACTATCGATTTAGTACTATATTCTTCCCAATATTTCAGAAGTAGCTAATAGCTTACAACACTTCACTGACACCCAGTTGTATATAGTTTAGTACTATCGATTCTGTGCTATGTTTTTTCTCAGTATTTCAGAAATAGCTAATACCTTACCGCACCTCACTGACACCCAATTGTACATAGTTTAATAATATCGATTCGCACTGTTTTTTTCTCAATGTTTCAGAATTAGCTAATAGCCTACCGCACCTCACTGACAACCAATTGTACATAGTTTAATACTATCGATTCGCACTCTTTTTTTTTTCTCATTGTTTCAGAAGTAGCTAATAGCTTACCGCACTTCACTGACACCCAGTTGTATATAGTTTAGTACTATCGATTCTGTGCTATGTTTTTTCTCAGTATTTCAGAAATAGCTAATAGCTTACCACAACTCACTGACACCCAATTGTACATAGTTTAAAACTATCGATTCGCACTCTTTTTTTTCTCAATGTTTCAGAATTAGCTAATAGCTTACCGCACCTCACTGACACCCAATTGTACATAGTTTAATACTATCGATTCGCACTCTTTTTTTTCTCAATGTTTCAGAAGTAGCTAATAGATTACCGCACTTCACTGACACCCAGTTGTATATAGTTTAGTATTATCGATTCTGTGTTATGTTTTTTCTCAGTATCTCAGAAATAGCTTATAGCTTACCGCACCTCACTGACACCCAATTTTGTATAGTTTAGTACTATCGATTCTGTGCTATGTTTTTTCTCAGTATCTCAGAATTAGCTAATTGCTTACCGCACCACACTGACACCCAATTTTATATAGTTTAGTACTATCGATTCAGTACTATATTTTTCCTAATATTTCAGAAGTAGCTAATAGCTTACCGCACTTCACTGACACCCAGTTGTTTATAGTGTAGTATTATCGATTCTGTGCTATGTTTTTTCTCAGTATCTCAGAAATAGCTAATAGCTTACCGCATCTCACTGACACCCAATTTTGTATAGTTTAGTACTATCGCTCTGTGCTATGTTTTTTCTCAGTATCTCAGAATTAGCTAATAGCTTACCGCACCACACTGACACCCAATTTTATATAGTTTAGTACTATCGATTCAGAACTATATTCTTCCCAATATTTCAGAAGTAGCTAATAGTTTACCGCACTTCACTGACACCCAGTTGTATATAGCTTAGTACTATCGATTCTGTGCTATGTTTTTTTGTTAGTATTTCAGAAATAGATAATAGCTTACCGCACCTCACTGACACCCAATTGTACATAGTTTATTACTATCGATTCGCCTTTTTTTTTCTCAATGTTTCAGAATTAGCTAATAGCTTACCGCACCTCACTGACACCCAATTGTACATAGTTTAATACTATCGATTCGCACTCTTTTTTTTTCTCAATGTTTCAGAAGTAGCTAATAGCTTACCGCACTTCACTGACACCCAGTTGTATATAGTTTTAGTACTATCGATTCTGTGCTATGTTTTTTCTCAGTATTTCAGAAATAGCTAATAGCTTACCGCACCTCACTGACACCCAATTGTACATAGTTTAATACTATCGATTCGCACTCTTTTTTTTTTCTCAATGTTTCAGAATTAGCTAATAGCTTACCGCACCTCACTGACACCCAATTGTACATAGTTTAATACTATCGATTCGTACTCTTTTTTTTCTCAATGTTTCAGAAGTAGCTAATAGCTTACCGCACTTCACTGACACCCAGTTGTATATAGTTTAGTACTATCGATTCTGTGCCATGTTTTTTCTCAGTATTTCAGAAATAGCTAATAGCTTACCGCACCTCACTGACACCCAAATGTACATAGTTTAAAACTATCGATTTCGCACTCTTTTTTTTTCTCAATGTTTCAGAATTAGCTAATAGCTGACCGCACCTCACTGACACCCAATTGTACATAGTTTAATACTATCGATTCGCACTATTTTTTTTCTCAATGTTTCAGAAGTAGCTAATAGCTTACCGCACCTCATTGACACCCAATTTTGTATAGTTTAGTACTATCGATTCTGTGCTATGTTTTTTCTCAGTATCTCAGAATTAGCTAATAGCTTACCGCACCACACTGACCCCAATTTTATATAGTTTAGTACTATCGATTCAGCACTATATTCTTCCCAATATTTCAGAAGTAGCTAATATAATAGCTTACCACACTTCACTGACACCCAATTTTACATAGTATAGTACTATCGATTCAGTACTATATTCTTCCCAATATTTCAGAAGTAGCTAATAGCTTACCGCACTTCACTGACACCCAGTTGTATATAGTTTTAGTATTATCGATTCTGTGCTATGTTTTTTTCTCAGTATCTCAGAAATTGCTAATAGCTTACCGCACCTCACTGACACCCAATTTTGTATAGTTTAGTACTATCGATTCTGTGTTTTGTTTTTTCTCAGTATCTCAGAATTAGCTAATAGCTTACCGCACCACACTGACACCTAATTTTATATAGTTTAGTACTATCGATTCAGTACTATATTCTTCCCAATATTTCAGAAGTAGCTAATAGCTTACTGCACTTCACTGACACCCAGTTGTATATAGTTTAGGACTATCGATTCTGTGCTATGTTTTTTTAGTATTTCAGAAATAGCTAATAGCTTACCGCACCTCACTGACACCCAATTGTACATAGTTTAATACTATTGATTCGCACTCTTTTTTTTCTCATTGTTTCAGGATTAGCTAATAGCTTACCGCACCTCACTGACACCCAATTGTACATAGTTTAATACTATCGATTCGCACTCTTTTTTTTTCTCAATGTTTCAGAAGTAGCTAATAGCTTACCGCACTTCACTGACACCCAGTTGTATATAGTTTAGTACTATCGATTCTGTTCTATGTTTTTTTCTCAGTATTTGAGAAATAGCTAATAGCTTACCGCACCTCACTGACACCCAATTGTACATAGTTTAATACTATCGATTCGCACTCTT
This sequence comes from Artemia sinica, assembly GCA_027921565.1. NCBI lineage: Eukaryota > Metazoa > Arthropoda > Branchiopoda > Anostraca > Artemiidae > Artemia > Artemia sinica. The sequence continues at coordinate 12,943,766 of CM051271.1, read as the reverse complement.
TTTTTCTCAATGTTTCAGAATTAGCTAATAGCTTACCGCACCTCATTGACACCCAATTGTACATAGCTTAATACTATCGATTCGCACTCTTTTTTTCTCAGTGTTTTAGAAGTAGCTAATAGCTTACCGCACTTCACTGACACCCAGTTGTATATAGTTTAGTATTATCGATTCTGTGCTATGTTTTTTCTCAGTATCTCAGAAATAGCTAATAGCTTACCGCACCTCGCTGACACCCAATTTTGTATAGTTTAGTACTATCGATTCTGTGCTATGTTTTTTCTCAGTATCTCAGAATTAGCTAATAGCTTACCGCACCACACAGACACCCAATTTTATATAGTTTAGTACTATCGATTCAGTACTATATTCTTCCCAATATTTCAGAAGTAGCTAATAGCTTACCACACTTCACTGACACCCAATTTCATATAGTTTAGTACTATCGATTCAGTACTATATTTCTTCTAAATATTTCAGAAGTAGCTAATAGCTTACCGCACTTCACTGACACCCAATTTTATATAGTTTAGTATTATCGATTGTGTGCTATGTTTTTTCTCAGTATCTCAGAAATAGCTAATAGCTTACCGCACCTCACTGACACCCAATTTTATATAGTTTAGTACTATCGATTCTGTGCTATGTTTTTTCTCAGTATCTCAGAATTAGCTAATAGCTTACCGCACCACACTGACACCCAATTTTATATAGTTTAGTACTACCGATTCAGTACTATATTCTTCCCAATGTTTCAGAAGTAGCTAATAGCTTACCGCACTTCACTGACACCCAGTTATATATAGTTTAGTACTATCAATTCTGTGCTATGTTTTTTCTTAGTACTTCAGAAATAGCTAATAGCTTACCGCGCCTCACTGACACCCAATTGTACATAGTTTAATACTATCGATTCGCACTCTTTTTTTTCTCAATGTTTTAGAATTAGCTAATAGCTTACCGCACCTATCTGACACCCAATTGTACATAGTTTAATACTATCGATTCGCACTCTTTTTTTTTCTCAATGTTTCAGAAGTAGCTAATAGCTTACCGCACCTCACGGACACCCAATTGTACATAGTTTAATACTATCAATTCTGTCCTATGTTTTTTCTCAGTATCTCAGAAATAGCTAATAGCTTACCGCACCTCACTGACACCCAATTTCGTATAGTTTAGAACTATCGATTCTGTGCTATGTTTTTTCTCAGTATCTCAGAATTAGCTAATAGCTTACCGCACCACACTGACACCCAATTTTATATAGTTTAGTACTATCGATTCAGTACTATATTCTTCCCAATATTTCAGAAGTAGCTAATAGCTTACCACACTTCACTGACACCCAGTTGTATATAGTTTAGCACTATCGATTCTGTGCTATGTTTTTCCTCAGTATCTCAGAAATAGCTAATAGCTTACCGCACCTCACTGACACCCAATTTTGTATAGTTTGGTACTATCGATTCTGTGCCATGTTTTTTTCTCAGTATCTAAGAATTAGCTAATAGCTTACCGCACCACACTGACACCCAATTTTATATAGTTTAGTACTATCGATTCAGTACTATATTCTTCCCAATATTTCAGAAGTAGCTAATAGCTTACCACACTTCACTGACACCCAGTTGTATATAGTTTAGCACTATCGATTCTGTGCTATGTTTTTTCTCAGTATCTCAGAATTAGCTAATAGCTTACCGCACCTCACTGACACCCAATTTTATGTAGTTTAGTACTATCGATTCAGTACTTTATTCTTCCCAATATTTTAGAAGTAGCTAATAGCTTACCAAACTTCACTGACACCCAGTTGTATATAGTTTAGCACTATCGATTCTATGCTATGTTTTTTCTCAGTATCTCAGAATTAGCTAATAGCTTACCGCACCTCACTGACACCCAATTTTATATAGTTTAGTACTATCGATTCAGAACTATATTCTTCCCAATATTTAAGAAGTAGCTAATAACTTACCACACTTCACTGACACCCAGTTGTATATAGTTTAGCACTATCGATTCTGTGCTATGTTTTTTCTCAGTATCTCAGAATTAGCTAATAGCTTACCGCACCTCACTGACACCCAATTTTATATAGTTTAGTACTATCGATTCAGTACTATATTCTTCCCAATATTTCAGAAGTAGCTAATAGCTTACCACACTTCACTGACACCCAGTTGTATATAGTTTAGTACTATTGATTCTGTGCTATGTTTTTTCTCAGTATCTCAGAAATAACTAATAACTTATCGCACCTCACTGACACCCAATTTTATATAGTTTAGTACTATCGTTTCAGTACTATATTCTTCCCAATATTTCAGAAGTAGCTAATAGCTTACCACACTTCACTGACACCCATCTGTATATAGTTTAGTACTATCGATTCTGTGCTATGTTTTTTTTTCAGTATTTCAGAATTTGCTAATAGCTTACCGCTCCTCACTGACACCCAATTTTATATAGTTTAGTACTATCGTTTCAGTACTATATTCTTCCCAATATTTCAGAAGTAGCTAATAGCTTACCACACTTCACTGACACCCATCTGTATATAGTTTAGTACTATCGATTCTGTGCTATGTTTTTTTTCAGTATTTCAGAATTAGCTAATAGCTTACCGCACCTCACTGACACACAATTTTATATAGTTTAGTACTATCGTTTCAGTACTATATTCTTCCCAATATTTCAGAAGTAGCTAATAGCCTACCACACTTCACTGACACCCAGTTGTATATAGTTTAGTACTATCGATTCTGTGCTATGTTTTTTCTCAGTATCTAAGAATTAGCTAATAGCTTACCGCACCACACTGACACCCAATTTTATATAGTTTAGTACTATCGTTTCAGTACTATATTCTTCCCAATATTTCAGAAGTAGCTAATAGCCTACCACACTTCACTGACACCCAGTTGTATATAGTTTAGTACTATCGATTCTGTGCTATGTTTTTTTTCAGTATTTCAGAATTAGCTAATAGCTTACCGCACCTCACTGACACACAATTTTATATAGTTTAGTACTATCGTTTCAGTACTATATTCTTCCCATATTTCAGAAGTAGCTAATAGCCTACCACACTTCACTGACACCCAGTTGTATATAGTTTAGTACTATCGATTCTGTGCTATGTTTTTTTCTCAGTATCTAAGAATTAGCTAATAGCTTACCGCACCACACTGACACCCAATTTTATATAGTTTAGTACTATCGTTTCAGTACTATATTCTTCCCAATATTTAAGAAGTAGCTAATAGCTTACCACACTTCACTGACACCCAGTTGTATATAGTTTAGCACTATCGGTTCTGTGCTATGTTTTTTTCTCAGTATCTCAGAATTAGCTAATAGCTTACCGCACCTCACTGACACCCAATTTTATATAGTTTAGTACTATCGATTCAGTACTATATTCTTCCCAATATTTCAGAAGTAGCTAATAGCTTACCACACTTCACTGACACCCAGTTGTATATAGTTTAGTACTATCGATTCTGTGCTATGTTTTTTCTCAGTATCTCAGAAATAACTAATAACTTATCGCACCTCACTGACACCCAATTTTATATAGTTTAGTACTATCGTTTCAATACTATATTCTTCCCAATGTTTTCAGAAGTAGCTAATAGCTTACCACACTTCACTGACACCCATCTGTATATAGTTTAGTACTATCGATTCTGTGCTATGTTTTTTTTTCAGTATTTCAGAATTAGCTAATAGCTTACCGCACCTCACTGACACACAATTTTATATAGTTTAGTACTATCGTTTCAGTACTATATTCTTCCCAATATTTCAGAAGTAGCTAATAGCTTACCACACTTCACTGACACCCATCTGTATATAGTTTAGTACTATCGATTCTGTGCTATGTTTTTTTTTCAGTATTTCAGAATTAGCTAATAGCTTACCGCACCTCACTGACACAATTTTATATAGTTTAGTACTATCGTTTCAGTACTATATTCTTCCCAATATTTCAGAAGTAGCTAATAGCCTACCACACTTCACTGACACCCAGTTGTATATAGTTTAGTACTATCGATTCTGTGCTATGTTTTTTCTCAGTATCTAAGAATTAGCTAATAGCTTACCGCACCACACTGACACCCAATTTTATATAGTTTAGTACTATCGTTTCAGTACTATATTCTTCCCAATATTTCAGAAGTAGCTAATAGCCTACCACACTTCACTGACACCCAGTTGTATATAGTTTAGTACTATCGATTCTGTGCTATGTTTTTTTTCAGTATTTCAGAATTAGCTAATAGCTTACCGCACCTCACTGACACACAATTTTATATAGTTTAGTACTATCGTTTCAGTACTATATTCTTCCCAATATTTCAGAAGTAGCTAATAGCCTACCACACTTCACTGACACCCAGTTGTATATAGTTTAGTACTATCGATTCTGTGCTATGTTTTTTTTCAGTATTTCAGAATTAGCTAATAGCTTACCGCACCTCACTGACACCCAATTTGTATCTAGTTCAGTTCTATCGATTCAGTACTATGTTATTTTCAATGTTTCAGAACTACCGCAAGTTCAGAAATCGGCACCGAAAATAGAAATTAAAGAAGAATATGAGGAAGAAAAGGAGATAAGTCAAGAGGAAATAATGAGGATAATAAAAACGATACAGGTTTAAGCTTAGATTCAAGCGATGAATTTGAAGAAGTGCCAAGTAGTTCTGAAAAACCTCAAGAACTTTTTAGCATTAACTTGAATCTGAAACAGGATATCAAAGATGACATATTTGAAGATATATTTAGTGAAAATAAAGGTATAATTTTATCCTTCAATTTAACTTAATTATTTTCATTTTATTTAAAACATTTAATTACGCCGTAACGGTACTTAATTAATAAATACTTTTTTGTAACAGGGAATTATTTATTAGAGAACACTGCCACACTGCATTTATACTTAAAATGAAAAGAAAAATACAAAAATGGGAGAACATTTAAGGTGTGGTAACAAAACAAAGAAACATACAACTTTTTATACAAATACTAATAAAAGTCCAAAAAATTCCAATCAAATTCCTAAAAGTCAGAAAGTCTTTATCAAACTACATGAGCTTCATATTTCACTAATTGTGTTTGATTTCTACCAAACTTGGTATTTAAGGATTCCTAAATTTATTTAATATAAATATGTGATTAATATTGTAATATGCTAGCTAAAAAGAAATTGTAGCGGATTTGAAAAAAAAAGAAAAAAAAACTCAAATAAGGTGTTCCATAGTTTTTTTTCTTTTTTTTTTAACAAATCCGCTGTGGCAATCGAAAACAATTACAAGGCACTGTATTATATTGAGCGCGTTCGTGGTTATATTCTGATATCATTTTACACGATAAACTATAGTTGTTGTTTTTCAAATAAATCTGATTTTCATTTTCCCTTTTTTCTTGCTGATAAAGGCTTTCAGTTGGGAAGCAAGAATATTGGACTTTATTAGCATTATCTTGCAAAAGTTTTTTTTTTTTTTTCAAAATTCACTGTCTTGACCGTTAAGTTTAATTAAAAGTTTTAACCGTTTTTATGTTTTTCATTTCATTTTAAGTATACGTTTGCCATAGAGCTGTCTAAACTATGGTTCACGGAAAAGATAAAAAGAAAAATATATTTATAGCCGTCGGGAGATCTGTTTATCCTGGCTGGCAGCTGGCTTTATATGCTGCTCGCTTTGTATGCTGGCTGCTCAAAATGGTGGCTGGAATATTCTCAAAATACTAAATTATAAACCTTACCTGTTGCGTAAAAGCCTGCAATTATAACTGGTAAATTGCTGCAGAAACAACTGGGTGTATTGTAATAGAGAAGGCCCCTGTCTACATGTTTAGTATACGTATGGCCTGATTTTCAAGTCCTTTGACATAGTAGTTAAGATGGCAATTACTGTATTGGATATATACTGAAAAGGCATTAATCGAATGTGCTGAATAGGCGTAATAGGGATATTTGTATGTATTTAAATAGCCTATGTTCTGTTGACTAACTTAGCCCTGATTTTTTTTTTTAAATGAATAAAATAATGATTTAACAACTAAAGAATCTTACAATTTTCAGAAGACGTTCTGGCTGAATCCGGATAAATAATCGACCTTAAATGAAATATAAGTTTTAATGAATAAAAAAAAAATAAATGTTTGTAATAGGGTTGTCTACACTGTGGTTCATGGACAACTGAAAAAGAAAAGGATTTGTGGTCTTGAGGTGACCTACCTATCCAGGTTTTACTCAATATGGTGGCTGTTCAAAATGGTGGCTGGAATATTCTTAAATTCTAAGCCTAAACTATTGCATAAGTTCCTGCAACTCTAACTGGTAAATTATTGCACCATATTTTTCGTCCCAATGTTTTTGCCATTTTTATTTTCGTCTCATCTCGTGGTTTCTTCTTTTCGAATTTTTATCTCAAGGTCCTCACATATTTTTAATTTTATTCACACGATTTCACTATATTAGCTTTTTTAATGGATTGTGGTGTGTTAATTTTTGGTTTTTTGTTTTTTTTTTCTAGCTTAAGATGTGTGGGGTGATAAACTGATGTGTACATGCTTTTTTCTTATATATATATATATATGCTTACTTTCCTGTTGTTGATTTTCCTGTATTGAATCGAGAGAGTTGAAGTTTGCCATAGTAAGTTCTGTATATTTTAATGTTCGCTGAGGTTTCCGTATTGAATTTCCAGTATGTGCTTGCGAGGCTCTCTGCTGGTCATGCTAAAAATTTCAATTCCTAGAAATTAGAAATTAGAAAATACCATAAGAAATTAGAAACATAAGGAGGTTTCAGAAATGGCGAAAAGAAATGATGAAAGCATTAATTTCATGGTAAAGAGTGTACTGTGATAACTTTATTAAAGATATAAACAAATTGGCAAAATAAAATATACTTTAATTGTAATATTGTAATGGAGATAGTTTTAATGAATTATAACTATGGAGAAGGTCCACTCCGTATCTACATGACTAATGTATTTTTGGTTTGATGTTTAAGTCCTTTGACCCATTAGTTAAGATGACAAATACAGTACGTATTGCAGAAGGCTGAATAGGTGTAGGCTGAATTGAATGAAGAAGGCTGAATTGAATGTGACCAATAGGCAAATTTTTTTTGCATTAAAACAAAAGAAAATAACCATGTTCAACATAGTAATCCTTAAAATAAATTAAGTACTCTAGAATCTGCTTACTTTCAGAAAGCTTCTCGTTTGATTCAAATTAGCATTGATTTCAGATGAAATCCAACTTTTAATGAATTAAAGAAATAATAAATTGGTAGTATCTCCTGGACCATCTGTCCCAAGAGCTATCAAATGATGGCTCGTGGGACTGTATTTAACCGATGGAATCCCTTCCTTGTCAGATCTGTAGCAGGTGGGATCAAACCCCAGCTCTGTATTGCCGACCAGAGATCAATTCACTCTGCTATCACAAGATAATTAAACTCACCATTGTTTTAAATATTTATAGTTCTTTCTCAGAATGAACGCAGAATCAGTGGTGCCGTCAGGTTTAAATCAGGTGCCATCAGTGGTGCCGTCATTGGTGCCTGCTAAACCCATATTAATACGCTAAAGTTTCCTTTGACATCAGTGTCCTATCCTCTTTGATATAAAAAAAATCTTCTGATATTTTTAATTTGATCTACATGTTGCAGAGAAACCGATAATTTTCTTATAAAAAAGGCTGTGACTCGCCGCAGTAAGACCAAAAAGCCGCCGATATTTTTTTTTCTGTAAGATGTTTCTTTTCTTGGCTTTCGCTTTTGATAGATTTTTGTCTTTTTAATAAATTCATTGTTTTATCCCGTATTGTGTAATCGCTGAAGCTTTATATGGGGCTACTGACCGATGATTGGTGCTAATGTCACAGCGAAACAGATTGCTTACTTCCAAAAAATATTGTGACTCGAAACTTTTCTTTCTATTTCCTCGCCGAAAATTTCACACAAAAGAATTAGTTCGGTCTTGTATCCTTTTTTTTTACACAAAATTCGACATAGCAACAATAGACTATAGCAGCGACTGCTAAAAGCTGGGTTATTTGGCTTTCCTCTCTGACATACGTTAAGGAATAGCGTGATTGGCTAAAAAAAAAAACAACTACGAATGACGCCATAAAAATAAGCCAATGGAGTTAAAGTACAATTTTTAATACAGGCATATAAAACAGGAATCTCCATCCTTTTCTTTGTTCCTACAAAGTAAAGAAATCTACAGTTTTCATGGACATCTTCCTTTGACAACTGTCAAAGGGGATACTGTGAAAACCATCGAAACGGAAATTCTGAATATCATTGAAACAGGAGGCAGATCCGATTTCCAGTTTTTACTGTGGATGTAAATATTGGAGTTTTTGCAGATTTATTAGGGGTCACTTTGGTAGATGCAATTGTATCTAAACAGTAGATACATCTACTCTTTTCTTGGACATCTTTCTTGGACAACTGTCAAAGGAAATATTATGATAAGAATCGAAACGGAAGACAAATCGCACTGTTGTTATTTGGATGTATTTTTTGTAGTTTTTGCAGATGTATTAGATGTTACTGCAGTAGATGCAACTTGCTAAACAGTAGGTAAATCTACTGCTTTTATGGACATTTTTCTGTGATAACTACCAAAGAGAATATCATGAAAAGAATCAGAACGGGAGGCAGATACGATTTCCAATTGTTATTGCGGATATAACTAGCATAGTTTTTGTATATTAGTTGTACCTGCAGTAGATGGACATCTTCCTAGGACAATCATAAAAAGGGAAAATTTTAAAAACTATCGAAATAAAAGTCGAATATGGTTTCGGTCGTTAATGCAGATGTATTTTTTGTATTTTTTTTTGTAGATGCATTGGTTGTTATTGCAATAGATGCAATTATATCATATAAACATACTTATTTTATAAACAGTATATTATATAAACAATATTATATAAACAGTAGATATACAACTATATTATATTATATAAACAATAACTATATATAATATATATATAGTTATTATAATACTATATATAATATACTATATAATAATACTATATACAATATATATACTATATAATAATACTATATATAATATATAATACTATGTATAATATATATAATATATACTATATATAATACTATATATAATATATATAGCTATTATAATAACTATATATAATAGCAACTATATTATATAAACAGTAGATATACATACTGTTTTTCATTAAAATCTTTCTAGGACAATTATCAAAGGGAATATCTTGAAAACAGCTGAAAGGGAAGGTGAATCGGATTCACTGAATCCGATTTCCAATTGTTATTGTAGATGAAAATTACCTTTTCCTTTTGACTAAATTTCATGTTCCCTGAAAAATATTTATGAATAGTGTTGTTTTTGATTAGATTTCCTGCATGATTTCCTGCGAGGAATGATTTAATTCGCTATTCATATATCTAGCCAGATATATTGTCTCATGTTTTTAGTAAGGACATCTTAGAGAAATGTTTCCGTTTTACACATCTTTGATTTATTTAAGAAATACAGTGAAAAGACTAAAATAGATATAAATTGTTTTTTCCCTTTTCGCTTCTCTTTCTTATCTTGCATTTTCTTGTCGTATTGGTTGCTGCTTGATAAAAGAACTCTCCGTCAGATCTTTATTCCCAGACTTATGATCTCTGCTCTCTGATGGGGTCTAAATAGTTCTTTGAGGGAGCCTTATCCCAACCCGAAAAATTAAGATCTAAAACTCCATTCTTTTTTACAACTTTGGATCCCTTTTCCATCCCGAAAAATTAAGATATATAAAATCCATTTTCTCCAATTTTGACCTCTTTCTTTCACCGAAAAAAAGTTCCCCGCCTCTGACTTTTCCGCGTCTGGATTGGTCCGTCGAGTATATACACCCTTAGAACTCATTCGTTTTTTTTTTGTATTTTCAAAAATCCTTATGTATTTTTAAGCCACTATGATTTTCATGTAATTATTCTCCTGAAGGATGCAACCAACAACATATATATATATATATATATATATATATTTACTTTTATACATTTTTATAATACTATATATATTTTTATATTTATATTACTAAATATTTATATATTACTATATATTTTTACAATATATTTTATTTAAAAAAATCCACAATGTGCGCACCCAAAGAGAGAAATAGAGGAAAAATAGAGGAAAAAAAAGAGAAATAGAGGAAAATCCCAAAGAGAGAAATAGAGGAAAAAAGGAAAAAAATTTTCCTTGCAAACAGTGTACTTAAATTTCATTAGTTGATATTTGTGACGTTTATCTAAAAGCCATGTTATTCCTTAAACATGTGACAGAAAGAGAAACCAATATTTGCGTTTTTTAAAGCCTCTCTAGCTCTTATGTTAAATATTAAATCTAGAAAAAATAACAAATAATTAAAATCTACCTGATTAATTGAGGTAGGTTGGTAGGTAGGTAGCATTGTGAAATTCTAAGCTAGAAAAAAGAATGAAAACTTTTTGAGTCACAAGATTTTTTTTTTTACAAGTAATCATCTTACAAGTTCTCAGATTTTTCTTTTTATGGTTTCAAAATTCTATGGTTTTTAGGACAATGCAATATTTTCTTCCGTGTTTCCACTATGAACTTAGAAAATAAAAAGTAAAACAATTTATTTCAGACTGACAACGCATTTGGTCCGTACAATTCAGATATTAACAATCTATTGATTTCCAAAAGAACTGCGCCTTTAAAGGAATGCTACTCCCTCTTAAGTTATTCAGTGCCTTATGTTCTTAGCTTTTTTTCTGATTTTCACTCACTTTTTTTTTTAATTTGGTGCCAAATACTCACAAAGAGTACCTAAATTCATGTGTAAATCTTTTTTATTCGTGTTTTCCAGTTTTTTTAATGTATGGGGCTGTGTCAGTTTCCATTTTGTATATTCAAAGAATCAAATTTTCACTGTCCTTGGTAGTTTTTCTGATTTTCACTCACTTTTTTTTTTTATAATTTGGTGCCAAGTACTCACAAAGGGTACCTAAATTCATGTGTAAATCTTTTTTATTCGTGTTTTCCATTTTTTTTAATGTATGGGGCTGTGTCAGTTTCCATTTTGTATATTCAAAGAATCAAATTTTCACTGTCCTTGGTAGTTTTCTGATTTTCACTCACTTTTTTTTTTTTTTTTTAATTTGGTGCCAAATACTCACAAAGAGTACCTAAATTCATGTGTAAAATCTTTTTTTTTCGTGTTTTCCATTTTTTTAAATGTATGGGGCTGTGTCAGTTTCCATTTTGTATATTCAAAGGATCAAATTTTCACTGTCCTTGGTAGTTTTCTGATTTTCACTCACTTTTTTTATAATTTGGTGCCAAGTACTCACAAAGGGTACCTAAATTCATGTGTAAATCTTTTTCATTTGCGTTTTCCGAATTTTTTTAAAATTTATGGGGTTGTGTCAGTTTCCATTTTGTATATTCAAACAATCAAATTCTCACTGTCCTTGATAGTTTAAGAATAACCGAGAGACTCAACCTGTAGTTTTAACAGTTTACTGCAGGTTTCATTTAGTTAAATATTGTTGGATGGGCATTTATGTCATCCATTTTACTATCATATAAATTCGTGTTGTTTTGCAAAAAGGGCCTAATTCCACTTGTCCTAATTTTACAGGAGAGATAAAAGAAAATAAAAGGGCACAATGACATTTTTCTCACAAATCAGAATTTAAGAAACTTGAAACTTCAAAGGCAGGTTCTTAGATAACTTTTCAGTCGTAATGGACTGGAAATGTCCAAATTGCTGAATTATTCATTGTTTAGAAAATAAGGGACTTACACTCCTTTTTACACCCTTTTGGAACAATTTATAAATCGGTTAGAATAAGTCCATTTTGAATAGACCAATCGATAGATCTCTGAGTTCTTTCGAACCATATGCTTAACTCATTTTCGAAAACAGTGGACTTATACCCTTTTTGTAAAATGCCACGGAAATACCCTTTCTCCTTTCATATTTATTGTCTTTTTCTCTTTTTCCCTTCTCTTTAAATGCCTTGATGCTAAATCCTTTCAGCTCTATTTTAAGAAGTAACAATTTTATTTTCCCGTCTAATAATTCTTAATCTTTAGTTGGATACTGCATTCTTTCTTTGCATTGCTCATTTTAATTCCCTTGTGCATTTGGTTCACTATTTGGTTGAATACGGTTTATAATGAGTTTAAATAAAGCGTGTTTGATTGGTCAATTCTCTCCCTCATTGGTTGTTGTAGTTTCCTTCATATTGAGTTAAATTAGTTTTAGAGTTTTAGTCAGTCTTATACCAGATTTGATAATTGGGGCGCATTTGCGCCATTTGGATGCTTTTTTGAGGTGGTTGCGCATTGATTTAAAAAAGTAAATTTAAAATTGTTCTTTCGGTGCATTTTCACAAGGAAAATGGCGGTTTAGGCGCATTTTTACTTTTTATGGCGGCGTAACTTTAAACTAGACATCTGGTAATACTGTCTTATACCAGTCTTATGCGAATCATTTTAAGTTCAGTTTTTTCACTGTTTGTAATCAGACAATGAAAAAAGAGTTTCTTACTTATTTCGCGATTGATTGTTCCTTAACGCGAATTAGGTTCTTGTTAAGGAACTTTGTCACTTCTTGTGTCACTTTAGTTGAAGATATTTCCCAGGGAGAGGGGGAATACTAGAATATTAGTTCTTGTTCACCGATGTATGGCTGGGCAACTGTACGCTAAAGACGCTAGCCTATAAGAAGACGTAGATTCTAGGCGAGTTCTTAGTTACCGTATTAAGTGGGGTTTCCTTCACTGTGGCCCCGACGGAATCGTATGGAAATATATGTTGGAGTATGGTGCCCATATTAACCAATATTGATAGCAGTGGTCTCCACTCCCTCAAGAAATCATAGGCTGTGCAATAGCACTGCCTAAATAAAAAGCGATGTGGGCACAATGTATTATTATTATTTTTTTTGGTTTTAGACCAGGGCACTTTGTATAGAAGGAGTTGTCGTAGAAACTTCAAAAAGGGCTCCTTCGATTGGAATTCAAAGGGATAGTGTCCTTTTTAATAGTCCTAAGTGATTAGAGGGCAACCGTCCCCCCCTTACACACACGCCCATCTTTTCCACAAATATATCCAATCATAATTTTGAGTTAGCCATTTTGCTCAGCGTAATTTGTTCAAATTCAAAACGAGCTAAAATTAACATCAGTAGGGCTGACAACCCTCATACCTTCTCAAGACCAGAGCATAATTTGCACTTTACTAAAAAACAAAAACAAAAAACAAATGACGATTGATTGTCAGTTCAATATACATATACTGATGTTTATTCCTTAAAGTTTTGATATTTTTTTAGTTATTAAAGTAAAAAAAGTGAAAACATTTTAAATGTGAAAGTTTTTTAGATTAATATACCTCAGAAATCATTGATGTGTAGGGTTCTTTACCACAGATGGGACACGTTTCCACATCTAAGACATGGCTAAGGAAATCAAAGTTTTGTCGTATGCTGTTTTATTTGCCCCCCTTTTGAAGTAAATTCCCGCATGCATGCTTTGAGTTTTGCTTTTGACACTCTGTAGCTGCCATATTTCTCTAATCTATTTTCAAGCCTTTCATAAAATTGAAAAGGCAAGAAGTTCAACTGTAATTAGTTTATAGCGTAAAATTGAAATTTTGGTCTTGGCATTGAGAAATTCTTGTCCTAATACCTTCAAGAAATTCACTATAGAAACGGCGACACTGAAAATTGATACTCGTAAGACTTCTTTTAGGTCTTGATTTATAACATGCTTTTGGAGGTTTTAATTCAGTTTTCATTGTAAAGGGAACGAAACTGAAGATTTGGAGGCATCCAAATCGAGAAAAACAACTTATTGATAAGCGGATCTGGTGCGGTTTCAGTTTATTTTGGTAAATTTATACATATTCAAATGATTTAGCTAGGAAGAAAATGAATACATCACTTGATGCCTTTTTATGCTCTTTCCAAATTCAATAATGGCTTATGGGGCAAATGCCATTTCAGCCCTTAGAGGGGCTGAAAACGGCACATGGTAACCAAAAGCTACAAAATGTGTTTCTAAAAAGATTGTCTAGTGAGAAAAAATTGCAAAATTTGCAAGGGTTTTTTAAAAGAGCCTGAAACTCCTCGAAAAAAGTGTCGTAGCAAAACAAAATTACACCATTGGAATTACGGTTTTGAAAACCAAAAATAGGAACTTGCCGCCCCCACCTTGAATCCTAGGTAGCGCAATAGCGCTGCGTAAGTAAAGAACGATGTTGGCACAATGTATTATTTATTTATTTGGTTGGTTTTAGACCAGGGCACTTCGTATCGAAGGAGTTGTCGTAGAAATTGGGAAAAGGGCTCATTCGATTGGAAATTGGAAGGGCTTGGGCCCTTTTTAATAGTCGAAAGTGAATGGAAAGCCACTAACACCCCTTCCACGCCCACCATTTCACCAAACACATCCAATCAAAATTTTGAGATAGTCATTTTGTTCAACGTAGTTGAATGATCTAGAAATTGTGTCTTTGAGGAGGACACTCCCCCCACAGTCTTCAGGGCAAGGGTTGTAATTTATGGCCCGGGGGCATATAAGGTTTTTATTGAAAGCGTTGTCGTAAAAACTTCAAAAAGGGCTCATTCAATTAGAAATTCAAAGGATTACTTTTTAATAGTCGAAAGTGACTAGAGGGCAACTAACCCCCCTCTCACGCCCACCATTTCCTAAAACACATCCAATCAAAATTTGAGATAGCCATTTTGTTCAACGTTGTTGAAAGTTCTGGAAATTAGGTCATTGAGGATGATAACCCCCTCAGAGCCCTTAGGGTAAGGGTTATAACTTATGCCCTGGGGGTATATAAGGTTTTTATAGAAAGTGTTGTCATAGAAACTTCAAAAAGGGTTCAATTGATTGAAAACTGAAAGGGTTAGTTCCCTTTTTAATAGTCGAAAGTGGTTGGAAGGCAGCTAACCCCCCTCTCAAGCCCACCATTTCTCCAAACACATCCAATCATAATTTTGAGATGGCCATTTTATTCAACGTAGTTGAAAGTTCTGGAAATTATGTCTTTGAGGATGACAAACCCCCCACACCCCTCAGGGCAAGGGTTTTAAGTTATGTCTTTGGGGCATATAAGGTTTTTATAGAAAGCGTTGTCATAGAAACTTCAAAAAGAACTCATTCAATTGGAAATTGAAAGGGCTATTGCCCTTTTTAATAGTCAAAAGTGTTTGGATTGTAACTAACCCCCTCTCTCGCGCACCATTTTCCCAAACACATACAATTAATAAAATTTTGAGATATCCATTTTGTCCAACGCAGTTGAAAGTTGTGGAGATTAGGTCTTTGAGGATGATACCCCCCCGCACCCCTCAGGGCAAGGGTTGTAAGTTATGCCCTTGGGACATATAAGGTTTTTATAGAAAGCGTTGTCGTAGAAACTTTAAAAAGGGTTCATTCGATTGGAAATTGAAAGGGCTAGTGCCATCCAATCAAAATTTTGAGATAGCCATTTTTTTCAACGTAGTTGAGAGTTAAAGAAATTAGGTCTTTAAGGATGACAACCCCCCCCCCATACCTCTCAAGATAAGGATTGTAAATTATGCCCTGGGGGCATATAAGATTTTTACAGAAAGCAATGGTGTGGAAACTTAAAAAAAGGCTCATGCGATTGGAAATTGAGAGAGCTAATGCTCCTCCTTTTAACAGTCGAAAGTGATTGAAGGGCAACACACCTCCCTCTTACGCCCACCATTTCCCCAAATACATCCAATTAAAATTTTGAGATAACCATTTTATTCAACGTAGTTTAAAGTTCTGGAAATTAAGTCTTTGGGGAGGGAAACTCCCCCCCCCCACAACCCTCAGGGCAAGGGTTTTAAGTTATGCCCTGGGGCATATAAAGTTTTTATAGTAAGTATTGTCGTAGAAACTTCGAAAAGGGCTCATTCGATTGGAAAGTGAAAGGGCTAGTGCTCTTTTTAATAGTCGAAAGTGATTGAAGGGCAACTAACCACCCCTCACGCCCACCATTTCCGAAAACATTCAATCAAAATTTTGAGATAACCATTTTGTTCAACGTAGTTCAAAGGTCCAGAAATTATGTCTTTGAGGATGACAAACCCCCCACAGCCCTCAGGACAGAGGTTGTAAGTTATGCCCTGGGGGCATATAAGGTTTTTTATAGAAAGTATTGTCATAGAAACTTCAAAAGGCGCTAATTCAGTTCGGAATTGAGAGGGCTAGTGCCCTTATTAATAGTCAAAAGCAATTGGAGGGCGAATGCCCCTCCCCACGCCCATCATTTCCCCAAACACTTCCGATCAACATTTTGATATAGCCATTTTGTTGAACGTAGTTGAAGGGTCCGGAAATTATGTTTTTGAGCATGACAACCCCCCTCCCAGCCCTCAGGGCTAAGGTTGTAAGTTATGCCCTGGGGGCATATAAGGTTTATATAGAATGCGTTGTCGTAGGAACTTCAAAAAGGGCTCATTCAATTGGGAATTGAAATGGCTAGTGCCCTTGTTAATAGTCAAAAGAGATCGGAGGGCGAATACCTCCCCCCCACGCCCATCATTTCCTCAAATACTCCCGATCAACATTATGATATAGCCATTTTGTTGAACGTAGTTGAAGGATCCGGAAATTATGTTTTTGAGTATGACAACCCCCCCCTACATCCCTGAGGGCTAAGATTGTAAGTTATGTCTTGGGGGCATATACTGTTGTTATAGAAAGCATTGTCGTAAAAACTTCAAAAATAGGTCATTGGATTGGAAATTGAGAGGACTATTGTCCTTTTCAATAGTCGGAAGTAATCGGAGGGAGAATCACCCCCGCCCCATGCCCAGCATTTCACAAATATTTCCGATCAAGGTTTTGGTATGAGCATTTTGTTCAACGTAGTTGAAAGGTCTGGAAATTAGGTTTTTGAGGATGACAACCCTCCCCCCCCCCATAGGCCTCAGGACAAGGGACCTAAGTAATGCTCTTGGGGTATATCAGATTTTTATTGAAAGCTTTGTCGTAGAAGCTTCAGAAAGGGCTCATTCGAATAGAAATTGAGAGGACTAGTGCCTTTTTAATTAGTCGAAAGTGATCAGAAGGCAAATGCCCCCCTCATGCCCATCATTTCCCCAAACACTTACAACCGAAATTTTAAGATAACCATTTTGTTCAGCGTATTAGAAAGGTCTGGAAATTATGTTTTTGAGGATCAAAAATCCTCCCAGCCCTCAGGGCAAGGGTTGTAAGTTATGCCCTGGGGACATATAAGGTTTTTATAGAAAGCGTGGTCATATAAACTTCGGAGAGGGCTCATTGGATTGGTAATCAGACACTCTAGTGCTCTTTTCAAGAGTCAAAGTGATCGGGGGGCCGCTTCCCCCACACGGTATTGCCCCGAAATGCATCTAATAGAAATTTTGAGATAGCCATTCTAATCAAAATAGTCTAAATAGGATATAACAAGGCCTTTGGGGTTGAAACAAACCCCAGAGATTAGGGATAAGGGTTGTAAGTTATGCCCAGGGGGTATATAAGGTTTTTATGGAAGGGATGGCTGTTTAACTTTAGAAGAGGCTTAGTCTTTCTCTCTGAAAAAGACTATGTCAATATAAAACTAACAGAAATTAATTAAAAAAACTTTTTCCACAAAATAATTTTTTCAAAAAAATAAAGAACTTCATTCTACCAAAATCAACAAAAATAGAATAAAATAATCTACCAAGCACACAAACTACCACAAATCAGTATCAATAAATAAATGAAACCCCAAAACAAACATAAATTAAAATAAATAACAGTCAGACTCAAAACGAGCAGAAATTAATATGAGTAGGGTTTTAAACACCTTGCGTTCTAAAAGCCAGAATATAATTTGTACTTTACTGAAAAAAAACTTTTAAATGTTTTCACTTTTATAACTTTAAGAAATCAAAAATTAAGATTTTAAGGTTTAAATATGAGCGTATGTATATTAAACTGACAATGCACATTTTTTTCAGTAAATTCATTTGAATTTTAGCTGAAAAAGTTAGAATTTAGAATTACAATTTTCCAACTTTAAAACACGTATTGTTAGATAAATTTAATTTCTTTAACCTTTTTTTCTATAATCATAAAGATTTTGTTCACCCCTCTCTCTTTCTTTACAATGCTTTAATTGGAAAAAAACGTAAGACATTTATAAAGTGTTAAACATATGAGTAAAACAGTTATTTCTTTATGTTTGATGATAAGAAAACGGGAAAGGAAAACAAATTTTATTACTGGTCATGTGAGGATAATCTTCGCACAAGGGGTTTGCTGATGGGATTCCTCCAAAGGTTGGCTTAAAATTCAGTCAAGAAAACTTGGGACAAAAATTGCAATTTTTCGGTGTGTCATCTCCTCTCTCTTCTGCAACATTACTAATGTCGATCCTAAAATTCAGCTTTGTTTATCAATATGGCGTTCAAACACGTACATCCTGTCGTACACAGACAGAAAGACCCTTCTCATATTAGTGCTACTGTATGAGTGCTGTGCGCATACGCATATACTCGCACACACATGTACCCTATTCTGACTATAGATAACACACATGTAGCCTACTATTCTTTGTACATGTGATATAGTTGATATAGACAAACAGAGAGGATGTTGTTTGCATACTTTTTGTAGGAAATCCATTGGAACTTTGCTTAAGTAATTTTGTGAATCCACCAGAGAATGTTGGTGGAATCTTGGTTCTCGTCGAATATGAGTAAATTTTATATGAGTAAATATGAGTAAATGAGTAAATACGAATATGAGTAAATACGGGTAGAAAACTACCCGTTTTCTCTTTACTCCTGTTTTTCCTATTACTCCAAAAGATGCCCAGAAAGAAATGTAAGGGGACATATGTCCTATTATGCATGTACACGTGATTTACTATCCACGTTTGATATGGACAAATAGAAAGGAATTGTGTTCGTTTTCTAAGTCTTACACAAAACTAATAAACACCTGACCTGTACCCGACTACAAATAATAAACACAAAACTAATAAACACCTGACACCTGACTATACAAAACAACACTGCACAGGGCAACTTTAGAAAAGAAGAAAAGGGATAACCCAGTTTGTCAGAATATGGCTGTTTTGAGGATCTTGAAAATATATAAAAATACCGTATTTTGCAAATATGTTGTAAAGATTTTAGTTTTTATTTTGGAAGTTTAAGAACTTGTAACCTACCGCCTCTAAACTTACTTGTAAACCTTGTGAAAGTGTCCGGTATTTTCAGTAAAAACTTCTTTTATCAAATTATACAGTTGATTTCCAGGCAAAATTATCTTTTTAAAGCATACTAAATGTAAGAAGTGTAAAAAAGAAGCAAAACAAAACTCTACTAAACTCCAAAATAGTAAAATTTATAAGTAGAAACACAATAATAACTAGAAACATAGAAGCACGAAAGGGACGTCAGACCACAACCAAACCCACGGAAAGTAAGTGCTCGGCTCTTAGTTTTGGCTTTGCACCTTATCGGAGCCAGGGTTGCCACTCCTAGTGATTTGTAGTGATTCTTTAATATCATAAATACATTCTTAGACCACACTGGCTATACATGACAAACGAAAATCAGAGAGGAGAGAAAGTAACAAAATGAAAAATAAAATCAAAAAGGGTGAAAAAACGAGGATTTTGTCAGCCAGCGAACCATGAAGATGACAAAATATAAGCAAATATTTCGACAAGGATCTCCGCCAAGTCGTCCTCAGTGCTAAACAAAAAAAGAAAAAAAAAAAAAAAAAAAAAACGAAAATCTAACCTTTCGAAGCTTACTGTACAAAGACAGAACAGACACTCAAAGTGTCTGTTCTGTCTTTGTACGGTAAGCTTCGAAAGGTTAGATTTTCGTTTTTTTTTTTGTTTTTTTTTTCTTTTTTGTTTAGCACTGAGGACGACTTGGCGGAGGTCCTTGTCGAAATATTTGCTTATATTTTGTCATCTTCATGGTTCGCTGGCTGACAAAATCCTTGTTTTTTCACCCTTTTTGATTTTATTTTTCATTTTGTTACTTTCTCTCCTCTCTGATTTTCGTTTAATATCATAGGCAGCGCTAGCAGTAAAGAACGATGTGGGCACAATGTGTTTTTTTTTCTCCATCTGGGCACTTCGTATCGAAAGAGTTGT
The DNA here is from genome assembly GCA_027921565.1 of Artemia sinica. Classification (NCBI taxonomy): domain Eukaryota; kingdom Metazoa; phylum Arthropoda; class Branchiopoda; order Anostraca; family Artemiidae; genus Artemia; species Artemia sinica. The sequence continues at coordinate 12,923,559 of CM051271.1, read as the reverse complement.
CGTAAAAACTTCGAAAAGGGCTCATTCGATTGGAAATTAGAGTGGCTAGTGCTCTTTTTAATAGTCGAAAGTGATTGGAGGGCAACTAGCCCCCCCCCCCCGCGCCCATCATTCGCCCAAACACATCCAATCAAAATTTTGAGATAGCCATTTTGTTCAATGTAGTTGATTTCCAGATAGAAAACATGTTTTTGAGGAGGACACTCCCCCACAACCCTCGGGGCAAGGGTTTTAAGTTATGCCCTGGGGGCATATAAGGTTTTAAAGAAGGCGTTGTCGTAGAAACTTCAAGAAAAGCTCATTCGATTGGAAATTCAAAGGGTTAGTGCCGTTTTTAATAGTCGAAAGTGATTGGAGGGCAACTAGCCCCCCCACGCCCATCATTCCCCCAAACACATCCAATAAAAATTTTGAGATAGCCAATTTGTTCAGCGTAGTTATTTTCCAGATAGAAAATATATTTTTGAGGAGGACACTCCCCCACAACCCTCAGGGCAAGGACAAAAATCAAAATTTTTAGATAGCCATTTTATTCAACGTAGTTGAAGGTTTTGGAAATTAGGTCTTTAAGGATGACAACCCCCTACTCCCCCACAGCCCTCAGGGCAAGGGTTGTAAGTAATGCCCTGGGGGCATATAAAGTTTTTACTGAAAGCGTCGTCGTAGAAACTTCAAAAGAGCTTATTCAATTGGAAATTGAAAGGGCTAGTGCCTTTTTTAATAGTTGAAAGTGATTGGATGGCGACTAACGCCCTTCTCATGCCCACCATTCTCCCAAACACATCGAATTAAAATTTTGAGATATCTATTTTGTTCAACGTAGTTGTAAGTTCTGGAAATTTGGTCTTTTAGGATGAAAACCCCCTCAGAGCCCGCAGTGCAAGGGTTGTAAGTTATGCCCTGGGGCATATAAAGCTTTTATTGAAAGCGTTGTCGTAGAAACTTCAAAAGGACTCATTCAATTGGAAATTGAAAGGGCTAGTGCCTTTCTGGAAATTATGTATTTAAGGATGACAAACCCCCCAGAGCCCCAAGGGCAAAGGTTGTATATTCTGCCCTGGGGGCATATAAGGTTTTTATAGATAGTGTTGTCGTAAAACTTCAAAAGGGGCTCATTCAATTCGAAATTTAGAATAGTGTCCTTTGTAATAGTCGAAAGTGATTAGAGGGTAACTAACCCCCCTCTCACGCCAACCATTCCTCCAAACACATCCAATCAAAATTTTCAGATAGCCATTTTGTTCAACGTAGTAGAAAGTTCTGGAAATTAGGTCTTTGAGAATGATACCCCCCCCCCCCCCAGCACTCAGAACAAGGGTTGTAAGTTATGCCCTGGGGGCATATAGAATTTTTATTGAAAGCTTTGTCATAGAAACTTCAAAAGGGCTCATTTGATTGAAAATTGAAAGGGATAGGGCCATTTTTAATAGTTGAAAGTGATTGGAGAGTGACTACCGCCCCTCTCACGCCCACCATTTCCCCAAACACATCCAATCAAAATTTTGAGATAGCCATTTTGTTTAACGTAGCTGAAAGTGCTGGAAATTCGGTCTTAGGGTAAAGGTTGTAATTTATGCCCTGGGGGCATATAAGGTGTTTATAGAAAGTGTTGTCGTTTCCAAAAGGGCTCATTCGATTGGAAATCGAAAGACCTAGTGCCCTTTTTAATAGTCGAAAGTGATTAGAAGGCTTGACATTTTTATAGCAAAGATCGATGTGGGTATAATGTATTATTTTTTGTTGTTGTTGTTGTTTAGACCAGGGCACTTCGTATCGAAGGAGTTGTCGTGGGAACTTCAAAAAAGGCTCATTCGATTGAAAATAGAAAGGGCTGATGCCCTTTTTAATAGTCGAAAGTGATTGGAGGGCAACTAATCCCCCTTCCGCTCCCACCCTCCCACGGCCACCCTCCCATTTGCCCATTATGTTTAAAAACTAAATGTTGCCTTAAGATTCAATCAAAATGCACTGTGATAATGCTAATTCCCAATAAGGCATCTCAGCAGTATCCCAAGAACGACTGAGGTTATTATGTTCAAAATTTCGGTGCTACTTCTGCTCTTAAAATTCAACCAAATCAAAATAGCGTAAGGTATCCAAGCTATCAAAGAAAGTAAACAGGTTTTTTTGCGAATAGTATCAAGTTTTCCATTTCAGGTCAACTAGAGGAGGTATGAAACTAAATTAAACAGTACTATTTGTGTCCAGATTTTTAAAAGGGTGTACGTTGTTAAAAATTGCTGAAAATTTTCCTCTGGCATTCAAATAGCAGGCCAAACTATAAAGTCTTAAAAAATGAAAAGATTTAAAGTAATATTTTCTTTTTCCCTGAAAAGACTATGTCAATATAAAACGAACAGAAATTAATTAAAAAAAACTTTTTCCACAAAATAAGTTTTTCAAAGAAAAGTAAAGAACTCCATTAAACAAAAAATGAGCAAAAATAAAATCAAATAATCTACCAAGCGTGAAACTACCACAAATCAGCATCGATAAATAAATGAAACCCAAAACGAACAGAAATTACAATAAATAACCGAGTCAAACTCAAAACGAGCAGAAATTAACATAAGTTGGGCGCAAAACCCCTATGCCTTGCCAAGGCCAGAACAAAATTTGCACTTTACTGAAAAAATACAAATGAATGTGCATTGTCAGTTTAATATACATATACTGATATTTAGTAATCAAAATCGTAATATTATTTGATTTATTAAAGTTATAAAAGTAAAAACATTTTTTTTTATATAATTTCTGATCGTTTTTTAAATAATGCTAATAAATCCGGCGCCCCCTTCATAGCAAAGTCCCTTCCCCCAAGGAAACATCCTCTATGGAAAGATCCTCCCACGATCATTCCGTTCGAATGAGCCCTCTTACGATATTCTAGGACTGCTGGATCGATATCCAGTATCTTATCCAGTATCATGACCCCCCCCCCCCCAAAAAAAAAAAACACGCATCCGTGATCTTTCTTCTGGCAAAAAATACAAAATTCCACTCTTTTGCGGATAGGAGCTTGAAACTTCTACTGTAGGGTTCTCTGATACACTGAATCTGATGGTGTGATTTTCATTAAAGTTCTATGACTTATAGGGGCTGTTTCTCCCTTTTTTCGAAAATAAGGCAAATTTTCTCAGGCGCGTAACTTTTGATGGGAAAGACTAAACTTGATGAAACTTATATATTTGAAAGCAGCATAAAATCTGATTCTTTTGATGTATCTATTGGTATCAATATTCCGTTTTTTAGAGTTTCGGTTACTATTGAGCCGGGTCGCTCCTTACTTACAGTTCGTTACCACGAACTGTTTGACAACTAGAAAAAAACAAACTTGATATGTTTTTTGCAGATACGTACCAGCACAATAATTTCCCTTGACCTTTTTCCATAAATTATTAAATTGAACTGGACAATCACGATTGGCTTTCCAACTGAATAATCTCGTCGAACAATTTCCAGGGTTGGAATCAGTTATAGATACGTATGTTGCAAATGCGTCTTTTTGTGACCCATTACTAAGCATTGAACTTAAATAAATTTTATACAATTTCTGAAATTCTTAGAAAAATGAGTGCCAGCTTCCAGTTTGGCTCCTTTTATAGATTTCCTGTACTTTGGATCATTGTAAAAAAATAAATAAATTATCATTCACCATTACTAAAGTCAATATAAATGGTATAATTTGTAATTAGACCTCAGGGGTGGGACGGGGTCTTGGGTAGGGAGAGGAATTTCAAAATGTTTTTTTATTACCTATCACTAGGTTGGATAAATAAAGTCAGCCGAATCTGGTCTACAGCCATAGATATGGTTCCTGCTCGGTCCGACTTCATTGAGTAAACTGCTTAATCTTGTCATCCGTCTTTATCATAATGGCCTATCGGGTATGAATTAAGCGCAAGAATTAACTGCTAGGGTTTCGATTGTGTCGTAATTGAGTAAATGTTTCAGTTGGCTAGTTTAAGAATCCTTTGGTATTATCATATGCGGATAGCAAAACACTTTTTATTACAGTTATTTGTTTTTCCTGTTTCACCTATGGCCAGTTGTGCTTTTTAGGGAAGTTTTTAAAAAATTTGTTCATGATGTATTTGCTGATAAATCCCCTCTGTCTCTCGTCTGAGCTAAAGGTGCTGTTTCGTTTCTGGCGAAGGTGTGTCTTCACTTTCGTAAAGCAGACCATTGCACGGAGTGCCTATAACTGTCGGAAATACAAAATTATATCTATCAGTGATTTTATCTTTTTAGGTCCTCTTTCCATTCTCGATCAACTTGCCTCTTCGTCCAAAGCTTGTTTGATAAATACTGGGGTCCCTCTGCTGTCTGTTGACCGTCCAGAAATCCAAAAAGTACTTCAAGAAATTCAAGAAAAAATCAAAACTAAGAACGCTCAGCAAGCGAGAGCTTCCCCGCAAGATCTTAGTATGCAAGTTGGGATTATTAGTGATGACAGTAGTGAAAGTGACTTAGAAGTTGTTAATGATAACACCGAAAAATTAGATGCTCAGGAATTGGGAAAAACGCCGTGCAAAGGCTGATGAGATAATTCAGGAAATACAAGAAAAAACAAAAGTGAAAAATATTCAACAAGTGGAGGTCACCTCGCCGACATTCAGTACCGAAGTAGGAATTATTTGTGACGAAAGTGGTGAAAATGATGTGGAAAAAGTAGCTGTAATGAATTTAAACCTTGTTCAAAAGGTGGATACTGATGAACTTGGAAAAGACAAAATAAAAACATTGGTTAAAGATATCCCTAAAATAAGTGTTGATGAGGTGGTAACAGAAACTGCTTCGGAATCAACTATGAAGACATTGATTGTTCCTCGGACTGAAAAATTCATGAAAGAGGTTTTCTCAATTAACAAAAATACATCCGAAATAGCATCATCAGCTTATATCTCTGATGCAAACATGGGACATCAGCAGGTTGGCGGAGCAAAACAATATATGGATATGCCTTATTATAAAGATATCTTCACTAAAAACTAAAAGTCGACAAGAAGAAGATCTAGACGTAACTCCTGAAAAATCAATAGCATTGGCAAAGTCGTTCATTGTCGAAGCAGAGGAGTATCCTTCCCAAATTAGCAACGTTGAACCAAGCACTGTGACCGCTTCAACAACCCCCGTAAAAGCTAAGATTGACGAAGTGCCTTCTATATCTGTTTTAGGGAATATTAATACAGAAGAACCAGCTTTAAAAAAGCTCAAAATTGGAGTTGACTCCTCTGTAACTACTGCAAAGTCTCCTCTGAAAACACCAAAAAAGAGGATTGAGGAAGCGCTTGAAACGAGAAGCTTTTGGAAGCTTACAGAAGAAGTAAAAGCAGCAAGAAAAGAAGAGGAACAAGCTATGGAAGAAGCTAATGAAGTATCATCTTCTTCGTTCAAACGACGCCCTCTAACAGAAGAAGAAACAGATAGAATGCAGGTTTGTACTTTTTTTCTTTTCATTCGATCTTTCTAGAAACATCTTCTTCAAAAAAAAAGTATGACTTTATTCTAAGATGGAAAATTATGTGAAAGGGAATATTTATAATCAACAAAGCTACTAAAAATAGAGCATTCTTATAAAAAAAAGAAAAGAATTCATTGAATTGTGTAAGTTTAATTCGATTTCTTTTTCTATTATATTTAAATATTTGACATTGTCTAATGTTATTGCCTTCTTCTAATTTAGTTCTTCTTCTTCTTTGCTGGCTAATTAGAGAATTTCTGAAAACGGCTATTGGGCTATGTGTCATTGTGACATGGTAAGCTTCTATACTTGTTAATATTCTCAAAAATGCAGTCCTGAAGGCCGCTGTCATACCTACGTGCGTGTAAAGGATAGTTTCTCTTCTTTTAAACTTTTGTTTTGCGTATGAACGCTCACTAGAGCAAAAAACAAAGAAATCAGTAACTTTCTAATAATTTATGGTGCCGATATATTTTTGGCCCTAAACAAGACTGTCCCGTCACGTTCATATTTTTATGCTTCAACAGATGTTCAACAGATGCTTCAACAGATGTTACAATGGGACAACCATACGCTGTTTCGGCAGAGAAATTTTATCCTGCACAGGTGCTGGAGGGGTGTCTTTTGACCTGTGCCTTCCGGAAATTTTTGGTTTCCCTTTAAGCTTGTATCCACCATTTAATTCGCCTGTCGTTTGTTTTTCTGTCTAAATGACGGAGCACTTCAGGTTAATCAATTAACAAACGTCTGGTTAATTGTAACGTCTATGTAACGTTATGTAACGAAAAAAACGTGTACGTGTACGTTATGTAACGTGTACGTCTATGTAACGAAAAAAAGAATAAATTTTCTTCTTTTTTCGAAAAAAAGGAAGAATAAAAAACAAGTAATAAGGGAATTTACCCGTTATAACTGGTAAGCCATTTGTTCGAGGATATGGCCCCTACCCCTAAGGTGCAAAAAAATATAAATTTGCTCAAAAGTGAAATCACTTAAACAAGTGAATAAAAAAGCGGTTTATGCTGTCTTGACTCCTCTCATCTCTAAAGAAGATTTTGGTTCTTGTCCCCTCGACCCCAATAAAACGTGAAAGCTGTAACTGATATTCAGTACTTGTTATGGGAAAATGTTGTTTATTACATATGAGTCCCCTCACATATGAGTCATATGACTCATATCACTGACTCATATGAGTGATATGAGTCATATGACTCATATCACTGACTCATATGAGTGATATGAGTCATATGACTCATATCATGAGTTCCCCCTTCCCTGTAAGAAGAAAAGAGACAGTAAAAAAAAAACTATGACGTAATCTGTCGTTTCAATTCATGAAAATTCAGGGGTTGGGACAAAATTCGTTTGTTTTATCTAGGGGGGGGGGGGGGAACTTATACTTTTTTAACATTGTCAAAGAAAATACCAAGAAAAGGGCATTTTTCAATGAAAATTCCCCAAAAAGTGTTTTTCAAAATCCAGGGTGGCATATTTCCCCTCCCTGTCCTTAATTGACGCCACTGGACGCAAGGCTTCATTTTACTTCTGAAACTTAAAAAAACATAAGGGTTATGCATAAATTAGTGTATCTAAAACGAACAAATAAACTTTCAAATGGGAATAAATCCATTTATTTAGACAGTGAAAAAAACAGGTACACAAGTCCAGATATTTCGGTCACATATACAGAGACCGTCTTCAGTAAAAATTTCTACTGAAGACGGTCGCTGTATATGTGACCGAAATATCTGGACTTTTGTGCCTGTTTTTTCACTGTCTAAATAAATGGATTTATCCCCATTTGAAAGTTTATTTGTTCGTCTTAGAACGGCAGTGTGGTCTAAGAAAACAACACCCAATTTAAAGGTGTTACGTCGAAAATATATTAGTGTACCTAATTCCAAGTTAGGACCATAATATGGATTAAACCCTTTCAGTTCCCCTTTTCCCAACTTTCTTGACTAATCACAGAAGTTTCCTCGTGAATTAATATGATCAAAGACAAGTTTTAGGCATAGACTTAAAAGGATCTAACTTTCTTTAATGGAAAATTAATCTTACTCGTATCGCTAAGTTCAAACTATATTTTAAAGGTTTAGTCGAATGTACAGGGGAAGGAAATAAGGAATGAAAATACTTAAGGAAGAAAAGGATGGCATCAAAGAAAAACAATAGGAATCTATTTCTGTAATTTGTTTTTTTTTTTTCCCCGCCAACTCGTTTTTTTCCACGTTATGTTACTTATATGTCTAACCTGTGACTCAATGGCTGTTTATGTGCATGGCTAGACTAAAAACCTTTTATTACTAGATACCCAAACATCGGTAAAATTACATTTTGAAACTTGAGATCAGGTTAGATTCATGTGAGTTGAACGTACATCCTTGGCTGAATTGGCATTTTGTCGTGATCCTTCAATCATTTTTTTCTAAATTTTATTGTGGCCAAAAAGAAAAGACGTATGGTGGCCATTTGGTGGCCATTTAAAATAGTGTTATTTGGTATCTATAGTATCCTAGGGGATTTTTTTCATAAATGTACATATGTGTTTTTCTTCCGCAAATCGAACTACAAAGTTGTAAAAAATGTTTAATAACACTAAACTTACTTGTGCTTGTGGCGGGAATAAAGCGTTTCCACCTTGCCCGGCATAAAGGATCTTCGAGACTTGTTTGGACTATGCAGTTCGGTCTGCTGCCAGCTGTTTCGCAAGTGGGAGCCATTGGGTTGTCCATCTGTGACCGAACATTCTGACCCCCCTCCCCAATAGGTTCAAGATCTGATTTAATCAAGTTGCACTAGTTTTTCCACTGTCCTCCTTGGCGTCTCTTTCATGAGCTGAGGGGCTCATCTAGAAGGATTCGGCGAGGCAAGTACTCTGTTGGCCTCCGTTTGACATGGCCCAGCCATTTCAGTCGACGCTTCTTGATCGTGAAGGCATCGTCTCTTGATACCACACATTCGTCGTATATTCACGTTTGTTATACGGTCACTCAGGTTTACTCTGAGGATGCTACGTAGACAGATATGCTCAAACACCTTCAGTGCATTTTCATGCATTTTAATAACACTAAGGCGTCAGATCAGTAAGAAAGAACAAAAAATCTGACTGACTATGCATTGATTTCACTTTTTAGAAAGTCTATGATCATATCATACTGTTTAATCTTTTTCGAAAGCCTCGTAAAGCTTTCAAATGTTTGTTTTGAAGTTTAATGTCTTTTGGAGTTGCGTTGTTTTTTTTTCGCAAGGAAACATAAATGTTTGTCCTCTGCAAATCATTATAGAAAGTGTAAAAAAAAGAAAAAAAAATGTACACACACTGGAGCTTAAGGTCCTAAGCAAGAAAAAGAAAATTTCTGACTAAACTGTGACTTCGCCTTTTAGAAAGTCAATAATCACGCTGCATTGTTTAATATTTTCTGAAAGCTTCACGCAGCTTTCCCTGTCTCTTTAGGAGTTAAGCATAAATTTTTAAGCAAGAAATGACTTGACTTTTCAGAAAGCTCACATGTATACAGTATTGCTTAAAGTTTTTCGGATGTTTATGCTGTTTTCCATATTTTATCTTCAGTTAAATGGTTTTGGAGTTACGCTCTTTTCACTCGGGAGTACATTAATGTTACAATATTTTATTCAAACTTGTAAGGGAATTATATAATAACACAAGAAAGCTTAAGAGCTCTAAGAGAAAAAGAATTGGCTGAACTGTGACTTTTCTTCTTAGAAAGTCCATACAGTACACAGTCTTTTTTAAACTTTTCCACTAGACGTTTCTAAGGGATGATTCGAGGAAGTACTCTGTCTTGTGGAACACATAGAGCACTAGTTATTTTTGGTTGTTACTAAGCTTTAAGGCAGTATGTTTCTCAATTTATTCCATAATTTGTTTTAAGAGTTTTTTTTTATATGTTATTTTTTTCTTATTCTTATTTCTATTGGAAACTTTTTTTATGATAAGTTTCATGAATTCAGGCCGTTAAAAACTTACGGCCTGATATATTTTTGTGTACTCCTCTGATGTTTCTGCGTGTGAATATTCCAATCTCCTATCCTATGTTCCTATGTATCCTATCCTATGTTCCCATCCTATGTAATCTCCTATCCTATGTTCCAATTTTCAATCTCCAGTTTCCTATGTACCTCTGCAATGAATCCGTTCTCGATGTCTCATTCATGCTTACTCCAATATTGATACATCATTGACTTTACCTAACCACATTGATAAGAGGTTGTATAAAACGTCTTATAGTACCAAGGGCAGTGAAAGTACATTTGATTTTTTAAAATCGATTTTATGAAAACTTGCACAGACAAATATGTTTTCAATTTTTTTGTGCAAAAGACCTCCATACGCAGTTAAGCCGTTTTGCTTTTAGTCGGTATCACACTTGAAAAAAAAGAGGGAAAATGGGTGAAAAACCAGTATAAAATAAGCTAAAAACATACGATACGAACATCTTAAGAAGATATAGTTTTCTTTGAAGGTGTAGTTGTTTCTGGGAATGAGCACATTGCTAATGTTTGAATTTTTACGGACAAAAAGCATTGTCAAATAACTTATTTTTGCTTATTTATTTCTACTGTTCTGGCAACACTTACGAGAATGTGATGCTGTCCTAAAAATTTCGTAGTTTTGAAACAACCTAGGAAGGGGTTTAGAGTTATGAATAGACCTAAGATGGGAAATGCTCTAGGGGGGGGGATGCCTTTATTTTGAAGTCCTCGGTACTTTAAAGAACCTCATAAACTCTCATTTTTGTCCCTCTTTTGTTGAAGAAAGCCTTCTTTAAAAATACTGTACCGAACAAAAATAGTACTGTCTTTTAGAGTGGCGCCACTTAAAACCTTTATTCACGAGCACTTGATTGTGTTCAACCTTCTTAAAAAGGGGAACTTCGGTAATCTCCTTAAGGTGTCTTTCCATTGTCCCAAAACTTATGCTGTCCCTAGTGAAATAGAGCCTGTCTAGATTCCCATAGACCGTTTCTTTTGTCTAAGGTTTTCTTTTTTGTTCTCAAGAAAACCAGCGATAAGAAAGCTTATAAACAAGTCTGAGAAAATTTACGGGCTGTAGGAGGAAAAACATTAAGCCGGAAGTATATATTTTCCAATTTTGCTGATTCTTTGTTGTTACTCTTGCATTTGGAAAGCTTAGTATATTTTTCAGGGAAATAAATTCCTTCGGTCTTATTTACTCTCTTTTATATTCTGTTGTGTTACTTGTTGCAACTCTCACATTATTTTATGGACAATAAATATGCGTTGTCTACAATCTACATGAGGAAATGTCGTAGACTGGGTATCAAGAAAAACCTTTTGTTCGTTTTTTTTTTTTATTGCTACAACGACTAGTACTACTACAGCTATTAATACTACGGCTACTACTACTACTAATCTACTACCATAGCTACTGCTACTGCTACTAATACTACTGTTACAACTACTGCGACTACTACAGCTGCTTTTACTACTAATGCTACTACTACTACGCCTACTACCACCAATAGAAAACCCAATAAACCGATAAAAAAGACTATTTAAATTAAAAGCGAAGAGAAATTAATTTAGAAAGATTTTTCCGAAAAAATTTTCCAAGAAAAGTAAAGAGCTATATTAGGCCTAAGACGAGCAGGAATAAATTCAAATAGTAATTCAAGCAATAAACGAAACCCAAAACAAAGAGAAATTAAAATCATTAGTCAAGTCAAACTTAAAACGAACAGAAACTACCACAAACAGGAGTAGAGCTAGCGCCCCCTATGCCTTCTGAAGACTAGAACGTCATCTGCACTTTACTGAAAACAGAATAGATTTTAAACGTTTTTCTTTTATATCGTTAATAAATCCAACATTGCTTGGACTTTCAGGAATGAATATCAGTATATATTAAACCGTCATTCTACATTTTATTAGTCCTTTTCAGTAATCTTGGTTATTATGGTAATTTTCTATCTTTTTTTTTTTTTTTTATGAATGAAAACACCCAGCTCAAATAAAAAGGAAGATTATTTTCACTAAAGCGCAAATAACGTTCCTTTCGATGGCATAGGAGGCGTCAACCCTACTCCTGATTGTGGCAGTTTCTGATCGTTTTGAGTTTGAGTTGGTTTTTCATTGCAAGTGTTTCTTAGATAATCTAAGAATTTTGACTATGGAACATTTATTATAACTGAGTGTAACTATTTTAGAGCTGATATGTTTTTACTCTGTTTTCGAAAATATTCTACTTTATGCTTATACTTCCCTGATAAAAAGGCCGAAAATATCAGTCTTCTAAAAAAAGAACAAAGAAAAAAAAGAACGTCAACTTCTAGAATGATAAGTAATATTCAGAAAATTAAAATATTTTCATTCGTATAATTCAGAAATATCCTATTTGAAAGCAATTCGCCATTAGAAGATAGACACATAGAATCACCTGTTACTTATTACTGGTATCGAGAATAGAGAAATACCTCTGTAAACATTAAATAAAAAATAAAAAACAAGTTTTTTTTTAACTGAAAGTAAGGGACGACGTTAAAATTTAAAACGAACAGAAATTATTCCGTATATGAAAGCGGCTGTCCCCTCCTCAACGCCTCGCTCTTTACGCTAAAGTATTTTATTGTTTAAAAAAAATAGAGTTTTGAGAAATTCAAACTTTAGCGTAAAGAGCGAGGCATTTAGGAGGGGACAACCGCTTTCATATACGGAATAATTTCTATTCGTTTTAAGTTTTAACGTCGTTCCTTACTTTCAGTTTTACTTTCAGTCCTTACTTTCAGTTTCAGTATACTTGTTTTTTTTTTTTTATTTAATTTTTGAACGTTTTTGAATTAATGCAGGTTTTGATTTTGGCTCACCGTACATGAATAATTAAAACAAAATTTGCATATTAATTTTACTTTTATTTGGTTAAATGGCTTTCTCGAAACTTGTTTAATTTTATTTACGAAAGTTTTTATTAGTAATAAATAGCCTATACGTAACTTACGACTTAACTTACGCAACGAAATTCTATATTCATATAATTTTAATACGTATATTAGGGGGTTCGCCTCCTAGTCAATACCTCGCTCTTTAAGCTAAAGTTCGAATTTTGTTCCAATTCTTTAAAAATGACCCCTTAATCACAAAGGCTGTTATTTAGAATAAATAGCTCTTATGAAAGTACTAAAAAAATTTTGGCTTAAAGAGCGAAGTGTTGACTAGGGGGTGAACCCAATCGTATACGTAATACTTTCTGTTTGTTTTAAGTTTTGATGTTGCTCCTTACTTTCAGTTGAAAAACTTGTTTTTTAAATTTAATTTCTGATCTTTTTTTAAAATAATGCTGGGAAATCCGGCGCCCCTTTCATAGCAATGTCCCTTCCCCCATGAAACCTCCATCATGGAAAGATCCTCCCACATAACCCCGACCCGCCGACCCCCCACTACCATAAAAAATCCCCCCTGAAAACGTCTTTATACTTCCCAATGACCAATACTAAATGATAACATTGGGTAAAGTTCATAACTTTCAGCCCTCCCCCCGGGGACTTCGGGGGATTAAGTCATCCTAAAAGACATAGTTATCATATTTTCGACTATGCTGAACAAAATGGCTATCTCAAAATTTTGATCGGCTGACTTTGCGAAAAAGAATGAGCGTGGGAGGGGGCCTAGTTTCCCTCCATTTTTTTTGGTCACTTAAAAAGGGCACTAGAACTTTTCATTTCCGTTCCAATGAGTCCTCCCACGATATTCTAGGAACGCTGGGTCGATACGATCACCCCTGGGAAAAAACAAAAAAATAAATAAACACGCATCCGTGATCTTTCTTCTGGCAAAAAAAATGCAAAATTCCACATTTTTTGTAGATAGGAGCTTGAAACCTCTACAGTAGGGTTCTCTGATACGCTGAATATGATGGTGTGATTTTCATTAAGTTTCCATAACTTTTAGGGGGTCTTTCTCCCTTTTTTTGAAAATCAGCCAAATTTTCTCAGGCGCGTAAATTTTGATGGGTACGACTAAACCAAGTTATATATTTGAAATCAGCATTAAAATCTGATTCTTTTGATGTATCTATTGGTATCAAAATCCCGTTTTCTAGAGTTTCGGTTACCATTGAGCCGGGTCGCCATCTACTGGGTACGCCATATATATATATATATATATATATATATATATATATATATATATATATATATATATATATATATATATATATATATATATATATATATATATATATATATATATATATATATATATATATATATATATATATATATATATATATATATATATATATATATATATATTATATATATATATATATATATATATATATATATATATATATATATATATATATATATATATATATATATATATATATATATATATATATATATATATATATATATATATATATATATATATATATATATATATATATATATATATATATATATATATATATATATATATATATATATATATATATATATATATATATATATATATATATATATATATATATATATATATATATATATATATATATATATATATATATATATATAAGTAGAAGGGGGGGTGTTACTCCCGTACGAACCACGTGGTTTATGGTCCAAATAAGGGCATAGCCTCCCTAGAGGGAAAGATTGCGTAATCGGTCAATGACCTCTTTTTCCAAGGTCGATTTATTTGATGTTTCTATGTGTAATAACTCCGGGGCGAAGGTTGCACATGCGCATTGAATTCTAACGGGAACAATGTTATTGATCTAGGACTCGAGGGGGAAGTGAATTTCCGAGAACTTGATTGCGTAATCGATGGGGGAAGTGAATTTCCGAGAACTTGATTGCGTAATCAAAGTGTGTCAACAACAACAACAACAACATCGACCTTGACATTCGCTGAGAGCGTGCACTTACAACAACAACAACAACATCGACCTTGGAACACCTGTGCTGTCGACCTCAATTCACCTATCGTGAATCAATAATTCCCCTTAGAAACAACAAATTAATTTCCCCTTTCATGACAGATCAATCAATCAATGACATCATCTGTCAGACTTTAAAAATTTCCGCCTAGAAACGATTCTCCAGGAATAGATCCAAGTCATTAATGTCTTTGACTCGGAAACAACTCTTTGGAGTTCGACCAAAAGGATATTAATAGCCAAAGGCCATGGAAACAATTCTCCAAGAAACATCTTAGCGATGAATTGTTTTAGCGCGCGAAAGGGTTTCTTTTGTAATTTCAAATGTGAAAGCACAGGGATGCCAAACAAAAGGAACACGCTGAAATTACGTTAGGGATTATTTGGGCGAAACTGTTTTAGACAGGTTATGGAACTATTTCGGCGAAACAGTTAGAGACATTTTAAAAGATGATTTTTGAAGAGATTTTAGAAGAGAATTTAATGGTGAAACTCTGTGGTCGTTATAATACACAAGTTTCATTTGAACAGTGTTGTGAGGTCCTCTAACCCAACCCCAAAGGGTTCCAATCCTCCTACCCCAACCCCGAAGGAAGCCCCCGGTCCTCAAAGGTCCCCCAAGCTCCCAAAGGACCACCGGCGCCCCCAAAGGCCCACCCAGACCTCCAAAGGCCATCCCCGGGCTCCCCAAAGGCCCATCGAGCTCCCAAAGGACCAACGGGGTCCCAAAGGCCCTCCACCGGTCCCCAACTGCCCCCCCGGACCCCCAAAGGCCCTCCCTGTGCCCCAAAGGCCCTCCATGTGCCCCAAAGGCCCTCCCCCGGCCCCCAAAGGTCCCCCGGACCAGAGAAGCGCAGCCGGGATGCGCCGTGGGCCAGGAAAGCGCCGCAGGATGTGCCGCAGGGATGCGCCGCAGGAGATGCGCCGCAGGGAGGCACCGCAGGGTGCGCCGCAGGAATGCGCTGCAGGAATGCGCCGCAAAAAGTAAACTAAAAAGTAAAAATTTCGAAATGTTATCCCCCAAACGCCCTCCTCAGACCCCCAAAGGCCCTCCCCTGGTCCTCAAAGGTCCCCCGGGCTCCCAAAGGGCCAACCGGCCTCCAAGGGTCCCCCGGGCCCCCAAAGGTTCTCCCCCGGTCCCCAAAGGTCCACTGGGCTCCCAAAGGCCCTCCCCGGTCCCCAAAGGTCCACCGGCTCTCAAAAGACCACTCAATCCTCAAGGGCCCCCGAATCCCCAAACGTCCTCCCTGGGTCCCAAAGGTCCTTCCCCGGTCCCCCGTCGTTCGTTGATGTGTGTTGTCTGAAACCTATGATTTGGGATGTGTAGTTTGCTACTTCAGGCTTTTCTGAGCTAAGGTTTCCTAGTATTTCCTAGGTGAATGTTGTCTGAAACCAATAGTTTGGGATGAGTAGTTTGCTTTTTCAGGCTTTTATGAGCTAGGTTTCTTAGCCTTTCGTTGGTGTGTGTTGACTGAAACTTATGATTTGGGATATGTAGTTTGCTATTTTTGACTTTTCTGAGTTGGATTTCTTAGTCTTTCATAGGTGTGTGTGTGTCTGAAACCTATGATTTGGGATGTGTAGTTTCTATTTTCGACTTTTCTGAGCTAGGTTTCTTAGCCTTTCATAGATATGTGTTGTTAGAAAATTATGATTTGGGATGTTTAGTTTGCTATTTCAGGCTTTTCTGAGCTAAAGTTTTCTAGTATTTCGTAGGTGAATGTTGTCTGAAACCAATAGTTTGGGATGAGTAGTTTGCTATTTTTGACTTTTCTGAGCTAGGTTTCTTAGTCTTTCGTTGGTGTGTGTTTGACTGAAACCTATGATTTGGGATGGTTAATTTGCTATTTTTGACTTTTCTGAGCTAGATTTCTTAGCCTTTCATAGGTGTGTCCTTTCTGAAAATTATGATTTGGGAGGTGTAGTTTGCTTTTTGGACTTTTCAGAGCTAGGATTCTTAGTCACTCATAGGTGTTTGTTGTCTGAAACTTCGAGTTTGGGATGAGTAGTTGGCTATTTCAGACTTTTCTGAGCTAAGGTTTCTTAGTATTTCGTAGGTGAATGCTGTCTGAAACTTATGATTTGGGATATGTAAATTACTATTTCGGGCTTTTTTTGAGTTGGATTTCTTAGTCTTTCATAGGTGTGTGGTGACTGAAACTTATGATATGGGATATGTAGTTTGCTATTTTTGACTTTTCTGAGTTGGATTTCTTAGTCTTTCATAGGTGTGTGGTGTCTGAAACCTATGATTTGGGATGTGTAGTTTGCTATTTTCGACTTTTCTGAGCTAGGTTTCTTAGTGTTTCATAGATATGTGTTGTTAGAAAATTATGATTTGGGATGTTTAGTTTGCTATTTCAGGCTTTTCTGAGCTAAAGTTTTCTAGTATTTCGTAGGTGAATGTTGTCTGAAACCAATAGTTTGGGATGAGTAGTTTGCTATTTTTGACTTTTCTGAGCTAGGTTTCTTAGTCTTTCGTTGGTGTGTGTTGACTGAAACCTATGATTTGGGATGGTTAATTTGCTATTTTTGACTTTTCTGAGCTAGATTTCTTAGCCTTTCATAGGTGTGTCCTTTCTGAAAATTATGATTTGGGAGGTGTAGTTTGCTTTTTAGACTTTTCAGAGCTAGGATTCTTAGTCACTCATAGGAGTTTGTTGTCTGAAACTTCGAGTTTGGGATGAGTAGTTGGTTATTTCAGACTTTTCTGAGCTAAGGTTTCTTAGTATTTCGTAGGTGAATGCTGTCTGAAACTTATGATTTGGGATATGTAAATTACTATTTCGGGCTTTTTTGAGTTGGATTTCTTAGTCTTTCATAGGTGTGTGGTGTCTGAAACCTATGATTTGGGATGTGTAGTTTGCTATTTTCGACTTTTCTGAGCTAGGTTTCTTAGCCTTTCATAGGTATGTTTTGTTAGAACATTATGATTTGGGATGTGTAGTTTGCTATTTCAGGCTTTTCTGAGCTAAGGTTTTCTAGTATTTCGTAGGTGAATGTTGTCTGAAACCAATAGTTTGGGATGAGTAGTTTGCTATTTTTGACTTTTCTGAGCTAGGTTTCTTAGTCTTTCGTTGGTGTGTGTTGACTGAAACCTATGATTTGGGATATGTAGTTTGCTATTTTTTGACTTTTCTGAGCTGGATTTCTTAGTCTTTCATAGGTGTGTGTTGTCTGAAACCTATGATTTGGGATGGGTGGATTTCTACTTTTGACTTTTCTGAGCTGGATTTCTTAGTCACTCATAGGTGTTTGTTGTCTGAAACCTATAGTTTGGGATGACTAGTTTGCTATTTTTGACTTTTCTGAGCTAGGTTTCTTAGCCGTTCATAGGTGAGTGTTGTCTGAAACTTATGACTTGGGATATGTAAATTACTATTTCTGACTTTTCATAACCAGATTTCTTAGTCTTTCATAGGTGTGTGGTGTCTGAAACCTATGATTGGGATGTGTGGGTGGCTATTTTTTGACTTTTCTGAGCTAGGTTTCTTAGCCATTCGTAGGTGTGTGTTGACTGAAACCTATGATTTGGGATGGTTAATTT
>CM051271.1:12593128-12900628 GCA_027921565.1 Artemia sinica | reverse complement strand
ATGAGCGCTCATGATAAGTTAACATAACCTTTTCTGGTGAGTATGGTTAGGTTAGGCTAGATTAAGTTAGGTTAGGTTAAGTTAGGTTAGGTTAACCCATGTACGCTTCACTTAGGTTAGCCTAGGTTAGGTGAGAGACAGGCAAAAAGTTAGGTGTATGATTAGGTTAGGTTAGGATAGATTAAATTAGGTTAGGTTAAGTTAGGTTAGACTAGGTTAGCCTACGTACACGCGTGAATTTCTGTCTTGAAATGCAAGAGTTGGAAAATTGGAGTCTTAGTCCACCATCCTGAATGGTGGAAATCCACTAGCTCAATATTGGGGTCTCAGTCCACCAGTCTGAATGGTGGAAATTCACTGTTTAAGTTAGGTTAACTTATCATGAGCGCTCATGATAAGTTAACCTAACCTTTTCCGGCGAGTATGGTTAGGTTAGGCTAGATTAAGTTAGGTTAGGTTAAGTTAGGTTAGCCCATGTATGCTTCACTTAGGTTAGCTTAGGTTAGGTGAGAGACAGGCAAAAAGTTAGGTGTATGATTAGGTTAGGTTAGATTAAGTTAGGTTAAGTTAGGTTAGGCTAGGTTAGCCTACGTACGCGCGCGTACGTAGGCTAACCTAGCCTAACCTAACTTAACCTAACTTAATCTAACCTATGATTAGGTTAGGTTAGATTAAGTTAGGTTAAGTTAGGTTAGGCTAGGTTAGCCTACGTACGCGCGCGTACGTAGGCTAACCTAGCCTAACCTAACTTAACCTAACTTAATCTAATCTAGCCTAACCTAACCATACTCACCAGAAAAGGTTATGTTAACTTATCATGAGCGCTCATGATAAGTTGACCTAATCTAACTTAAACAGTGAATTTCCACCATTCAGCCTGGTGGACTGAGACCCCAATATTGAGCTAGTGGATTTCCACCATTCAGGCTGGTGGACTAAGACCCTAATTCTGAGCTAGTGAATTTCCGCCGTTCAGGCTGGTGGACTGGGACCCCAATACTGAGCTAGTGGATTTCCACCATTCGATCTGGTGGACTATGACCCCAATTTTCCAACTCTTGCATTTCATGACAGAAATTCAAAATGAACTTCGAAAAATCAAGAGAATGTAACTGTGAGAAGGTAAAGCACAACAAGTCACTACTGAAATATTCCAATTCTTGCATTTCACGACAGAAATTCAAAATGAAATTGAAAAATTAAGACAATGTAACTGTGATATGGTAAGTGTGTAAGTTTGTGTGTGTGTGTTTAAGTTTGGTGTGTGTGTGTGTAAGTTTTCGTGTGTGTGTGCGTAAGTTTTCGTGTGTGTGTGTGTAAGTTTTTGTGTGTGTGTGTAAGTTTTTGTGCGTGTGTGTCAGTTTTTGTGGGTGTAAGTTTTTGTGTGCATGTAAGTTTTTGTGTGCATGTAAGTTTTTGCGTGTGGGTGTAAGTTTTTGTGTGTGTGTGTGTGTGTGTAAGTTTTTGTGTGTGTGTGTGTGTGTGTAAGTTTTTGTGTGTCTAAGCTTTTGTGTGTGTAAGTTTTGACGTGTGTGTGTGTAAGTTTTCGTGTGTGTGTGTGTGTGTGTGTGTGTGTGTGTGTAAGTTTTTGTGTGCATGTAAGTTTTCATGTGCATGTGTAAGTGTGTGTGTGTGTGTGTGTGTGTGTGTGTGTGTGTGTGTGTGTGTGTGTGTGTGTGTGTGTAAGTTTTTGTGTGTGTGTAAGTTTTTGTGTGTGTGTGTAAGTTTTTGTGCGTGTGTGTAAGTTTTTGTGTGTCTAAGCTTTTGTGTGTGGGTGTTAGTTTTTGTGTGTGTTTGTAAGTTTGTGTGTGTTTGTGTGTGTGTGTGTAAGTTTTTTTGTGTGTGTGTGTGTGTGTGTGTGTATGTTTGTGTGTGTGTGGTGTGTGTGTGTGTGTGTGTGTGTGTGTGTGTGTGTGTGTGTGTGTGTGTGTGTGTGTGTGTGTGTGTGTGTGTGTGTGTGTAAGTTTTTGTGTGTGTAAGTTTTGGCGTGTGTGTGTAAGTTTTCGTGTGTGTGTGTGTAAGTTTTGTGTGTGTGTGTGTGTGTGTGTGCGTAAGTTTTTTTTGCATGTGTGTGTGAGTTTTTGTTGTGTGTAAGTTTTTGTGTGTGTGTGTGTGTGTGTGTGTGTAAGTTTTTGTGTGTGTGTAAGTTTTGGCGTGTGTGTGTGTAAGTTTTCGTGTGTGTGTGTGGGTGTTTGAGTTGTGTGTGTGTGTGTGTGTGTAAGTTTTTGTGTGCGTGTAAGTTTTTGTGTGCATGTAAGTTTTCGTGTGCATGTGTATGTTTTTGTGTGTGTGTGTGTGTGTGTGTGTGTGTGTGTGTGCAAGTTTGTGTGTGTGTGTGTAAGTTTTGACGTGTGTGTGTAAGTTTTCGTGTGTGTGTGTGTGTAAGTTTTCATGCGCATGTGTAAGTTTTTGTGTGTGTAAGTTTTGGCGTGTGTGTGTAAGTTTTCGTGTGTGTGTGTGTAAGTTTTGTGTGTGTGTGTGTAAGTTTTTGTGCGTGTGTGTGTGAGTTTTTTTTGTGTTCATGTGTAAGTTTTTTGTGTGTGTGTTTGTGTGTAAGTTTTTGTGTGTGTGTAAGTTTTGGCGTGTGTGTGTGAGTTTTCGTGTGTTTGTGTGTGTAAGTTTTGTGTGTGTGTGTGTGTGTGTGTGTGTGTAAGTTTTTGTGTGCATGTAAGTTTTTGTGTGCATGTAAGTTTTCGTGTGCATGTGTAAGTTTTTGTGTGTGTGTGTGTGTGTGTGTATGTGTAAGTTTTTGTGTGTGTAAGTTTTGGCGTGTGTCTGTAAGTTTTCGTGTGTGTGTGTGTAAGTTTTGTGTGTGTGTGTGTGTGTGTGTGTGTGTGCACACAAGTTTTTGTGTGTGTGTGTGTGAGTTTTTTTTGTGTTCATGTGTAAGTTTTTGTGTGTGTGTGTGTGTGTAAGTTTTTGTGTGTGTGTGTAAGTTTTGGCGTGTGTGTGTGAGTTTTCGTGTGTGTGTGTGTGTGTAAGTTTTGTTTGTGTGTGTGTGTGTGTGTGTGTGTGTGTAAGTTTTTGTGTGCATGTAAGTTTTTGTCTGCATGTAAGTTTTCGTGTGCATGTGTAAGTTTTTGTGTGTGCGTGTGTGTGTGAGTTTTCGTGTGTGTGTGTGTAAGTTTTGACGTGTGTGTGTAAGTTTTCGTGTGTGTGAGTAAGTTTTTGGCGTGTGTGTGCAAGTTTTCATGTGTGTGTGTGTAAGTTTTCGTGTGCATGTAAGTTTTTGGCGTGTGTGTGTAAGTTTTTGCGTGTGGGTCTAAGTTTTTGTGCGTGTGTGTGTGAGTTTTTTTGTGTTCATGTGTAAGTTTTTGTGTGTGGATGTAAGTTTTTTGTGTGTGTGTGTGTAAGTTTTGGCGTGTGTGTGTGAGTTTTCGTGTGTGTAAGTTTTTTTTGTGTGTGTGTGTGTGTGTATAAGTTTGTGTGTGTGTGTGTGTGTGTGCGTGTGTGTGTGTGTGTGTGTAAGTTTTTGTGTGTGTAAGTTTTGGCGTGTGTGTGTAAGTTTTCGTGTGTGTGTGTGTAAGTTTTGTGTGTGTGTGTGTGTGTGTAAGTTTTTGTGTGTGAGTGTGTGAGTTTTTTTTTGTGTTCATGTGTAAGTTTTTGTGTGTGTGTGTGTGTGTGTGTGTGTGTAATTTTTTGTGTGTGTGTAAGTTTTGGTGTGTGTGTGTGAGTTTTCGTGTGTGTGTGTGTGTGTGTGTGTGTAAGTTTTTGTGTGCATGTAAGTTTTTGTGTGCATGTAAGTTTTTTGTGTGCATGTAAGTTTTCGTGTGCATGTGTAATCCCAAATCATAGGTTTCAGACAGCATTCACCAACGAAATACTAGGAACCTTATCTCAGAAAAGCCTGAAATAGCAAACTATTCATCCCAAACTAGAAGTTTCAGTCAACAAACGCCTATGAGAGATTAAGAATCATAACTCTGAAAAGTCCAAAAAGCAAACTACACCTCCCAAATCATGATTTTCTGACAACACACACCTATGAAAGGCTAAGAAATCTAGCTCAGAAAAGTCAAAAATAGCAAATTAACCATCCCAAATCATAGGTTTCAGTCAACACACACCTACGAATGGCTAAGAAACCTAGCTCAGAAAAGTCAAAAAATAGCAACCCACACATCCCAATCATAGGTTTCAGACACCACAAACCTATGAAAGACTAAGAAATCTGGTTATGAAAAGTCAGAAATAGTAATTTACATATCCCAAGTCATAAGTTTCAGACAACACTCACCTATGAACGGCTAAGAAACCTAGCTCAGAAAAGTCAAAAATAGCAAACTAGTCATCCCAAACCATAGGTTTCAGACAACAAACACCTATGAGTGACTAAGAAATCCAGCTCAGAAAAGTCAAAAGTAGCAATCCACCCCATCCCAAATCATAGGTTTCAGACAACACACACCTATGAAAGACTAAGAAATCCAGCTCAGAAAAGTCAAAAATAGCAAACTACATATCCCAAATCATAGGTTTCAGTCAACACACACCAACGAAAGACTAAGAAACCTAGCTCAGAAAAGTCAAAAATAGCAAACTACTCATCCCAAACTATTGGTTTCAGACAACATTCACCTACGAAATACTAGAAAACCTTAGCTCAGAAAAGCCTGAAATAGCAAACTACACATCCCAAATCATAATGTTCTAACAACACATACCTATGAAAGGCTAAGAAACCTAGCTCAGAAAAGTCGAAAATAGCAAACTACACACATCCCAAATCATAGGTTTCAGACACCACACACCTATGAAAGACTAAGAAATCCAACTCAAAAAAGCCCGAAATAGTAATTTACATATCCCAAATCATAAGTTTCAGACAGCATTCACCTACGAAATACTAAGAAACCTTAGCTCAGAAAAGTCTGAAATAACCAACTACTCATCCCAAACTCGAAGTTTCAGACAACAAACTCCTATGAGTGACTAAGAATCCTAGCTCTGAAAAGTCTAAAAAGCAAACTACACCTCCCAAATCATAATTTTCAGAAAGGACACACCTATGAAAGGCTAAGAAATCTAGCTCAGAAAAGTCAAAAATAGCAAATTAACCATCCCAAATCATAGGTTTCAGTCAACACACACCAACGAAAGACTAAGAAAACCTAGCTCAGAAAAGTCAAAAATAGCAAACTACTCATCCCAAACTATTGGTTTCAGACAACATTCACCTACGAAATACTAGAAAACTTTAGCTCAGAAAAGCCTGAAATAGCAAACTAAACATCCCAAATCATAATTTTCTAACAACACATATCTATGAAAGGCTAAGAAACCTAGCTCAGAAAAGTCGAAAATAGCAAACTACACATCCCAAATCATAGGTTTCAGACACCACACACCTATGAAAGACTAAGAAATCCAACTCAGAAAAGTCAAAAATAGCAAACTACATATCCCATATCATAAGTTTCAGTCACCACACACCTATGAAAGACTAAGAAATCCAACTCAAAAAAAGCCCGAAATAGTAATTTACATATCCCAAATCATAAGTTTCAGACAGCATTCACCTACGAAATACTAAGAAACCTTAGCTCAGAAAAGTCTGAAATAGCCAACTACTCATCCCAAACTCGAAGTTTCAGACAACAAACACCTATGAGTGACTAAGAATCCTAGCTCTGAAAAGTCCAAAAAGCAAACTACACCTCCCAAATCATAATTTTTCAGAAAGGACACACCTATGAAAGGCTAAGAAATCTAGCTCATATATATATATATATATATATATATATATATATATATATATATATATATATATATATATATATATATACATATATATATATATATATATATATATATATATATATATATATATATATATATATATATATATATATATATATATATATATATATATATATATATATATATATATGTATTATTTTTCTGCTCTCCTACGGCTTCAATTTATCAAAAAATGATGGAAATCTTAATAGCACTCCCAAACACTAGTTCAATTTTATCCGTCTGCTGAATTATGTTTTTGAAGTTTGGTGTAACCTACAGGGTTTTTAGACTAAAAGTATGTCGAAAATTGGTTTTAAAATTGTTGAAAATGGACAATTTTGCTAATATGTTCTAAATTAGATCCTTCTCTAAGAAAGGGTGTCAATATTAAAATGACTCTGGCTCGGTGACTGGATGGATTTGAGACTTGTTATTGCAATTATATAAGCACTTTTTTGTACCGGTGCAAGTTACAGCCGAATCCAAGGGCATTTCCTGGGTTTTTGTTCACGTAGGGGGGGGAGGCCGAAAAACTTTAAAACGCATCAAAAATTTGTTTATTTGCATTTTCGTTACGCTCTTACGAGTCGGATATAAATTTTGGGGATGGATTTTAAACCAGGCACATCCCCTGGATACGGCCTTCGCTGCAGGCCTATCGGAAATCGCGTGATTTAGAGGGAACATATACCTATGGTCGATAATCTGGATACTAGAATAACCTCGTTTTGCTCTTTTCTAGGAATAGATTTTGTCTCTTGAATGCTCCAAAAGATTAGTTTTTCTTTTATGTCGTTTTTTTTGCACTAAAGATGGCTTGGCAGAGGTTCTTACAAAAATATTTGCTTTGTTCTTATCTCTTATTTACTGCTGACAATTATCCCCTTTGTTTTTTCTGTGCTTCTGTTTGTTCATTTTTTTGCGTTTTTCATTCACTTCTTTTTACATTATTAATTAAAAAAAAACTTTCCGAAAAAGAAGTTTTCTAAAGAAAAATAAAGGCCATATTAAACTTCAGATCAGAAGAAAAAGAAACCTACAATAACTTAAACTCAAAACAACCAGAAATTACTATTAAAGAATAAATGAAACCCAAAACGAACAGAAATTAAATAAACAATCTTAGCAAAAAAGCAAACAACAGGTACTAATATAAATGAATAAATACGGTATGTTCGCATAAACTTCAGAGAGGGTTCATTTGAACGGAAATTTAAAGTTGTAGTTCATTTTCTCAGTGTGAAAAAAGATCGGAGGGCAACTAGCCCCTCCCGCCTTCCATGCCTTTGGGTGTATCGGATGGACCAAACCATCCGATAAAAATGTCATGTGACTATTTTGTTAAAAATAGTTCAACCATCAGATATTAAAACTCCAGGGTCGACACAACCCCCCAGGGCCCAGGGACAGGCGTTGTGAGTTATACTCTGGGGATATATATGGTTCTTATAGAAGGGATACTCGTATAAACTTCAGAGAGGGCTCATATGATTGAAAATAGAAAGTTTTAGTTCACTTTTAAAGAGCCAAAAGAGACCGAAGCTTAATCTAGTCCCTCCACTCCCTTTTTCCCCAAATCCATCCGATAAAAATTTTGAGATAGCAATTTTGTTAAAAATAGTTCAAACATCAGATAATAAAAAGTCCGAGGTTGACACAAACCCATTTTTTCACTTTGATATTGTTACTTTGATATCAGTTTTGATACTTTGATGAATATTTGATTTTTTTTTTTTTTCGTTTGATTTTGAAATAAGGAATTTTTTAATACTTGAAATTTTTTGCAATCAAAAACAAACAAAAATTAATTAAAAAAAAACTTTCCGAAAAATAAGTTTTTCAAAAAAAAAGTAAAGACCATTTTAAACTTAAGCTCAGGAGATACAATACCTTTTAATAATCAAACTCAAAACGACAAGAAATTACTATTAAAGAATAAATGAAACCCAAAACGAACAGAAATTAAATAGACAATCATAGCAAAAACATACAACAAGTAATAATATAAATGAATAATTAGATCTTAAAGCGAGTAATGCTTAGATTGAATATGGAAATCAAGCTTAAATTAAAAAAAATATTTTCCTATTGAAGTGGAAATGAAACTTAAAACGATCAGAAATTAAATAAACAATCATAGCAAACAAACAAACGAAAGTTACTAATATAAATGAGTAAACAAATCTTCTGTTTAAAATTAATTTCTGTTCGTTTTTGATTGCCAAAGTTTCTTGTTTTTTCAAAATTCTATATTTAAAAATTTTTTTTTTTTATTCCAAAATAAATTAACAGTTTTGGTAAGAACTAATAGATTAAACTGAACATTGGATATATAATGATATTAATTGCTGAAAGCTCACCAGCTCAAGATTTTGTTTCACCCAGACCGGATTTAAAGCTTTGACACCTCTAGGCCCAGGCGTTTTTGCCGCTCCGTTTTTGCAAGATTTTCGGGGAAATCCCCAAAACTTCTGGAATAGTGAAAGCCGCAGTGGGCCTATTGGTAAATCATGAACTGGTTTCACTGCAATTATCATTTTATTTTCGATGTTATAATAAGAACAAAAGAAAATATTTGTAATATAATTTCTTTTAGTAAAACACCAAATACGCAGTAGGCCTTATACTTTCACCGTTAGAAAATCGGGCAGTAACCATACTCTTGTTTGTAGTGAAGACATTATTCACTAGAAGTACGTAGTTCTAGTATACTTTAAGTCCTTCAAATTTTGGCCATCTCAATTTTTTATCGGATGGGTTTTGGGGAAAAAATGGCCTGGAGAGGGGGGAGGAGATAGTTGCCCTTCGATATCTTTTGACTTTGAAAAAGTGAACTAGAAATTTTAATTTCCAATCAAATGAGCCCTCTCTGAAGTTTATACGCGCATCCCTTCTATAAGAACCATATTTGCCCCCAGGCATAACTTACAACGCCTGCCCCCGGGCCCTGGGGGGTTGTGTCGACAACGGATATTTTATTTTATCTGACTTTTGAACAATTTTTGACAAAATGGCTCTAAAAATTTTTATCTGATGTATTTGGGGGAAAAGGGCGTGGGGGAGAAGGTTAACTGCCCTCCGATCACTTTTAACTCTTAAAAAGTGAACTAGAACTTCCAATCTCCAATCAAATGAGCCCTTTCTGAAGTTTATCCGAGTATCCCTTCCATAAGAACCAAATATGTCCCAAGGGCATAAATTACAACGCCTGCCACTGGGCCCTGGGGGGTTTTGTTGACACCGGAGTTTTGTTATCTGATGTTTGAACTAAAAAAAAAATGGCTATCTTTAAATTTTTATCGGATGGGCTTGTGGAAAAAATGGCAGGGGGCGAGGGGGGTGGCTAGTTGCCCTTGGATCTCTTTTGATTCTTAAAAAGTGAACTAGAACTTTCAATTTCCAATCAAATAAGCCCTCTAATAAGTTCATATGAGCATACTTTCCATAAAAACCATATATGCTCCCAGGGCATAATTTACAACGACTGCCCCCGGACCCTGGGGGGGGGGGGGGTGTGTCGACCCCAGAGTTTGTTATCTGACCTTTTAACTTTCTCAAAATTTTTACATGATGCCTTTTTGAAAAAGGGCTTAGGGGGGGGGGCTAGTTGCCCTCCGATCGCTTTTGACTCTTAAAAAGTGAACAAGAACTCTAACTTTCCAAACAAATTAGCCCTTTATAAAGTATATACGAGCATCCTTTCCATAAGAACCATATATGCCCCCAGGGCATATCTTACAACGCCTGCCCCCTGGCCCTGGGGGGGGGGGCTGTGTCGACACAAGAGTTTTTGTTTTCTAACCTTCTAATTATTTTTAACAAAATGACTATCTCAAAATTTTTATCTGATGTATTCGGGGAAAAAGGGCGTGGGGGGGTAGCTGCCCTCCGATCACTTTTGACTCTTAAAAATTTGAACTACAGCTGTCAATTTCCAATCAAATGAGCCCTCTAAAGTTTATGCGAGCATCCCTTCCATAAGAACAATATATGCCCCCATGTCATAACTTACAACGCCTGCCCCCGGGCCCTGAGGAGCTGTGTTGACACCGGAGTTTTGTTATATGACCTTTGAACTATTTTAACAAAATGTCTATATCAAATTTTTTATCTGATAAATTTGGAGAAAAAGGGGTGGGGGGGGGGGGGCTTGCCGCCCTTCTATCACTTTGGACTCTTAAAAAGAGAACTGTAACTTTTAATTTCCAATCAAATGAGCCCTCTCTGAAGTCTATACGAGCATCAGTTCTATAAGAACCATATTTGCCACCAGGGCATGACTCACAACGCCTGCCCCCGGGCCCTGGGGGGTTGTGTCGATCCCGGAGTTTTTGTTATATGATCTTTGAACTATTTAGGGTTCTAAACCCCATGCTTTCTAAAAGCCAGAATATGATTTGTACTTTACTAAACAAAAATTCAAATGAATTTACTGAAAAAAAAAATGTGCATTGTCAGTTTAATGTACATATGCTGATATTTATTCCTTAAAATGTTAATTATTTTTTGTTTTCTTAAATTTATAAGGGAAAACATTTGAAAGAACATTTTTCAATAAATTTTTTCAATTTTTCAAACATTTTTTCAATAAAGTAAAAATTATAATCTGGCTTTTAGAAAGCATAGGGTTTAGAACCCTACTCACATTAATTTCTCCCTCGTTTTGTGTTTGACTTATTTTAATTTCTGTTTGTTTTGGCTTTCTTTAATTTATTGATACTGATTTTTGGTACCTGTATGCTTGGTAGATTATTTGATCCTATTTTTGTTCATTTTTGGTTTAATTGAGTTCTTTACTTTTTTTTGAAAAACTTATTTTGTGCAAAAAGTGTTTTTTGATTAATTTCTGTTCGTTTTATAATGACATTGTCTTTTTCAGGGAGAAAGACTGAGCCTCTTCTGAAGTTAAACAACCATCCCTTGCATAAAAACTTTTAATATTCCCTAGGCATAACTTACAACCCTTGCCCCTAATCTCTGGGGTTTGTTTCAACCGCAAAAGCCTTGTTATATGATATTTAGACTATTTTGAATAGAATGATTATCTCAAAATATCTATTAGACGCATTTCGGGACAATATGACGTGTGTGTAGGGGTGAGATGGTAGCTGCCCTCTGATCACTTTTACTCTTAAAAAGAGCACTAGAGCGTCTAATTACCATTTCAATGAGCCCCCTTTGGAGTTTATATGACCAAACTTTCTATAACTTCCTATACTATAACTTCCTATAACTTCCTATAACTATACTATAACTTCCAAACTTTCTAACCAAACTTCCTCAAAGACATGATTTCCAGACCTTTCCACTACGTTGAACAAAATGGCCATGTCAAGATGTTAATCGGAAATGTTTGAGGAAATTATGGGCGTTGGGGGGGGGGGGTTCTCCCTCTGATTACTTTTGACTATTAAAAAGGGCAATAGCCCTCCCAATTTCCAATCGAAAGAGCCCTTTTTGAAGATCTTACGACAACTCTTTCTATATGATATTATATGCCTCCAGGGCATAACTTACAACCTTATTCCTGAAGGCTGTTGGGGTTGTCATGCTCAAAAACATAATTTTCGGACCATTGAACTACGTTCAACAAAATTGCTATATCAAAATGTTGATAGGAATGATGGGCATGGGGGGCATTCGCCCTCCGATCGCTTTAGACTATTAATCAGGGCACTAGCCCTCTCAATTCCCAATGGAATGAGTTCTTTTTAAGTTCCTCCGACAAAGCTTTAAAAACCTAATTTCCAGAACTTCCAACTACGTTGAACAAAATGTCTATCTCAAAATTTTGATTGAATGTGTTTGGGAAATGTTCGGCTTGAGAGGGGCATTAGTTGCCCTACAATCCAATCACTTTCGACTATTAAATAGGGCACTAGCGCTTTCAATATCCAATCGAATGAGCCCTTTTTGAAGTTTCTACGACAACGCTTTCTATAAAACCCTATATGTCCCCAGGGCATAACTTACAACCCTTGCGCTTAGGGCTGTGGGGAAATTTTCATCCTCAAAGACATAATTTCCATACTTTTCCACTACGTTGAACAAATTGGCTGTCTCAAAATTTTTATTGGATGTTTTTGGGGAAATGGTGGGCGTGGGAGGGGTGTCAGTTTTCCTCCAATCACTTTTGACTAATAAAAAGGGCACTAGCCCTTAGAAGTTTTCGAAGTTTCTATTACAACGCTCTATAAAAACCTTATATTGCCCCCAGGGCATAACTTACAACCCTTGCCCTGAGGGGTTTGGGGGGTGGGGGTTGATCATCCTCAAAGACGTAATATCCAGAAGTTTCAACTACGTTGAAAAAAATGGCTCTCTCAAAAATTTTGATTGGATGTGTTGGGGGAAATGGTGGGCAGGAGAGGGAGGTAAGTTGCCCTCTAATCAGTTTTCGATTAGCCTATTAAAAAGGACATTAGCCCGTTCAATTTCCAATTGAATGAGCCTTTTTGAAGTTTGTACAACAACAATTTATATAAAAAACCTTATATGCCCCCAGGGCATAACTTACAACCTTAGCCCTGAGGGCTCTGGGGGGAGTGTCATCCTGAAAGACCTATTTTCCAGAACTTTCATCTACGTTGAACAAAATGGCTATCTCAAAATTTTGACTGAATGTGTTTGGGAAAACTGGTGAGCTTGAGAGGGGGGCTAGTTGCCCTCCAGTTACTTTCGACTATTAAAAAGGGCACTAGCCCTTTCATTTTCCAATTGAATGAGCCTTTTCTGAAGTCTCTACTAAAACGCTTTCTATAAAAACTCTTATATGCCCCCAGGGCATAACTTACATCTCTTGCCCTGAGGGGTTTGGGGGGTTTGTCATCCTCAAAATCATAATTTCCAGAACTTTTAACTACGTTGAAAAAATAGCTATCTCGAAATTTTAATTGAATGTGCTTGGGGAAATGGTGGGCGTGAGAGGGGGGTCGGTGGCTCTCTATTCACTTTAGATTATAAAAAAGGGCACTAGCCCTTTCAATTTCCAATCAAATGAGCCCTTTTTGAAGCTTCTACGGCAACACTTTGTATAAAAAACCTTATGCCCCAAAGATATAACTTACAACCCTTGCCCTGTGGGCTCTGAGGGGGTTGTCATCCTAAAAGACCTAATTTCCAGAACTTTTAACTATGTTGAACAAAATGAATCTCAAAATTTTGATGGAGGGCAACTAACCCCCCTATTACGTCCACTATTTCCCCAAACACATCCAGTTTGGGGAAATGGTGGACGTGATAGGGGGGTTAGTTGCCCTCCAATTACTTCCTTCTATTAAAAAGGCACTGGCCCTTTCAATTTTCAATCGAATGAGCCCTTTTTGAAGTTTCTACGACAACGCTTTCTATAAGAACCTCATATGCCCCCAGGGCATACCTTATAACCCTTGCCCTGAGGGCTTTGGGGGGTTGTCATCCTTAAAGACCTAATTTCCAAAACTTTCTACTACGTTGAACAAAATGGATATCTAATAATTTTGATTGTATGTGTTTGGGGAAAAGGGGGGCATGAGAGGGGGGTTAGTTGCCCTCCAATCACTTTCGCCTATTAAAAAGGGCACTAACCTTTGAATTTTTAATCGAATGCTCCCTTTTACAAGTTTCTACGACAAAGCTTTCAATAAAAACCTTATGTGCCCCCAGGATATAACTTATAACTCTTGCCCTGAGGGCTATGACGGAGTTATCATCCTCAAAGGCCTAATTTCCAGGATTTTCAACTACGTTGAACAAAATCGCTATCTCAAAATTTTGATTGGATGTGTTAAGATAGATGGTGGCGTGGAAGGGGTGTTAGTATCCTTCCAATCACTTTCGACTATTTAAAAGGGCTCTAGCCATTTCAATTTCCAATTGAATGAGCCCCTTTTGAAGTTTCTACGACAACGCTTTCTGTGAAACCCTTATCTGCCCCCAGGGCAAACCTTATAACCCTTGCCCTGAGGGCTGTGGGGGTTGTCATCCTTAAAGACCCAATTTTCAGAACTTTCAACTACGTTGAACATAATGGCTATCTCAAAATTTTGATTAGATATGTTTGGGGAAAAGTTGGACGTGAGAGGGGGGTTAGTTGCCCTCCAATCACTTTCGACTTTTAAAAAGGGCACTAGCCCTTTGGAAATCAATTACGCTGAACAAAATAGCAATCTCAAAATTTTGATTGGATATGTTCGGGGAAATGGTGGTTGTGGAAGGGGTGTTATGTGCCTTGCAATCACTTTCGACTATTAAAAAGGGCACTAGCCACTAAAATTTCCAATCGAATGAGCCCTTTTCGAAGTTTCTACGACAACTCCTTCGATACGAAGTGCCCCAATCTAGAGCCAAAAAAAAAATGAATAAATAATACATTGTGCCAACATCGTTCCTCACTTAGGCAGTGCGATTGCGCTGCTTATGATATCATAGGCAGCGCAATAGCGCTGCCTAAGTAAAGAACGATGTTGGCATAATGTATTATTTTTTTTTCATACCAGGGCACTTCGTATCGAAGGAGTTGTCGTAGAAACTTCGAAAAGTGCTCATTTGATTGGAAATTGGAGTGGCTAGTGCCCTTTTTAATGGTCGAAAGTGATTGGAGGGCAACTAACCCCCCTCTCACGCCCTCTGTTGGAACCCTTGGTCCCAGTTTGTTCAGATAAATGTCCTTCCCAGATTCTTTTCTTTGGCCCCTTAATTATTTCCCTTACCCTAGTAATAATTATTAATTTTCCTTTAACTTTGTGGCGCCATTTTCTGTCCTCCTAATTGCGTAGTTGGTTACATAGACCACGAGGTATTAAATTGCGCAGTTGGGGATGTTTAACCAGTAATTAGTAAGCCCTCGGATTGGCTGGACAAATTCACTACCACCCCATCACCCCGTCGCAGACACGCGGCTGGCTGAGCGGGCTGGGGAAAATTGTTCCTTTTAGTTCAGTTCCTTTTTGTAGCGTGTTTGATTACAGCAAGATTTTTTGATACTATATAATCTTTGACTTTTTAGCCTAGGTTGAGTCTAAAGAGATAGTTAGAAATATTACCGGTAACCCTTGGCCTTAAAGTGGCCCCTGGGACCATCTGATCATGCTATCGTACCCTAAGGCAGGGTATATTGTCAATCGGGCACAGACGCGTACCCGATAGATATGGAACCGTTGGGGTAAGAGCAGGAAATCCCACTAATATTTGGGCCGACAAGGGGTTCTCCCCCTCGAGTAAGTGTCATAGCAACCTTTCTGCGCCATTTTTTGCACCAATAAGTGGCGACCGCCGTACCTTACACTTCCAATAAGTGGTTGCAGCAATTAAAGGTCCTATCAGTAAACCTGATAGTAAAAGAGTTCCGCGTTTTCGAAGAGACAAGTAATTTAGCCTACAAGAGTAGCCTATTGTGGTTACATATATAGAAAAAAAATCACAAAGAAAATTTTTTATCTGGGCTGTGCCTGGTTGAATAGATAGGTAATATAATTTACGAATCAATATATCGCGCAACTAATTAGTGTGCAAAAATAAGGCTAATTAAGACCCAGCAATTTTTCGCGAGAGACCGTAAGTTGCATTGATAAAAAAATTTTCATTTGGACGGAAGACGTTAAATAAACCTAGAAATAATGGCGGACAAACGGAGAATTCAGACAAGATCTACCGCGGTAAAACAAAAATTGGATTCAGACACACAATTGTATGCGACTCCCGCTGAAAATACCCTAAGAAAAACACCATCAGATAGAACCATATATCATTCAACAGGTGAAATACACATTTCTGGGACGTGTGAAGAGGAAATCTTCAAAACAAAATCAGTAATAGAGCGATCTCCGGTACGAACCAGGGAAGAAGAAAAAAAATTCTAAGGCAAATTCAGAAAGAATTATTCTCAGATAGAGAAACCCGAACAAAAAAAAAAACAGTGGCGATAATACATGAAGAAAAATTATTACAAGAAAGAACGGGTAAAACAAAACAAACTCACCCTTCAGAGGAGGTACAAAAAGTAGGGGAGTTACGAGGAAAAGAAAATATTATACAACAAGCAGACTCAGAAAACGAATTAAGAGAATATAAAGACAGTGAGAATCATAGTAGGTCAAGCAGCAGGAGTAGTAGAAGCTCAATTTCCAGCGGAAAAAGTACCAAGTAGATATGACACAACAACTATTAAATTTCATGGAGAAAGAAAGAAATAAACATAGACAAGAAAGAGAGAATAGCTAGAGAGCAGAGAGAAGAAAATATTAGAATAGATAAAGAACGAAAGGAAGAGGCTGATAGGATAGCCAGAGAAAAAAAGGAGAAGGCAAACAGAGAGGAAAGAAAATACATAATGGAAATGATTGCAGGGAGAAATTCCCAAGAGCCGCAGAAATCGTCTACAATAGAGGTAATGCAGGCAGTAAACCTTCAACCAATGAAAGAAAATGAAGATGTACATTTATACATATACAATTTTGAAAAAAAACGGCGGAATTAAGCGGATTGCCAAGAGAAAATTGGGTGACAAGAATACAGCCCCTCCTTAACTACAAAGCACAAATTGCATATAAAGTATTACCAATGGAGTACTCAAAAGAGTTTGAAAGACCAAAGCAAGCCATTTTTGAAAAGTTTCAACTCTCCCCCGAGCACTTTCAAAGAAGGTTTAGAAGCGAAAGAAAACGAGACAACGAAACTTATAAAGAACACGGGTACAAATTGAAAGATATGTGTTTAAATTGGCTAGAGTTAGAAAACTATAGAATATTAGAAGACCCGGAAGAAATAAAAGATAAGATAACGGGAATAGTGAATAAAACAGCGATGGAACAATTCTTAGAAAATACCCATCCAAATATGAGAATGTACTTAAAAGAGAAAAACCCACAAACAATTGAAGAAATGTCCGAATTAGCAGACAGGCACACTGAATTAGGAGGGAGGCATTCCCACCAAGAACAAGGTTAGGAAGTAGTGGTAGGAAAGAATACTCTTACTCAGAGAATAAAAATAATGCTAGCCAGATATGGCCAAGACAAACGGAAGCAACGTGCTACCCTTGTAACTCCGGCAGCCACTATAGCACCAATTGCCCAAATAAAGATAGTAGAAAATACGGCCAAAAAAACAGGAACAGTATGACGTTACCTGTTATAACTGTAATAAACGAGGACATTAGGCCTCAGATTGCCGCAGCGCGAAACAAAAATTACGACAATATTTACAGAACAAGGGAGGATGGGGCAAACGGAAGACAGGACAATCTGAGAAACGATCGATCCCGAGAGAATGGGAAAAAATATCAAACGTATAAGAGAACCGCATGGGTTAAAATCCCGGAGAATATGAAAACTTGCGCATTTGCAGGATCACACAAAGTATGTGGCGAACTAAATGGTAAATCGGTAGAAATCGCTATTGATTCCTGCAGCGACCAAACCTATGTACGGGAAGACTTGATAAAGAAAACCGACGTAAATCACAAAAATAAAGTGGCAGCGCTATGCTACTATGGAGCAGAACATAAATGTCCGACGGCTCAGTTCATAATAGAAATAGTCAATAAAGAGCGAAATACGGTTAAAAAGGAATTAAAAGTAGGGGTTGTACCTACTCTTGCAGTAGACGTTTTATTAGGGGGAGATTTCGGCAATATAGAAAACTTTCTTATACTAAATGCAACCTCCATGATAAAAAAAGTAAATGCGGTGACACACAAAGTCAAGAAAAAAACTAAAAGGGAGGCTCTGCCGCCCACTAATGAAAATGATGGTCAAAATATACAAAACCCATTTCAGTTTAACGACGAGATGTTCATAAAAAATGCAAAACTGAGAAAACCTAAAAGCCAAAAAAGGGCGGATAAAAAAGAATATAACCAAAAACAAGAGAAATTATTGACCGTAGAAAAAGAACCAGAAAAAAACCAAAGGAGGAACTAACCGAAACACACGGGGATAACTTCCGAAAAATTCGCAGAATTAGAAACTAATGATAGAGATTGCAGAAAAATAAAACTAGCACTAACGAATCAAAAAAAAATCCGCAATCTAAACAGTTTTCCACTAATGGAAATCTACTTTACAAAATAATGGAGACTGGGGAAAACCCTAGAAAATTACAACTTTTGGTACCACATGAACTAAGGAAAGCGGTAATAAAGTTAGCACACTCAAGCCCATTGGGGGGACACATGGGATCCCAAAGAACAAGAGCTAGAGTCTTGCAGCGTTTTTGGTGGAAAGGATTAAGAAGGGATATTATCAACTTTTGTAAAAGATGCAAAGATTGTCAATTAGTCGCACACAAAAAACCAAATGAAAAAGTTCCAATGAATAAAATGCGCATTTTCGGCAAACCATTTGGGAGAATTTCAATGGATATTGTAGGTCCACTTCCGAAATCTAGCGCGGGAAACAGATTCATTCTAGTTATTATGATCTGGCTACGAGATACCCAGAAGCTATCCCAATGCGAACAGTAAAATCACCAAAAATTGCAGAAGAATTAGCGAAATATGTCTCACGTCACGGAATCCCGAAGGAAATTTTAACAGATAATGGAACCAATTTTATATCGACATACATCCGAAAATTATACAACGAAATAATGTCGATATAAAAATTATATCGACTTACAACGAAATTCTCGGCATTAAACAAGTATTAACTACTCCATTCCATCCTCAGACAAATGGAGTGACAGAAAGATTTAACGGAACTCTAATTAGTATGTTGAGACGTTTTGTAAGAGATGATGTAAACCAATGGGACAAAATGCTTCCTTATGTCCTTTTTGCATACAGAGAAACCCCACACCAAGCTACAGGGTTCTCGCCATTTGAATTATTATATAGGATAAACCCGAGGGGGGTGTTAGACATTTTAAAGGAATCATGGGAGAATGAGGAGAAAAATGAAGAAACAGTGATAACCCACTTGCTATCACTACGAGAAAAACTGCATAAATACCATGAAATTGCCAAGCAAGCACAGGGGGAATATGCAGAAAAACGAAAACATGGTACGATAAATCCGCCCGGATGCGCGAATTCACGGAAGGGGATGAAGTCCTCATATTGTTACCGGACGGAAATAATAAATTGGAAGTAAGATGGAAAGAACCGTTTAAGGTGAAAAAGAAAATGAATGATGTAAATTATATGATAGAATTAGATGGAGCAAGGAAAAAGGAAGAAGTTTACCATGTGAATTTACTGAGGAAATTTAACAAGGAAAATGAAAAAGAAATGCGGATCCACAAGGATCCGCAGAAGCGCTGTTTCATGATTTCGACCTCCGAAAAAGGACGAGGAAAGTGCCCCTTTAGGTACAATAGACCCGGCAGAAACACATATAAG
This sequence comes from Artemia sinica, assembly GCA_027921565.1. Lineage (NCBI taxonomy): Eukaryota > Metazoa > Arthropoda > Branchiopoda > Anostraca > Artemiidae > Artemia > Artemia sinica. The sequence goes on along the minus strand of CM051271.1, from coordinate 12,881,568 downwards.
CGCCATTGAAAGAGTTTGGGCAGAAACACATCTGAGCCAAGCTCAGAAATCCCAATCAAATAAGTTATTCACGAGATTTGCAGACGTATTAACAGACCAAATCGGAAAAAAAAAAAACAGAAAATTTAGTACATAAAATACTATTAAAGGACAAGAAATCAATAAAACAATACCCGTACCGAATACCAGAAGCAAAAAGGAAAGAGATGAAAAAAGAAATTGACCGAATGCTCGATTTAGGGGCTATAGAACCATCAAATTCAGAATATGCAGCACCAGTCGTATTAGTCCCGAAGAAGGATGGCTCCATTAGATTTTGCGTAGACTATAGAAAACTAAATAATATTTCCGAATCAGACGCGTATCCGATACCAAGAATGGACGAAATTCTAGAGTCAGTAGGTTCCGCAAAATTTATATCAATTTTGGACTTGAGAAGGGGGTATTGGCAAGTAAAAATGCACCCAGATGATTCAGCCAATACTGCCTTCATTACTCCTTTTGGGTTGTACCAATTTAGGTACATGCCATTTGGACTAAAAGGGGCACCAGCAACATTCCAAAGGCTAGTAGATTATATTTTAAATTCCTTACCTTATGCAAGAGCCTACTTGGATGACATTATAGTATTTTCGAACTCGTTCAATGAACATCTAATCCATATGGAACAAGTATTAACCAGGCTGAGGAGAGCAGGACTAACTTTGAATGTAGAAAAATGTAAATTAGTACAGTCACAGACAAAATACCTGGGACACAAAATAGGAAACGGTATAATTGCCCCATTAAGGGAAAAAACAGAAAAAATTAGAAACGCAGCAGTTCCGACTACAAAGAAAAAAGTTCGGTCATTTTTGGGGTTGGCAGGATATTACCAAAAATTCATACCGAATTTTGCAACGATTGCTACACCTTTGACGGAGCTAACAAGGAAAGGGGCCGTAAAACCCCGTTAAATGGAAAGAAAGTGAACAAAATGTATTTGATACATTGAAAGATGCTCTTTGTAGCGAAAGAATACTGAAAAATCCAGATTTTTCCTTACCATTTCTGCTACAAACTGATAGTTCAGATTACGGATTAGGGGCAGTTTTATCCCAAGATTTTAAGGATGGGGAGCATCCAATCACATTTATATCCAGAAAATTATCAAAAGCAGAATTAAATTATAGCACAATTGAAAAAGAATGTCTTGCGATAGTTTATGCGATCAAAAAATTTGACTATTATTTATATGGACGGAAATTTAAAATAATAACGGATCACAACCCATTGGAATGGCTGAATATAATGAAGCCAGATAACCGACGATTAGCACGGTGGGCCCTGTGCATACAAGAATATGATTGCGAAATAAAATCGAGACTGGGGACAGATAACGGAAATGCTGACGGCATGTCCCGATTGTGAGAAAAGAATAATATAAGTTAAAAATTTAAAATTAGATGGGCTGTGCCTACCTAATACAATGTATATATATGAAAAAGATAATAATTGTATTTTTCTCCATTGAATAGATGTCGATATTTCTGGGAAAATGACTGCCGACGGAGAAGGAAATAAAGGAAGCCTTCATGACAAGTGACATAGGATGTCTGAAAAATTGGACAAAACCTGAAATGATTCCTATGGTAGGAATTAAACAACAGAAACCAGAACCATTGCCAGACCGAGTAGCGTTAGGGGGACCCATTGTAGGGTATACAGTATTTAAAGCGGACATAGTCGCATGGAAGATTACACCTCCAGAGGGAAGGCTATTGGAACTGGCAAAACACCTTCACCGGAGCGGAAATCATCTTGCGGTGAAGGGAATGTTTCACCGCATAAAAGAATATATACATGTTCCCAGCCTCAACCAAATTTTAAAGGACTCGGTGGAGGGGTGCAGCTGTTCGGCATGGAAGGAAGAGTCCCTTCGAAAACGCCAGCTGCCGTCCCATCACAAAGGTAAAAGAGAGGTAGGGACCCATGCCGGAACAGAAACAAATAGATCCCAAAACCCTCCACCGCACTCACAAGCAATAAGGACACGTCGGACTGGACGGGGGGTTGTGCCTGGCCGTCCATCGTTATTAGGAATAGATCACCCAATATTTAATTACCAAATACCCCGAAGGCCGCAGGCTGAGCCCGCGCGCCCTTACGTCAACCATCTTCTTCCCCCTCCACATCGTCACACCCGTCCGCCCATCGGACACATTCGCCCAAGCACCACTCCTTATTTACACCCCTCACCAAATCGTCACAACCAACCGAATCCTGCATCCATGCGTGCCCCAATAAAACCCCACCACAATCCCAACTCATCACTCATCACCCCTCATCTGGAGCGGCCCTACAAAGGCAACCTTCGAAAGGAAAGACTACTACAACCCCAAAACCAAAACTACCTCCCATAACAACTACGCCAAAGATTCATTGCCCCGCTACGGATATTCGGTATCCTGCTACTGCATCTACAAGCAGAGCAGAGATTAATTATCCCGCCACGGATATTCGATATCCGGCCGAAGAAATGAAACCCCTGCTCCCTGTATCAACCTTCTAATCCCCCCCAGAAAAATTAACTGATAGGGCTCTTCTCGACATGTTCGTTGACCGTCAGGAGAGTCCCGAGGACGACATCCTGCATTTATTCCCAACGGAGGAGGAAGAGAAACTGCTGAAAATGGAATAAAATTTCATAGTACCGCACACTACTCGGAAAGGCAGAAACCCCCGCACGGCAGGAGCTCTAATGAAGAGATAAACAGTAAAAACCAGAGGAAGCCGAAGAAGAAAATTTGTGTTCATTTTAATTTGATTTTATGTCCGAATTTCCAGCCAATCCACGGGGGATGCGGGCCATTTATCTTAGGAGGGAGGTTTTGGAACCCTTGGTCCCAGTTTGTTCAGATAAATGTCCTTCCCAGATTCTTTTCTTTGGCCCCTTAATTATTTTCCTTCCCCTAGTAATAATTATTAATCGTCCTTTAATTTAGTGGCGCCATTTTCTGTCCTCCTAATTGCGTAGTTGGTTACATAGACCACGAGGTATTAAATTGCGCAGTTGGGGATGTTTAACCAGTAATTAGTAAGCCCTTGGATTGGCTGAACAAATTCACTACCACCCCATCACCCCGTCGCAGACACGCGGCTGGCTGAGCGGGCTGGGGAAAATTTTCCCTTTTAGTTCAGTTCCTTTTTGTGGCGTGTCTTGATTACAGTAAGATTTTTTTATACTATATAATCTTTGACTTTTTAGCCTAGGTCGAGTCTAAAGAGATAGTTAGAAATATTACCGGTAACCCTTGGCCTTAAAGTGGCCCCTGGGACCATTTGATCACACTATCGTACCCTAAGGCAGGGTATATTGTAAATCGGGCACAGATGCGTACCTGATAGATATGGAACCATTGGGGTAAGAGCAGGAATCCCACTAACATTTGGGCCGACAAGGGGTTCTCCCCCTCGAGTTAGTGGCATAGCAACCTTTTTGCGCCATTTTTGCACCAATAAGTGGCGACCCCCGTACCTTACACTTCCAATACCCTCCTTTTCCCCAAACACATGCAATCAAAATTTTGAGATAGCTATTTTGTTCACGTAGTTGAAAGTTCTGGAAATTAGGTTTTTGAGGATGACAACCCCCCTCCCCACAGTCCTAAGGGAAGGGATTGTTAGTTATGAACAGTGGGAATATAAGGTTTTTATGGAAAGCTTTGACGTAGAACCTTTTAAGGGGCTCATTTGATCGGAGATTGAAATGGCTAGTGCCCTTTTTAATAGTCGAAAGTGATTGGAGGGCAACTAACACCCCTTCCTCGCCCACCATTTCCCCAAACACATTCAGTGAAAATTTTGAGATAGCTATTTTGTTCAACGCAGTTGAAAGGTTCGGAAATTATATCTTTGAGTTGGACACTCTCCCCCCCCCCCCACAATCTTCAGATCAAGGTTTGTAAGTTATGTCCTGGGGGGTATATAACGTTTTTATAGAAAGCGTTGTCGTTAAAACTTAAAAAAGGGCTCATTCGGTTAGAAATTCAAAGGGCTAGTGCCCTTTTTAATAGTTGAAAATAATTGGAAGGCAACTAACCCCCCTCTCACGCCCACCTTTCCCCAAAACACGTGCAATCAAAATTTTGAAATATTCATTTTGTTCAATGTAGTTGAAAGTTTTGGAAATTAGGTCTTTGAGGATGATAACCCCCTCAGAGCCCTTAGGGCAAGGGTTTGTGAGTTATGCCCTGGGGGCATATAAGGTTTTGTAGAAAGTGTTGTCGTGGAAACTTCAACAAAAGCTCATTTGATTGGAAATTGAAAGGGCTAGTGCCCTTTTTAATAGTCGAAAGTAATTGGAGAGCAAATAACCCCCCTCTCACGCCCACCATTTCCCTAAACACATCTTGTCAAAATCTTGAGATAAGTATTTTGTTCAATGTAATTGGAAATTCTGGAAATTATGTCCTTGAGGATGACAAGCCCCCCAAACCCCTCAGGGCAAGGGTTGTGAGTTATGCCCTGGGAGCGTATAAGGTTTTTATAGAAAGTGTTTTCGTAGAAACTTCAAAAAGGGTTCATTTGATCGGAAATTCAAAGGGCCAGTGGCCTTTTTAATAGGTGAAAGTGATTGTAGGGCAACTAACCCGCCCCCCTCACACCCATAATTTCCCCAAAAACACATCCAATCAAAATTTTGAGATAGACATTTTGTTCAACGTAGTTGAAAGGTCAGGAAATTATATCTTTGAGGAAGACACTCCACCTACAGTCCTCAGGGCAAGGGTTGTAAGTAATGATCTGGGGCATATAAGGTTTTTATAGAAAGCGTTGTCGGAAAAACTTCAAAAGGTTTTACTCGATTGGAAATTGAAAGGGCTAGTGCCCTTTTTAAGAGTTGAAAGTAATTGGAGGGCAACTAAACCCCCTCTTACGCCAACCATTTACCCAAACACATGCAATAAAAATTTTGAGATATTGATTGTGTTCAACGTAGTTAAAAGTTCTGTAAATTAGGTCTTTGAGGATGATAACCCCTCAGAGCCCTCAGGGGAAGGGTTATAAGTTATGCGCTGGGTGCATATAAGGTTTTTATAGAAAGCGTTGTCGTAGAAAATTTCTAAACGCCAGAATATAATTCGTACTTTATTGAAAAAAAATCTTTTAAATGTTTTCACTTTTATAACTTTAAGAAATAAAAATTAATTAAGATTTTAAGGAAGAAGTATCAGCATATGTTTAGAAAATGCATCTAATAGAAATTTTGAGAGAGCCATTCTATTCAAAATAGTCTAAATATAATATAACCTGGCTTTTGAGGTTGAAACAAACCCCAGAGATTAGGGGGCAAGGATTGTAAGTTATGCCCAGGGGGTCTTTAAGGTTTTTATGGAAGGGATGGTTGTTTAAGTTTAGAAGAGGCTCAGTCTTTCTCCCTGAAAAAGACTATATCAATATAAAACGAACAGAAATTAATTAAAAAAACTTTCCAAAAAATAAGTTTTTCAAAAAAAACGTAAAGCACTCCATTAAACCAAAAATGAACAGAAATAGAATCAAATTATGTACCAAGCATACAACTACCACAAATCAGTATTAATAAATAAATGAAACCCAAATTAAACAGAAATTAAAATAAGTCAAACTCAAAACGAGCAGAAATTAATATGAGTAGGGTTCTAAACGCCATGCTTTATAAAAGCCAGAATATAATTTGCACTTTACTGAAAAAAATTCAAATGAATTTACTGAAAAAAAATTCAAATGAATTTACTGAAAAAAATATTCATTGTCAGTTTAATGTACATATGCTGATATTTATTCCTTAAATTCTTAATTATTTTTTTGATTTCTTAAGGCTATAAAAGTGAAAACATTTAAAAAATATTTTTGAGTAAAGTACAAATTATATTCTGGCTTTTAGAAAACATGTGGTTTAGAACCCTACTTATATTAATTTCTGCTCGTTTTGAGTTTTGACTTGTTTTAATTTCTGTTTGTTTTGGGTTTCATATATTTATATATATTGATACTGATTTGTGGTTTCATATATTTACTGATTTGATACTGATACTGATTTCATATATTTATTGATACTGATTTGTGGTAGTTGTATGCTTGGTACATAAATTTGATTCTATTTTTGTTCATTTTTGGCTTAATGGAGTTCTTTACTTTTTTTATACTTATTTTGTGGAAAAAGTTTTCTCAATTAATGGCGTAAATAAGGTCACATCCTTATATTCTTATAATTTATTTTTTCTATAGTCTCTGTGTTATGGAATGCGCTACATAAAAATATCCAAGGCTATAGTTGCCACAAATTCACGCTATTGGTCCATAATTTGAAGGCCTACGAATGTTCTTTTTTTCTGAGTATGGGTTTTGCTAAAGCTTGACAAAATGAAAATTTTAATTTATTGTAGTTTCTGTGAAGTAGTCTAAAAATACTTGACGGGGGTATATATTTTATATTCATATAGTTTGGAAATAGTTGGTATTTTCCAGGATTTTTTTCTTTATTTTGACACTGCAGTAGATTTACAACTTGCATTGCTGCAAAAAATTGTCGCTTTGATCACCAAATAATTAAATTAGGCAAAAAAACTCTGCATCATGTTATACAATTCTGATGAAGCTTAGCGAGGTGTTAGCGCTCTAGCTGTGACGATGATTACTTTTTCTGTGGTAGTTTCTTATCTTCTATTCAGACCATTTCAACCAGGTCATACTAGCCAAACATGGGTAAAAGGGTATGAAGGGTATGTTGGAGGGTATATTTTCAGTGGTGCTAACGCTCAAACATTGCAGGCTGAGTTAGAAATTCAACAGAGGGACATACTTAAAGAAAGAGGAAAGCAAGAAAGACTAGCCACATCAATTACAGATCAAATGTACATAGAAGCACAGGAGCTGCTGAGGCTTTTTGGCATTCCTTATGTTGTAGCACCAATGGAGGCAGAAGCACAATGTGCGTTTCTGGATGTGCATCAGCTGACACAGGTAGTTTGCAATCAAAGACCTTAGACAATAGAATCAATAATCACTTATCGGACAATGTTTTAATTAATATTTAATAAAACTCATATAGCAAGCAATTGCAAAGGAATAAGAAGAAGATTCACAGGCTTCTAAACTCTGTAGTTTGAAAAATCGTATGTCTTTAAACGAGAAATAATTATATATATATATATATATATATATATATATATATATATATATATATATATATATATATATATATATAGATAATATATACACCATAAAAGACCAAATAAACAGAAGGAAAAAACTTTCAAAATACAGTTTTCTAGTTGGACAAGGGTAAATAAACACCAATTACATCATTACTATCCTTAAACGTTCCGTCCTGGAACGTTCAATTGAACACGCCAATCGAATTTTGAAAGTAACCTTAGCAAACTATTCACTAAAGATATTATTATTCTGGACTGGATTTTTAGTAAAGTTAGTTTGTTTACTTACTTTACTAACCATTTCGCGAATTGACTAGACAAAAAAACAAAATAAAACCGATGTCAATACAACTAAATCTAGAAGAATTCCGCAAAAAAAAACGTTTTTTTTTTGTGTGTGAATCAGGATATGGGGTTATTATATTTTTGTGGGGGTGGGGCAATACATTGGGCGTCGTGTTTGTCTAAAATTAACGTAACAGACCGAAACTCGGCCCCCTGGTACTCCATAATAGTACAATCTTACCTTCCATTGCTTTTAAAAAATTACCCCTCCTTCCAATTCAACAATACTTGACGTGTAATTTAGCAACTACTCTGGACTAGTTATATTGTTGCCTGATATTCGATACGATACCAAATAACGATACTTATTGGCATAAAGTCGATGGATCGGCACTCCTGAAAAGTATGGATGCTTCCGATATAATATATTTAAGACCATTTGTCTGAAGCTCATTTCTTCTGTTATCCACAACGTGGTCATACTATTTACCAACATTTGCGTCTTTTGAGGAGGACGAGGATATATTGTCCCCCCTGGAATCCCCTTTCCTCTATTTTCAAAATACCATTTTTGGATCTTCTGATTGAAAAATGCCTCTTTTTGGTATTCTTGTTGAAAAACTGACAAATTTGCCCCTCCCCCCTTCTGAATGAAAATCAGTTTTTTCTATTCACCCGCTATTTAACCCTGGTTAACAAATTACTTAAATAAACTGTTGGTACGATAGTTTTTTTGCTTGGACGAATAAAAATTCAATTAGAAGCCTAAGCTCTTTGCACTCTACACGGTAAGTAGTTTATTACCCTCGACACTTTATATTGTTATTATTATTATTATTTCTTAGTGTTTTTTATTTTTAATGTTTACTGCTTTTTTTGTTACTTTACATAGTGATTTTGTATTTTTTTAATGTTATTTTAATTAAACATTGAATGGTAATTGAACAATTAAATATTAACTGAATGAATAGTATTTTTTTTCTTTTCACCCATTAAATCAACTATGTGCATAATAGGCGTTTGAGACAGGTGCCAAAATGCTGGGCAAATGTCTTTTTTTTTTTTTTTTTATTGTCATATTCTTGTATGTCGATTGCTGATCTCATCAGAATAGTAGAAGTTTAGTTGGTGTAATGTTCAGGAAATCAAATATGTTCACAAATCACTATAAAGATAAAAGTTTTCATGACCCTGTCACTAATATCAGTGCAGTACTATGTGCAGTATTAGTCCCAAGTGCAGCGGACAGGGTTCACTGTCAGTGCTTTTGCAAATCACAACTTGTTCAGGCTCACAAACCTCAAATATTTTCACACATAAAATCAAAATTTTTCAAGACCCAGCCATTAATGTCAGTGCAGTACCAAGTGCAGTATAAGTGTCGAGTACAGCAGATAAAGTGCAGTGTCGGTGCTTTTGTAAATTACAACATGCTAAGGTTCACAAATCATAATCATATTCACAAATCAAAATAAAAGTTTCCATGACCCTGTCATTAATGATTATTTATTACCACGGTTCAGCGTGGCAGAATTGTCAAAAATGTAGTACTGCCCTGAAAATTCCGTAATGTCGAAAAAATATACTGTTGCAAAATCGACCAAACTAAAAATCTACTGCTGCAGGGGTAATTTTTGTCACGACTATTATCGTTAGAATACAAAGGACAGTATAAATGAAATCCGACCGTTTGAATTGGTCAAGTGGAAACTTACACAATCATATATGTCTTAAAGAATTGGGAAAAATCGAGAATTCCATCTTTAGTGCAAAAAAATGTGCAGTTATATAATTTTTGGCAGTAGCAGGTATCAAATAAATAAATACATAAAAAAGTGGGTGAGTAAAATAAGAGCTAAATGCATATGGCATTAAACATTTTAAGAAGGCGTAACTTCCTGTGAATACTTAGTTGTCTTTGGGAGTCAACAAATGTTTGGATTTTTTAAATACGAAAAATGCTGTCAAATTTAACCAGTTAGAATTGTTTATTTATTTTTACGGTTCAACGTTGCAACATTGACAAAAATGTAATACCTCCCTATAAATTCCGTAAAGTTGAAACAATCCAGAGAAAAATCTAAAAAATTCGTGGATTTTAGGAACGAAAAGATTTAAGTTCAAGAAGCAAATGATTTTTTTTTATTTTAATCATGACAAATATATCATGTGTATAGTGGATATGATTAAGCTCTGAATTCGTACGGACCTTTCCAGATACTCAGTGTAAATAAACACTTTTTTATTCTCCAATTTATTGCTACAAGAAGTGATACTGACTGCTTGTCACTTTAAAATCAACAGGTGAACTACCTCTCTGTACAAGCCACTTGAGCCCCTTCCACACTACGTACGTTATTTTCTAGGTTATGTGGTTAAGTAACGGTATGTTAAGCATAACCTTTCACACTTGAACACGTCTTTTTGAACTAGGCTGAATTAGAAATCCATAAAACCATCATAATCATCGTATAATATCATCACACATTCATCAAAAGCAAACTATTCAAAAATCAAAAACATGGAATGGAGATGGAGATTCGAGCTTTGATCAAGCGTGAAAGGCTCACCAGGAAAAGTTCATCAATATGTTTTCAAAATTTATTAATTCCTTATCTACAAATTACATCTTGCTGCTGCTATGTTGATCTTTTTCAGAATCTGATGTAACTTTACGTAAAGTAAGTTTTTAAGTAAAGCTCAAGGCTGCTTAGCCTACATGCCTTACGGACAAAATTTGTTTCATAAGAGCGAATAATGTTACATCATGAATAACGTGAATATTCGTAAGAGCCTTACGCGTTATTCGTAAGATCGAATAACGTAAGGCAATATTTCACTGTCAAGGTCATTGTCAAGTACGGTTGCAGTCATTGGTACTTTTAGCTAGAAAAGAAATTATTTGGCTTATTAATTTAGGGTGTACTTTGAAGGGTTGCCTATTTAGGTTGGGTTGCACATTTCTAGTTTTTTATGCAAAAGGCTGTTGGCTGTTGCTGTTTCTGTTTCAAAAGGCTGTTTTGATCTTTAGTCTTTTCATACTGTGTAAAAAATAATAAAAAGTGAAAATGGTTCAAACGTTCAGAAGGGACCGAGAGTTCATAAATACTCATTTGTTTCTATGTACATTTTTTGGGTACCATTTTTCATTAACTTTAATTGCCATCACAAAATGACCATTCTGAGCATTGTAATAGGGTTTAGTAGGAATAAAATAATTGATGGTTGTATGATGATTGATGGTTGAACTTAATCCCGTCCAAAGTTTTACACACGAGGTGTTCACGCAGTAATCTTTTATAATATGTTGCAATATTTGACCGGAAATACTGTCTGGCAATACTCCATTCGACAGTTGTTGCTTGTAGCTCTTTGATCAGAACTGAAAATATCTAATATATATTTTTAAATAGCTTACACTAGTTTACACTTTCATATTTCATATATTTTCTAGTTTATTTTCATCAGTACATCTACAGACTCCTTCCTTTGCTGAAAAGATTTCAGTTGGTTTCAGGGCTCGTAAGTGTGATGTCCCCGTGCTTGTTTTATAAAATTGGAAAAGTGCATATGAGCTTTTTGAGGGGGAAAAGTTTAAGATTTTTAATAAATTGTGAGAAGAAAAATAGCCAACAATTTTCTTTTTTTTAAATTATTTTCATGGCACATTTATTTACTTGTTCCTTTTTAGGGGACCATTACCGATGATTCTGATATATGGCTTTTTGGTGGGAAGCGCGTGTACAAGAACTTTTTTAACCAAACAAAATATGTTGAATTTTTTAATAAGGAGAGAATTGAGCAAATTTTCAGTAAGTAGATTTTTGGAATCAGTTGAAGTTATTTTTTCCATAGAACTTTTTAGGAAAGCAATTTGGTAGAAGGCTAGTGGTGAACCTGTGAATCGCGATGAATTTCTATTGTTGCAATTGTGTATACTTTGTATACAATTCCTTAATATTACAAATTCTCTTAATGGTCAATTTCAAATAGAATATTTTTTACAAGTAGATTCTATTTTTCTTGCTTAAGATTCCAATCTTAATTTAAAGATTAAAAAGGTTTAAAAGATTTAAAGATGAAAATCTTTGTTTTGTCTACAGTTTGTAAACATTTCGTATGTTTTATAAAGTGTGATTTTTTTTATATATATTTTGCTTGGAGTGAAATGTGACAGTATAGGTTAACTGTGAAAGTAGAGGTTAACATTTAACTTTGCCAGTAAACAGGTCAAGAACCTAAATGTTTTATAAATCATTATATATTATTACAATTGACAGTTTGTTATTATCTTTACCCTAAAATAGGGGCAACAACAAAGTCAACTGTAAAAAAGGAGTGGCTTGGCTCAATAGTAACCGAAACTCTAAAGAAAGAAATTTGATAACAATTAATATATCTAAAGAATTGACTTTTTATGCCGATTCCACATATACAAAATTCATTAAGTTTAATGTTACCCGTCAAAAGCTACGACCTTGAGAAAATTCGCCTAATTTTCGCCACATTTTAGAAACACTCCCACAACGTCAAGCGATCTGAAAATCTGAAAGTCTCGCCATCAGATTCAGTTATCAGAGAACCGTACTGTAAAGGTTTCACGGTACTGTCTATAAAAACGTAGAATTTTAGTATTTTTCGCCAGAAGAAAAATGACGGATGCGTGTTTTGTTTTTCATAATTTTTTTTTTTAATTCTCCCCCAGGGGTGATCGTATCGAACCAATGCCAGTAAAAAATTGTGAGAGGTCTCATTCAAACAGAAATTAAATGTTATACTGTCCTTTATAAGTGATCAAACAGATTGGAGGGAAACTAGCCCTCCTCACACGCTTCTTTTCCCCAAAGACATTTGATCAAAATTTAGAGATATAAAATTTTGTTCAGCATAGTTGAAAAGTCCAATAAACTGTGCCTTTGGGGATGAGATAACCCCCACAGCCCCGGGGGAAATGGCTATAAGTTATGGAATTAGCCCATTGTTTACATATAGTATTTGCTATTGGGTAACATACGGACATTTTTTCGGGCGGGGAGAATTTTCTGGGGGTGATTTTCCATAGAGAAGGATTTCCAGGCCTGATTTGAAAAACGATAAGAGATTTAACATAAAAAAGGGTTTTTCAATTGAAAGTATGGAGCAGCTTTAAAACTTAAACGAACGGAAATTTTTCTGTATATGTGGGGGTTTGCCCTCTTCTCAACACTGTGTTCTTTACACTAAAGTTTGATTTTTTTTTGTCCTAATATTCTAAGAACGACTGCTGAAACACAAGTGCCGTTGATTTGGAATAAGAAGCTTTTTGAAGAAATAAATTATAATAATAATAATAATAATAATTTAATTATGTCCTCTATACATACATGGATGTACACAGAGGAGTATAGGAAATAAATGAAAAGAAAACTGAAAAATGCAAAATTACACTTCTAACGAAAAGGACGACAATAAGTAGCTTATAATACTCATAATACTAATACTACTATTAACTCACCGCAGCACCATGCCGCCTGAGGCCAACACTGCTACGCACGCTCCTCCTCCACCCCAATCTATTCAAAGCCTCCCTTTTTACACCCGCCCACGAAGTTCCCATTTCCTTTAAATCTTTCTTTATGACATCCTCCCACCCCTGACAGGGATGACCTGCTTTCCGTTTAGCCCTAGACGGTTGGCCGAAAAGAACAATCTTTGGCAATCTGTCATCCTTCATCCGCATAACGTGCCCTAGCCACCTCAACCTTTCTTTCATTATAGCCCTAGAGAGCGGTATTGAACCACATTTTTCGTATAGCCTATTGTTTGAAATACGGTCGGTCAGCCGGGTTCACAGAACAATCCTTAAGCAATTTCTCTGGAAAAAATCTACCAAATCTTCATCCGGTTTTCGGAGCGTCCATGTTTCAGAACCATATTTGACCACTGTCTTCACTATAGCTTCTAATATTCTAATCTTGGTTTGCAGACTTATCTTCCTATTCTTCCAAACTATTTTTAATTGTGAAAAAACACCCTGAGCCTTGGCTATTGTACTTTTAACATCTTCACTGCTCCCACCATCTTTACTAATAATACTACCAAGGTAAGTGAAGTTGCCCACCTGATCAATCTTGTCATTACCCAACGTCACCTTTTCATCTTCACTTATTCCTAGCCTTAGTGACTTAGTCTTCCTAACATTAATTTTCAAACCAATTCTAGCACCCTGAACTTGCAAAAACTCTAAAACTTGATTCATTTTGCTCACACTTTCATCTAGGATGCTTAAATCATCAGCATAGTCCAAGGCCAGGAGACTTTTTCCTCCCCATTTGATTCTGTGGTCTCTCATTACCTTTCCTGTGCTCCTTAAAACAAAGTCCATCAAAATAATCCATATAAAGGGGGATAGAACACAACCCTGCTTAACTCCTGATTCAATACAAAACCAGCTGCTAACCTCATTAACTACCTTAACCGCAGTTGTGTTATTCTCGTACATAGCACTAATCACTTTAAATTATTTGTCTGGTATACCATAGAAGGATAAAACCTTACTAAAGCTCTTCTATCAACAGAAGCGAACGCTTGCTCATAATCTATAAAACTGAGGACCAAAGGTGTCTGAAAACTCAGGCACTTCTCAATTATTACCCTAAGAGTGAAAATTTGGTCGACACATCCTCTACCTTTTCTAAAACCGCACTGTTCTTCTCTTAAAACTTTGTCTACGGCATCTATTAGTCTAAAAAGTATCATATTACTAAGTAATTTACTACCTACAGAGACCAGACTAATGCCTCGATAATTATCACACTCACTTTTATCACCTTTCTTATAAAGTGGCTTAATTAAGGTTTTCCTAAAATCGTTAGGTACTTCCCCTTTTTCAAAAATCATATTCATAATCTTCAGTAACTTATATTTCTAACCTCAGAGCCACCATATTTAAGAAACTCATTTACCACCCTATCAGCACCTGGAGCCTTATTATTTTTTAATCCTTTTAGTACTGTCGCTAATTCCTCCTCACAAAACAAATCTTCCTTCACATCCAAGGTGTCACAAACTTTTTTATTTTCCTCTATATCTTTTCCTGCAACTCTATCTCGGTTAAGCACATCCTCAAAATGTTCGGCCCATCTCTCTTTAGCTCTTTCCTTATGGCTAATTGCGGCCCCATTCCTACCTTTAACTGGGCCAAGTCCGGATTGACTACTCCCTCTCAATTTGTTAACATGCCAGTACAATATTTTACTAATATGCCGTCTAGCTGCATCTTCCAGATCCTCGGCAATTTTATCCATGGCCTCCACCTCACATCTCCTTAGTTCATATTTTAATGCTTTCTCCACTTTCTTTACATTCCTTTTGTTTTCATATGATCTGTCACTGAGATAATTCTTGTACAAGTCCTTTTTCCTTTCTATTAAACATAAAGCTTTTTCACTAATATTCTTAGCTGCAGTTCTAGCTTTCTTCCTTAATACACCTTCAGCAACTTCACAAATTATTTTTTCTAAAATTATTCCAACCATCTTCCGCATTATCAAATTTTAAACTCTCAAGTTTAGTATTCAACTCTTCCTGGAAAGTAACTCATGAATATATAATAAATAGCTTATGATAGCTCATTAGTGCATAACACTAAAATCACTCATAAAACATAACACCTAAACACTCATAATACATAACGTATAAATAGCTATTTTATTAAAGCAATGGCGACAAAACTATTTTTCCATTAAACGAGACAATTAAGGGGAAAATTTTATTCTATTTTCTCTAGATCGTCTAAGAAATCGGTCGTATTGTTGATCCATTTTTACAGTAATGTTAAATATTCCGAATTTTCTTATAATATACCTATTTTGAACCATAGTGGAATTCTAGGAAAATATTTACAAAATCGGAAAAAGTATACGTGGATACGTTTTTAATCACATTTACTTAAGAACTTAAAAAATGGAACGATGAAAAATACATGAGGTGCAAACATTGAATTATAAATTATAGCAAATATTTTTTTATCAAAACGACATTTCACCCTGACTAGCAGGCCACAAGTTTTCCTAAGTTTTCCCAGTACAGACGATAAGACCAACTCCCACGTAGCTTTAATTGTCGGGCCAAAAAGCAACCCAAGGTATTCAATGAAATCTTTATTAAAAATATTAAGCGATCCCATCCTAATTGACTGATGCTGGAAATCACTATTATTGTTTGCCTCTAGGAATTCTGTTTTAGTAGCTTCAATCTCTAATCCTATCTCCCGTAGATATGAATGTAATATGTTAATTGCATTCTGTATTGATATTAAATTGTCCAAAAATAAAAAAATATTATCAGCATACGACAAGTGGCTAATGCCGATACCATCAGTCACATCTGGGGGTAGGTACCGTTTGGCTGTTTTAATGGCATTATTAAATATGGCGGGACTAAGAACTGACCCTTGTTTTACTCCACGAGTAAAAAAAAAATTTCGGTCTGAAAGTCGCCCTCCCGAAAAAATTCTCACTGATGAATTACCATACCAAACCCGACAAACGCTGGCTTATAAATGGGTTCACTCCACTGCGCAACTATAATAAAAAAAGCGTGGCTATGCAACACACCGTTAAACGCTTTTGAAATATCAACTCCGCACACAAATAGTTGTTTTTTTAAAGTTTCTAGAAATATTGCGTGTGTATTTTGAACCCCTACACCACTTCGAAAACCTACCTGATGGTCCCCCACATCACATTTTGTTGATAAATATGGGAGTAAAATATTTCCAATAATTTACTAATAACAGAACAAAGTGTTATAGATCTATATGATGAATAATGTGAAGGATCCTTGCCCTTCTTGCGTATACAAACTATTTTACCTTCTCCCATCAAAGGAGGGATATAATTCTGGATTACTATTACTTGATATAATAATGTAAGATGTTTTCGTAGTTTTGTATTACCATGCAAAAGGTGCTCTGATAACAAACCATGTGGACCTGGGGCCTTCCCACATTTTAGTGATCTAATTTGAATCTAAACCGACACTAGGTAAAACAAACTAGGTTTTTTGTATGGGTTCAACTGAGAAAAATGTTTATACAACAATTGACGATAACTCAATTTAGTTGATGATGGGTTGGACGAAAATACTGAAGTAAAGTGTCGGTACCATTGTTCTAGCGGGATTTGGTCTGAAGAATCAGCTGATGATTGCGTTAATCTATTAACTTCATTATAAAGTAACTTTGGATTATTCCTAATCTTGGTTGATACATCTTTTACTTTTTGTTTCTTCCATGTTGCCACTAAGTTTATATATTTCTTTTTTGTTGATTTAACTATCTGGAACAGGGGGCCCTTTCTCGGTCGGTCACATTGATCCCAAATATGATACCATAGACGATGTTTCTCTTTTGCTTCACCTAACCCAGGTATAACAGACCATCCCTTTTTTTGTGTATTTTTACGGTTTCTAATAACAGGAACCGCAACTGAAGCCGCAACTTTCAACTGAAGCCGCAACTTTCAACTGAAGCCGCAATTTTCATAGCATGAACTATTTCATCATCATAAATATCTAATTCCAACGAATGAAATTTTCGAGACTGTGATAGGAGGTGAATAGGAATTCTAATTCTACTGAGAATATCATCTAATACACATTGATATAAGTTTACGTCTATCCTATCCCATAGCTGTTTCTGAAGCCATTTCGGGCTACAATGCATATGACAAAAAACGTTTAAAAACAACAGACACTTCAAGGTAAGAATGATCACTAATCAAAATTTCATCCGGTACTTTAACAAGAACTTTTTTTTTAACAATTCAAGATCTGAAATTATTAAGTCCAAATTTGCAACGCTACCTGAATTGTGAACATAAGTTTAATTTCTGCTATTCGTTGCCACAGTTAGATCTTTCGGAAGTAATGATAATAAGATCTGGGACCACGGTAAACTAGGAATAGTAAGGTCAGTGTTAAAATCGCTACAAAGAAAAATGGCTTTACCAGACGCTCGTATTTTATCAACATTTTTTGAGACACTTGCACATGCTTTAGGAAAACGTTCGTTAGATTGTTCGTTTCTGTAATTAGTAGGCATAAAAACTGCAAGAATAACGGTATGGCCTAGATCAACCGCAACAAAAGTATCATTCGTTTCATGTAAAGAACACTTAAGGCTCTTATTTAATCCAATCATAATGCCACCAGGGGGGGGGGGGTAACGCCCCATTTGTGTTCTGAAAATACAAGTTTACACTGTCTGATCCGGTGCAAAGGTCCATACCTGCGGGGGGGGGGGGGGGGGTATCAGCCTCAAGCTTGAGTGCTCCAAGCAGCGACAGACATACAGCTCTTCAAAACACGGCGCTGGAGAAGCTGTTGCTTCTGTGATTTCCACCACAATTTGCGCATTTCACAGTAGAGGCTGAGCTTGCATTATCACGGCTATTAACATGGGGCCCGGCATATTTACCACATTTAAGTTCGTTCATACATTCGTGTGCAAAATGATCAAAGCCTTGGCATCTATAGCACTGCTTGGGTCGATTCAGGGGAGTTGACACCCGGAAAAGCGAATAATCAATTTTGATGCCATGCTTTAGAGCGATATCGAGATCTAGTTGAGACTTAAAGGACAACTGCACGACTGAACTACCTCCAAAGCGCTTTGCTTGCACAACAGAGTTAACTAGACCTGTAATAGTTGATTCATCAAAGCCCTTGTCAATACGTATAATTACTAGATGTTCCTTCTTTACGAAATTAGCACTGATATGTGAACCGGGTGTAGTGCACTTACCACCGATGAGGCAGAATCATTATCTTTCATAAACACCAGTAGCCTATCTCTTCGTTGCTCAACATGGTCGACTGTCTAAGCATCCTAAATTTGAAATAAACTTGCGCTGCTTGGCGGGGTTGGAAGACCACATACTAACAGGTAAATTACTAAAAAATAACAGGAACTGTAGCATTTTCTGGCTTAGGAAGGAACGGTCTCAGACGGTTTTTGTTCATCCATATCTGTGCTAACAGACTCATGTTTTTCAACGAGGAAATTTAAAATTCCAAACACAGAAATTTAATCTGGATGTCGCAGTAGTATTTGGTTCGCTCGGGAAAATCGGGACATCTGACGGGTCCATAATCGCAAATCGTGGGACAGGATCATCTTTCGAGATTCGGTCCGATAGCAATTCCTAAAAGTCGGCCATAAAAGCCGTACCCGGATGTGAGTCTTGGCGCCTCTCAAAAATATCCATTTTAAAAATATCACAATATATTTCAAAAGTCTCTTTAAACGCACCTTTTTCGAAAAATTTCGCTGCTAGTTTAACGACAACATCCTTATCTGCCTTATTAACAATTTGTCTCTGTAGAAAGTTCAAAACTGGAAAAATATACACTAAGTCCATTTACAGGATACGAAAAGTTACTTCCCCATAATCTAAATTATATTCAAAAATCATAGTCCGTATTCGATCAAGCCGTCTGTAAGTTGTAATATTTATTATCATAAAATTTGTAACGTTTCGTAATTTTCTTACTTTCAACAGTTTCGCTTATTGTACAATCCAATTAAATACAAAGTATAATCCAGCTTACGTCCTCACAGTTCAAAAACTGAATGAAAACATCCTTCTTACGTCCAATTATGTCCTCATGCTTCTCAGTTATATTTGGCAGATAAAACCTTCACCTCTAAAACCTCGTTTAATTTGAAAGCTCCCAAGAATTTTAGTGCTATAGTTTCAGAAACGCCAGGAAGTTTCTTCTTAATAATTATGCTAATATTTATTTATTATCCATATACATAAAAAAAATAGACAATGGAATAAAGCAGAAAAAAATAAAGGAAAAAGTGGAAATAGACTAAAAAAATCAACAAAAACCAAAATAAAATATACGGATAAACCTTGGTCAGGGGAAAAACTGACGAAGCATGGTTTCTAACGGCCTATTCTGTAAATCAGTCAACATCTCATGAGTAATTGGCAGGAGAAACCTCCATCTTCAAAACCATCCATAGGTTGAAACCTCTCAAGAATCTTTGTTTTAATTTTCATAAATGCCATGAATGTTCTCCTTAAAAATAACAATATATATATATATATATATATATATATATATATATATATATATATATATATATATATATATATATATATATATATATATATATATATATATATATATATATATATATATATATATATATATATATATATATATATATATATATATATATATATAAATATATATATATATATATATATATATATATATATATATATATATATATATATATATATATATATATATATATATATATATATATATATATATATATATATATATATATCTTTTATAAAAAAAAACATCCGTTATATATTATATCAGCATCTGTTATCTTTATGTTTGATATAATCATTTATTTTGATTTCTGCTTTATTTCATTTATTCTTTAACTGTAATTTCTGGTCGTTACGAGTTTGAATTATTATAGGACTTTAGTTCTGCTGGTTTTAAGTCTAATTTCCTTAACTTACTTTTTTTACACTCTTTACTTTTCTCTGAAAAACTTCTTTTTAGGGAAATTTTTTTTTTAAAATTAATTTTCATAAACGTCAGGAATATTCTCCTTAGAAATAACAATAATATTTATTCGTTACTCACATCAAAATGATAAATGGTGGGGCAAAACAGGACGAACAAAAGAAAAAAAAAGCGGAAAATGATGCAACAGTAACAAATCAACAAAAACTAGTAAAACAAATGGATAAGGCCGCCTTTTGGGCGGCAAGCACCTATTGATACCTTTACGTCTAAAATCTCTCAAGAATTTTTATTTCAATTTCAAGAAACGCCTGGAAGTTTCTCCCTGATAATAAAAATAATATTTATTTATCACCCACATACATCAAAAATAGGTATAGTGGAGTAAAACGAAAGAAAAGAAAACAAAAAAGCGGAAAAGGACACAAGCAATAAAAAATCAACGAAAAAACTAATAAAACAAACGGATAAAGCGGCCTTGGGGCGCCAAGCGCCTATTTGTCGTTTCTAACGGCCTATTGTGTAGATCTTTCCCCTGCTGAGTAATATTTGGTAGATAAAACTTTTCCACTATTTCTCCATTCTGATACCAAAAAAGCTAATGAGAAATCTAAACTAATAGAAATAGGGAGATTGAGCATTGATGATATTTTATTTTAAAATATAGGGTAAAAGTCTGAGAGATAAAGAACAGAATAATTTGAAAAATTGGATAAAACACGCGGAATGAATTCGATTGTATTTCATATGCCTCTTGTCTGCTTAGCTCTTCTATATTCACCTCTGTTACTTTTAAACCTTCAGGCCACAACCTCATTTCTCAAAGTTAGGATAAAGCACACCGAAGGAATACGGTTTTATTATAATAAAATAATATTGTAATAAATTTAATATAATATTATTATAATATATATATATATGCCTCAAGTCTGTTTAGTTGCAATATATCCATCCCTGTTAATATAAATCTCCGGGCCACAAACTCATTTTTCCGACGACATAAATCCAGAGACAGTGAATTTGACCAGTTATAATTAGCCTTTAAAACAGATTACCCCTCCCAGCTCCATTAACAGTAATGTATGTTGGAACAACACGGCTGTTAATTTAGTTATATTGAAAAAAGGGAAATATGATGTATAAATAATAGCAAGAAATAAGTAAATATGAGTAAATAAATAGTACTTAAGTCATTTAACAATTAAACATTTTATTATTTATTTTTTAATTTTAAGCTTTTATAAGTATTTAATAACTTAATAAAAAAATTATTATGATTATCTAACGATGTTGAGATGAACTAAATAAGTAAACCTTTTATTTCTTCTGCACTATTATTTAGTCACATTTTCCACATTGAATTAATTGTAAGCTGCAAGGTAAAAAAAGGGTAAAGAATACGGCATTGAACTTTGCAGTCCTTACCGTCGGTGCTGATCTCCGTTTCTTGGCCCTTCAGCCAGGAAGTACAATGGGGGGTTGGGGCCAACCATCCTGTGCTTTCGCACACCCTTCCTGTTTACCTTCCCCAGATTTCTCCAGGTACCCATATAGAGCTGGGTCGACTCTGGCTGAGCTTACAGAGTCCCGCCACTGACCCCGTCCCGAACCAAATAATTGGGTGCTTTAGGATTCGAAACCTCGCCCTCTTGGACAAAGGATCCTTCGTATGAAAAGGCAAATTAGTTGAACAGCTACCAAAACGGAAATCTGGAGCATGGATAGTTGTAACTTGAATCCTAATCCTTTGAAATTTTAATTTGGCTACACTGTCTTTAAGAAATACAGGTAAGTCATATCAGACCGTCAGTGACATCAGAATATCAATAATGTCAATCAGGTGAAAATGTCATAAGAATGACAAGAAATGGTGAAGAAAACGGCATGGAAAAAATGCAAAATTGGTTTACTTTTTGAAGCTGTAAGGAAAGTAGGAATAGGACCTTGTGAGGCATCTGGGCTTGATATTTTTTTTATTAATACGTATTTATTAATACAAAAATACAAAAAGTTACAACAAAATACAAATCTAGCCAACGGAGAACAGAATTCAATGTGTCAGCTTGATACATAACACAAGACTTAGCACTTAATGCTGAACTCAGAGTAGCAAATGAAACACATAGGGCTGTTGAAACTTCTAGGCCCCCTTTGCATAAAGAATGTTTTGTCAGTAGAAGATCATAAGGGACCAAGAATTGGGATTTCTTATCTTTAATGATAGGTCCTAAATAAGGGCTATGAAATATGGGACGTTTTCCTCATTCCTCGATATAATTTATTATATTCAAAAATTATATGTAAGCGCCTCAGGGTTGGCACTCTGGCTGCACCTATGCTAGCCTGTTAGATGATGTGGTCTCATCTGAAAGTATTTTCTCTGCAGACATTGCACTTCAATTATATGAAGAATTTAGGCGTTAAAGATGCATTGATTTAGACCAAGGTATTTTTTGCTCTGCTTTTTTGTTTCAGGATTTTATCCGTAAATCCAAGTGCTATCCCCCCTAAACTCTTTTGGAAGGTTTGTGCAAGGGCTGATGCGGGAATTTTTTTTCGGAGAGGAAACAATAATTAATCAAATTACTTAATAATTTGGATGAGAAGTGCCCTAAAATCAATAAATATATTACGCTCGGGAGGGGGGGGGGGGGTCGAGCCCTGAGTACTGGAGATAATGTGGTGGAAATAATATTTCAACTTGAGCTGAGAACTTCATTTAATTGTGTTTTGCGCCATGAATTCTCATTTATCCAGCATATGTTTTTTTCTGTTTTTATTCGTCAAATCATCAAAAGAGGAAAAAAAAAACGGTACAATCCGAAAATTTAAATAAAAGTTCAAATAGGGATAAAATCCTTTTTAATAGACAGTGATGATGATAACAGTGATAGAAATTCACAAAAATACCAGATACTTCGGTCACATATACAGTGACCGTCATCAGTAGTAAAACTACTGATGTTTTACTACTGATGACGGTCACTGTATATGTGACCGAAATATCTGGTATTTTGGTGAATTTCTATCACTGTTATCATCATCACTGTCTATTAAAAGGATTTTATCCCTATTTGAACTTTTATTTTATCGTCATGGAAAGGCAGTGTGTGGTCTTCGAAATTATCTATATCCGAAAATTTAGAAGTAAAATTATATAAAGTTTACTATTTTAGCCTCCCTTGTGAGTGCCTGACTGTATATGCCTCTCCCCTTTCCAAATTTTCATTGCAGTGCCCCTCTAAATCACGTTTTTTTCGTGTTTTTTTTTTTTTTAGTCATGTTTAAAGTCGGGCCTAAAATTAATCACTGTATTACAGACTCCTAAAATTTGCATTTCTTCTTATTAGTTATAATTGCTAATCATGTATGAACTGACCACTACGTTACAGATTAAAATTTCTCATCAAAACTATATTTTTTGTATTAGTTATAGTTACTAATCACGTATGAACTAATTAATGAACGTTATTATAGAACGTTACAGCTTAAAATGTCTTAGAAAAACTAGATTTTTTCGTTTTAGTTTTTTCCCTTTTTTTTTATCGAAAAACTTGTGTTGTTCTATAATAACGTTCAAGATTATTTATCTTGAAGCTCCGTTCAAATGACTTATCTTTTTTACGTATATAAATACAGCTTAGAAGTAATATTCTAAATTATATTTATTTGGAAGTTATAATAAGACCGACAAAGCAGTGTAAACCCTTATTTTTTTTATCTGTGTAAGTCGAAGTCAAAATAAAGAGTCGGTCCAATATATTATGAGTTTGTTTTCTGTTTTTGGAGCTCTTAAAGGAATTGAAAAATCGGATTATTTAATCTTATAAGTTAAATTCAAATCAAGTATATCACTGCGCTTTTCTGCAACAACATCCTAAAATGTATTTATGTTTAAGCTCTAATAAGCTGACCAAGCTGTTTAAGCACTTTATTTTTATCTGTATAATAAAAAGCTAGAAGTAAAAAGTCCGTCCCGTATATCCTAAAGTTTTGTTTTCTATTTCTTTTGGAGCGTTTTCAAGAACATGAGAAATCAGATTATTTAGTGCTTTAATTAAAGTAAAATCAAGTAAGTCACCGTATTTTTGTGAAATAAAATTCTAAATTGTGTTTATTTTTAAGCTATAATGAGCCGACAAGCTTATTTTTTCTGTATAAGTAAAACCAGAAGTGAAGAGTCCGTCCCACATATCCTTTTATGCTTGCTTTTTTATTGCTTTCGAGAGCTTTCAAAGAAATAAAAAAAATCTGTGATGTTATAATAATAAATTAAATTATATATTAATTTAATATATAATAAATAAAATAATAAATAAATAATAAATAAAGTGATAAATAAATAAAAATATAATAAATAAAAAAAATATAGAATAAAAAATATATAATAAATAAAATAAATTAAATAAGAAATCAGATTATTTAGTGCTTTAAAATTAAAGTAAAATCAAGTAAGTCACCGTATTTTTGTGAAAAACAAAATTCTAAATTGTGTTTATTTTTAATCTTTAAGGAGCCAACAAGCTTATTTTTTTTCTGTATAAGTAAAACCAGAAGTGAAGAGTCCGTCCCATATATCCTTTTATGCTTGCTTTTTATTGCTTTCGAGAGCTTTCAAAAAAAATAAAAATATAATAAATAAATAAAAATATATAATATATATATATATATTTAATAAATTAAATAATACAAATAATAAATGAAATAAATTAAATGAGAAATCAGATTATTTAGTGCTTTAAATTAAAAGTAAAATCAAGTAAGTCACCGTATTTTTGTGAAATAAAATTCTAAATTGTGTTTATTTTTAAGCTATAATTGAGCCAACAAGCTTATTTTTTCTGTATAAGTAAAACCAGAAGTGAAGAGTCCGTCCCATATATCCTTTTATGATTGCTTTTTATTGCTTTCGAGAGCTTTCAAAGAAATAAAAAAAATCTGTGATGTTATAATAATAAGTTAAATTATATATTAATTGAATATATAATAAATAAAATAATAAAATAAATAATAAATAAATAAAAATAAAATAATAAAAAAAAATACCTAATAAATAAATAAAAATAATATATATTAAATAATACAAATAATAAATAAAAGAAGTTAAATGAGAAATCAGATTATTTAGTGCTTTAAATTAAAGTAAGATCAAGTAAGTCACCGTATTTTTGTGAAATAAAGTTCTAAATTGTGTTTATATTTTTAAGCTTTAAGGAGCCAACAAGCTTATTTTTTTCTGTATAAGTAAACCCAGAAGTGAAGAGTCCGTCCCATATATCCTTTTATGCTTGCTTTTTATTGCTTTCGAGAGCTTTCAAAGAAATAAAAATATAATAAAAAAAAAAGTATATAATAAAAAAATAATATATATAATAAAAATAATTAATAATAAATTAAATAATACAAATAATAAATAAAATAAATTAAATAAGAAATCAGATTATTTAGTGCTTTAAATTAAAGTAAAATCAAGTAAGTCACCGTATTTTTGTGAAAAAAATTCTAAATTGCGTTATATTTTTAAGCTATAATGAGCCGAAAGCTTATTTTTTCTGTATAAGTAAAAACAGAAGTGAAGAGTCCGTCCCACATATCCTTTTATGCTTGCTTTTTATTGCTTTCGAGAGCTTTCAAAGAAATAAAAAAATCTGTGATGTTATAAATAGTAAAATTAAATTATATATTAATTTAATATAATAAATAATAAATAAAATAAATAAATAATAAATAAAGTGATAAATAAATAAAAAATAATAAATAAAAAAATATAGAATAAAAAATATATAATAAATAAAATAAATTAAATAAGAAATCAGATTATTTAGTGCTTTAAATTAAAGTAAAATCAAGTAAGTCACCGTATTTTTGTGAAATAAAATTCTAAATTGTGTTTATTTTTAATCTTTAAGGAGCCAACAAGCTTATTTTTTCTGTATAAGTAAAACCAGAAGTGAAGAGTCCGTAAATATCCTTTTAATGCTTGCTTTTTATTGCTTTCGAGAGCTTTCAAAGAAATAAAAAAATAAAAAATAAAAAAGTATATAATATATATATATATATTAAATAAATTAAATAATACAAATAATAAATGAAATAAATTAAATGAGAAATCAGATTATTTAGTGCTTTAAATTAAAGTAAAATCAAGTAAGTCACCGTATTTTTGTGAAATAAAATTCTAAATTGTGTTTTATTTTTAGCTATATTGAGCCGACAAGCTTATTTTTTCTGTATAAGTAAAACCAGAAGTGAAGAGTCCGTAAAATATATCCTTTTATGATTGCTTTTTATTGCTTTCGAGAGCTTTCAAAGAAAAATAAAAAAATCTGTGATGTTATAATAATAAGTTAAAATTATATATTAATTGAATATATAATAAATAAACTAATAAATAAATAATAAATAAATAAAAATACATAATAAAAAAATACCTAATAAATAAATAAATTAATATATATTAAATAATACAAATAATAAATAAAAGAAGTTAAATGAGAAATCAGATTATTTAGTGCTTTAAATTAAAGTAAGATCAAGTAAGTCACCGTATTTTTGTGAAATAAAGTTCTAAATTGTGTTTATTTTTAAGCTTTAAGGAGCCAACAAGCTTATTTTTTCTGTATAAGTAAACCCAGAAGTGAAGAGTCCGTCCCATATATCCTTTTATGCTTGCTTTTTATTGCTTTCGAGAGCTTTCAAAGAAAATAAAAATATAAAAAATAAAAAAGTATATAATAAAAAAATATATATATAATAAATAAATAAATTAACATAAATTAAATAAATTAAATAAACAAATAATAAATAAAATAAATTAAATAAGAAATCAGATTATTTAGTGCTTTAAATTAAAGTAAAATCAAGTAAGTCACCGTATTTTTGTGAAATAAAATTCTAAATTGCGTTTATTTTTAAAAATATAATGAGCCGACAAGCTTATTTTTTCTGTATAACTAAAACCAGAAGTGAAGAGTCCGTCCCATATAAAAATCCTTTTATGCTTGCTTTTTATTGCTTTCGAGAGCTTTCAAAGAAATAAAAAAATCTGTGATGTTATAATAATAAATTAAATTATAAATAATAAATAAATAAATAATAAATAAATAAA
Source organism: Artemia sinica (assembly GCA_027921565.1). Classification (NCBI taxonomy): domain Eukaryota; kingdom Metazoa; phylum Arthropoda; class Branchiopoda; order Anostraca; family Artemiidae; genus Artemia; species Artemia sinica. Next base: position 12,854,451 of record CM051271.1, on the reverse strand, counting down.
AATATATAATAAAAAAATATATAATAAATAAATAAATTAATATATATTAAATAATACAAATAATAAATAAAAGAAGTTAAATGAGAAATCAGATTATTTAGTGCTTTAATTAAAGTAAATCAAGTAAGTCACCGTGTTTTTGTGAAATAAAATTCTAAATTGTGTTTATTTTTAAGCTATAATGAGCCGACAAGCTTATTTTTTCTGTATAAGTAAAAAAAGAAGTGAAGAGTCCGTCCCACATATCCTTTTATGCTTGCTTTTTATTGCTTTCGAGAGCTTTCAAAGAAATAAAAAAAATCTGTGATGTTATAATAAACAAGTTAAATTATATATTAATTTAATATATAATAAATAAACTAATAAAAAATAATAAATAAAAATAAAAATATAAATAAATAAAAAAATATATAAAAAAAAAAAATACAATGTAAATTAAATGAAAATCAGTATATTTAGTGCTTTAAATTAAAGTAAAATCAAGTAAGTCACCGTATTTTTGTGAAAATAAAATTCTAAATTGTGTTTTATTCTTAAGCTATAATGTGCCGACAAGCTTATTTTTTCTGTATAAGTAAAACCAGAAGTGAAGTGTCCGTCACATATATCCTTTTATGCTTGCTTTTTATTGCTTTCGAGAGCTTTCAAAGAAATAAAAAAAAATCTGTGATGTTATAATAATAAATTAAATTATATATTATTTTAATATATAATAAATAAATAAATAATAAATAAATAAATAAATAAAATAAAATAAAAAAATAATAAAAAAAAATAAAAATAAAATAAAATAATAAATAAAAAAATTAAATAAAATACAAATAATAAATAAAATAAATTAAATGAGAAATCAGATTATTTAGTGCTTTAATTAAACTAAAATCAAGTAAGTTACCGTATTTTTGTGAAATGAAATTCTAAATTGCGTTTATTTTTAAGTAGTAATGAGCCGACAAGCTTATTTTTTCTGTATAAGTAAAACCAGAAGTGAAGAGTCCGTCCCATATATCCTTTTATGCTTGCTTTTTATATGCTTTCGAGAGCTTTCAAAGAAATAAAAAAATCTGTGATGTTATAATAATAAATTAAATTATATATTAATTTAATATATAATAAATAAATAAATAAATAATAAATAAAATAGTGAATAAAAATATAATAAATAAAAAAATATATAATAAAAAATCTATATAATAAGTATATAAATTAATATATATTAAATAGATTAAATAATACAAATAATAAATAAAATAAATTAAATGAGAAATCAGAGTATTTAGTGCTTTAATTAAACTAAAATCAAGTAAGCCACCGTATTTTTGTGAAATAAAATTCTAAATTGCGTTTATTTTTAAGCTGTAATGAGCCGACAACCAGAAGTGAAGAGTCCGTCCCATATATCCTTTTATGCTTGCTTTTTATTGCTTTCGAGAGCTTTCAAAGAAATAAACAAATCTGTGATGTTATAATAATAAATTAAATTATATATTAATTTAATATATAATAAATAAATTAATAAATAAATAATAAATAAAATAATAAATAAAAATATAATAAATAGAAAAATATATAATAAAAAAATATATAATAAATATATAAATGTATATATATTAAATAAATTAAATAATAATAATATAATATAAATTAAATGAGAAATCGGATTATTTAGTGCTTTAATTAAAGTAAAATCAAGTAAGTCACCGTATTTTTGTGAAATAAAATTCTAAATTGCGTTTGTTTTTTAAGCTGTAATGAGCCAATAAGCTTATTTTTTCTGTATAAGTAAAACCAGAAGTGAAGAGTCCGTCCCATATATCCTGTTATGCTTGCTTTTTATTGCTTTCGAGAGCTTTCAAAGAAATAAAAAAATATGTGATGTTATAATAAATTAAATTATATATTAATTTAATATATAATAAATAAATTAATAAGTAAATAATAAATAAAATAATAAATGAATAAAAATATAATAAATAAAAAATATATAATAAATATATAAATGAATATATATTAAATAAATTAAATAATATAAATAATAAATAATATAAATTAAATGAGAAATCAGATTATTTAGTGCTTTAAATTAAAGTAAAATCAAGTAAGTCACCGTATTTTTGTGAAATAAAATTCTAAATTGCGTTTATTTTTAAGCTGTAATGAGCCGACAAGCTTATTTTTTTTTTTTCTGTATAAGTAAAACCAGAAGTGAAGAGTCTGTCCCATATATCCTTTTATGCTTGCTTTTTATTACTTTCGAGAGCTTTCAAAGAAAGAAAAAAAATTTGTGATGTTATAATAGTAAATTAAATTGAAGTCAAGCAAGTCACAGCGGTGTACTGCAATAATATGCTGATGATTTAAGCATCTCAGATGAAAGTTTTGACCAAAATGAATTAACTTTTAGAGGTTTTTTTTTTTGCGACTTTAGGCTGCTAGAATAGGTTTGAAAATTAATTTTAGGAAGAGTAAGTCACTAAGGCTTGGAATAAGTAAAGATGAAAAGGTGAAGTTGGTAACAAAAAGATTGATCAAGCAGGCAGCTTCACTTACGTTGGTAGTATCATAGGCAGCGCAAATCGTACTGCCTAAGTAAAGAACAATGTTGGCACAATGTATTATTATTTTTATTTTTCGTGGTCTTAGACCAGGGCACTTCGTATCGAAAGAGTTGTCGTAGAAACTTCGAAAAGGGCTCATTCGATTGGAAATTGGAATGACTAGTACCCTTTTTAGTCGAAAGTGATTGGAAGGCAACTAAAACCCCTTCCACGCCCACCATTTTCCCAAAAAAACATCCAATCAAAATTTCAGATAGCCATTTTGTTCAGTGTAGATGATTTCCAGATAGAAATCATGTTTTTGAGGAGGACAATCCCCCCATAGCCCTCAGGGCAAGGGATGTAAGGTATACCCCGGGGGCATTCAAAATTTTTATAGAAAGCGTTGTCGTAGAAACTTCAAAAAAGGCTCAGTCGATTGGAAATTCAAAGGGCTAGTGCCCTTTTTAATAGTCGAGAGTGATTTTTTTTGAATTTAGTATATTTTTTTTAAATCCCATCTCCGCTCCTCTCAGTTGCAATAATAAAAAAAAAAAAAAAAAAAAAAAAAAAAAAAAAAAAAAAAAAAAAAAAAAAAAAAAAACTAAAATGCTACCTACAACTCTAAATTTCATAAAAATAGCAGCCGAAGAGTGGTCATCGCATTATTGTACTACTACCACAAAAAAAAAAAACTAAAAACAAATAAAAACTCTCTCGCAGAGAGTCCTCCCGCTACAGGAAGTCCCCGCTTACGGTGGCCTCTTTACACCATTTAAAAACAAACATTCTTTAAAATTCTAATTCTACGAAGAAGCCACCAAAAAAAAAAAAAAACATAAAAAAAAAGACATTATGGGATCATTTCAGCTTATTCTTACAATACATAAAAAAAACACACTATTTTATACGAATAAAAAAAGCTGAAATGACGACACTGCCCCAAATTTAAATTTCATTCTTTTCCTTTTCTTTCCATTTTCTCCATTCTGCATTTTCGGCTGCTATCTAAAAAAAAAACAATTTTAATCTAAATTCCATTTACTGCAATTCCATCTGGCAACGCTGTTCTCACCCATACACACACTCTCCCGCTTAAAAACTTAAACTCTCTTTCTCACTCTTTTTTTTCTCACACATATTTACATTTACAATTCAAAATCACAAAAATGTTTTCTCTCTCTTCATTTGAATTTAATAATACAACTTTCCTTTCAATTTGACTCTTAAAAATATTCCATACGTAAAAATTTCTTCCTTTTTCTTCTACTTCACACGTAATGGCACATGTTTTCCAATAATATAACATAGAGAATTCTTCTTTTTTTTCTCTAACTCCAAATTTATATCAATTTCAACAGCTTCTTCTTTCTTCATCACATTGAACCTTAATTCCGTATCTTTCACTCAAATTAAAAATAAATTGAAAAATTCCTTTATTTTCTTTGGACTTGACGAACTCGTAGTCTAAACCATCATCTACTACTACTTCGAAACAAAAGGAGCACTTTTTATCTCGACAACTAACCCCCTCTCACGCCCACCTTTTCCCCCAAACACATCCAATCAACATTTAAGATAGCCATTTTGTTCACGTAGTTGAAATTTCTGGAAACCAGGTCTTTGAGGATGCCCCCCACAGCCCTCAGGGCAAGGGTTGTAAGTTATGCCCTGGGGGCATATAAAGTTTTTATAGAAAGCGTTGTCGTAGAAACTTCAAAAAGGGCTCATTCGATTGGAAAGTGAAATGGTTAGTGCCCATTTTAATAGTGAAAAGTGATTGGAAGGCAACTAACACACCCCTTCCACGCCCACCATTTCCCAAAACAGATCCAGTCAAAATTTTGAGATAGCCATTTTTTTCAACGCAGTTGAAAAATTATATCTTTGAGCTGGACACTCCCCCCACAGTCTTCAGGGCAGGGGTTGTAAGTTATGCCCTGGGGGCATATGAAATTTTTATAGAAAGTGTTTGCGCCGTAAAAAACTTGAAAAAGGGCTCATTCGATTGGGCATATAAGGTTTTTATAGAAAGCGTTGTCGTAGAATCTTGAAAAAGGGCTCATTCGATTGGAAATTCAAAGGGCTAGTGCCCTTTTAAATATTGAAAGTAAATTGGAAGGCAACTAATTGGAAGGCAAAGGTCCGGAAATTATATCTTTGAGCTGAACACTCCCCCCACAGTCTTCAGGGCAAGGGTTGTAAGTTGTGCCCTGGGGGCATATAAAGGTTTTTATAGAAAGCGTTGCCGTAAAAACTTAAAAAGTGGCTCATTCGATTGGAAATTCAAAGGGCTAGTGCCCTTTTTAATAGTTGAAAGTAATTGGAAGGCAACTAACCCCGCTCTTCTCGCCCACCATTCCCCCAAACACATGCAATCAAAATTTTCAAACATTAATTATTTTCAACATAGTTGAAAGTTTTGGAAATTAGGTCTTTGAGGATGATAACCCCCTCAGAGCCCTTAGGGCAAGGGTTGTAAGTTATGCCCTGGGGGCATATAAGGTTTTATAGAAAGCGTTGTCGTAGAAACTTCAACAAAAGTTCATTTGATTGGAAATTGAAATGGATAGTGTCCCTTTTAATAGTCGAAAGTGATTGGAGAGCAACTAGCCTCTCTCACGCCCTCCATTTCCCCCAAACACATCCAATCAAAATTTTGAGATAGGTATTTTGTTCATTGTAGTTGAACATTCTGAAAATTATGTCCTTGAGGATAACACAAACCCCCCAAACCCCTCAGGGTAAGGGTTGTAAGTTATGCTCTGGGGGCATATAAGGTTTTTATCGAAAGTGTTTTCGTAGAAACTTCAAAAAAGGCTCCTTCGATTGGAAATTCAAAGGGCTAGTGGCCTTTTAACTATCCCGCCCCCCCCTCCGCCTCACACCCACCATTTCCCAAACACATCCAATCAAACTTTTGAGATAGACATTTTGTTCTATTTTAGAACAAAACATTAGATATCTATTTTGTTCAACTTAGTTAAAAGTTTTAGAAATTAGGTCATTGAGGATGATAACCCCCTCAGAGCCCTCAGGGCAAGGGTTGTAAGTTATGCCCTGGGGGCATATAAGGTTTTTATAGAAAGTGTTGTCTTAGAATCTTTCTAAAAGCCAGAATATAATTAGATTTTATTGAAAAAAAGTTCTTTTAAATGTTTTTTTACTTTTATAACTTTAAGAAATCAAAAATTAATTAAGATTTTAAGTAATAAGTATCAGAATATGTATAGAAAATGCATCTAATAGATATTTTGAGATAGCCATTCTATTCAAAATAGTCTAAATATCATTTAACCTGGCTTTTGGGGTTGAACTTTACTGACAAAAATTCAAATGAATTTACTGAAAAAAAATATGCATTGTCAGTTTAATGTACATATGCTGATATTTTTCCCTTAAAATCTTAATTAAATTTTGTATTTCTTAAGGTTTTAAAAGTGAAAACATTAAAAAAAAAAAAAATTTGAGTAAAGTACAGATTATATTTTGGCTTTTAGAAAGCATGGGGTTTTAGAACACTACTCATGTTAATTTCTGCTCGTTTTGAATTTAACTTATTTTAATTTCTGTTTGTTTTTGGGTTTCATTTATTTATTGATGCTGATTTTTGGTAGTTGTATGCTTGGTACATAATTTGAGTCTTTTTTTGTTCATTTTTGGTTTAATGGAGTTCTTTAATTTTTTTGAAAAACATATTTTGTGGAAAAAAGTTTTTTTTAATTAATTATTAGTAGAGACAGTGGGGGCAATGGAGATCTTAAAAGTAGAATAGCCAAAGCTCAGTGTGTTTTTTTCACAGTTGAAAAAAAGTTTGGAAAAATAGAAAGGTAAGTCTGCAAACCAAGATTAGAATACTGGAAGCTAGAGTGATGACAATAGTCAAATACGGTTCTGCAGAATGGGCGCTTCGAAAAAACGAGGAAGATTTGCTAGACGTTTTCCAGAGAAATTACCTACGGACTGTTTTGGATACCCGACTGACTGATCGTATTTCAAACAGTAGCCTAGGCTTCACGAAAAGCGGGGTTCAATCTCGCTTTCTACGGCTATAACGAGCTATATATCCGCAACGCCCTCGCTCTTTACGCTGAAGTTTTTTATTGTTTTTTAAAAATAAAGTTGCGAGACAGAGTCAAACTTTAGGGTAAAGAGCGAGGCCTTGAGGAGGGGATAGCCCCTTTCATATACGGAATAATTTCTGTTCGTTTTAAGTTTTTAATTTCGCTCCTTACTTTCAGTTTCAAAAAAAAACTTGTTCGAATCACAAAACCCTGAATCACAAAGGCCGGTTAATTAGAATAGATAGCTGTTTTGAAAGTACTAAAAAACGTTAGCGTAAAGAGCGAGGTATTGACTAGGGGACAAACCCTCTCTTATACGTAATAATTTCTGTTCGTTTTAAGTTTTAACGTTGCTCCTTATTTTTAGTTGAAAAAAAAACTTGTTTCTTTATTTAATTTCTGATCGTTTTTTAAATAATGCTGGGAAATCTGGCGCCCCCATTCATGGAAATGTTCCTTCCCCCAAGGAAATACCCTCCATGGAACGATCCTCCCCCGTAACCCCTATTCCGACCCCGACCCCCCACTAGGAAAAAAAAGTTCCTCCTGAAAACACCTGTATACTTCCCAATAACCAATACTATATGTAAACACAATGGGCAAAGTTTATAACTTGCAGCCCTTCCCCCGGAACTTTGGGGGATTAAGTCATCCTTAAAGACATATTAATTTGTTTTACGACTATGCTGAACAAAATGGCTATCTCAAAATTTTGATTGGGTGACTTCGGGGAAAAAATGAGCGTGGGAGGGGGCCAAGTTGCCCTCCAATTTTTTTGGTCACTTAAAAAGGGTACTAGAACTTTTAGTTTCCGTTCGAATGAGCCCTCTCACGATATTCTAGGATTACTGGATCGATACGATCACCCATGGGAAAAAAAACGAACCAAAAAAAAAAAAAATATTAAAAAATAAACACGCATCCGTGATCTTTCTTCTGGCAAAAAAATGCAAAATTCCACATTTTTGCAGATAGGAGCTTGAAACTCCTATAGTAGGGTTCTCCGATACGCTGAATCTGATGATGTGATTTTCATTAGAGTTCTATGACTTTTAGGGGTTGTTTCCTCTTTTTTTCGAAAATAAGGCAAATTTTTCTCAGGCGCGTAACTTTTGATGGGTAAGACTAACCTTGAAGAAAGTTATATATTTGAAACCAGCATGAAAATCTGATTCTTCTGATGTATCTATTGGTATCAAAATTCCGTTTTTTAGAGTTTCGGTTATATTGAGCCGGGTCGCTCTCCTTATTTTAAGTTCGTTACCACGAACTGTTTGATAAGCTTTACAGTGAAGTCAGGTCTGTTTCTGAGAAGCTTTCGATTGGTATGCAAGAATGCCGTAAGCTAGGCATTTTAGTCGAGGAAAAAACAACAACAATCGATTCTCTGAATATACAGTTAAATCAGTTTCAAAACCGGTTTTCCCTGGATCAAATCCCAAGCGGCCATGAACTTAGTACCCAGCCAGCCGCCCAAAATAACCAATGCAAAATGACTGCTGTAAGTGTGACGTCAGTTACATCGGATACGCCCCTTCCAAGTGCGGTGAATACTGAGTGCGGAATAAATACTGACATAGCCGCAAGTGATGAGAAATATGAGAATAATGTGATTCCGGTTGACAAGTTACAGGAAGAGGACTTGCGTATCATTTTCGAGAAAAAAATAATCAAGCCGAGAAAATTATACCTTTTCCCGGGAGTTTCACGACAAACCTTACGTATTTCCTTCCCTCCTTTACCGCAACGCCGAAAGTTTAAATCTAGAGAAATTTACTGAACTTCAGACCACGGCTCAAATGCTTGGCTCTTCCGTTATCTGTGTTTCCGAGGTCCACCGACAAGATCTTAATTTATTGAGGGTTCCTAACTTTTCTTCTTTATTAAACTTCGGCCCGATGACCATCCTCTTGGGAAAAAGGAGGAGGAATTATGACCCTCGTGCACGAAGATTTTTAAACCTCAGCTTTTAAATATACCTTTTCTGGAAGATAGATATAGATATATAGATATTTATTGCAATATAAGCCGCTTTGGGCCATGGCAAAAAAAAATGGAAAATCACACAAAATAATAGCACATGATTATAACACTCATAGCAAAGTATAGTAGCGTACATAACAATAACCACGCAAAACTACAGAACAAAACAAAAAACATAATAAAGCACACACTACCATTAAACTAACATACATGGATAGATGTATGTTACATCTATCAAGGGCCATGACTACAAAAATAACAAACAAGAAAACAACTTACACACATACAACAATAATTTCAACACTCACCCCACACCCCCTTTACAAAAATCTATCTCTATGTGACATACCCAATTTTATATATTTTTGCTATCATTCTTATTGTCCCATAATTTTTTATCCCACTACTGAAACCAACCACTCACTTGTCCCCACATTATCAAAAAATAATTCTTTCCTTAAATCCTGTAATTCGGGACAAAGGGCCATGAAGTGAAGCAGATCCTCACCATTTTCTCCGCACATAGGGCATGAGTAAGGACCGTCCTTTACCCTTACCTCCCTAAATATTTCCTCCTTTCTCCAAGTGCTAGAAAATTACCCCTCCCTTATATATACCACTTAATTTCTTCACTATTTAAACCCGCTTTAAAATAAATATCATATCCCCAGACCTCCTTCCATTGCCGGTAAACAGAGACAGACCACTGACCATGGTCTGCTGCAATTCGGTGACTGGAAAATCGGAGAAAAATGGGTTGCAGTCTCTTCAGCTAAAGACTTGGGTTCCCAAGTAGAAGAACTCCATAAGAAGGTAAATTCAAAATTTCTCGAGTGCTTTCCCGAACGTAAGACTAAATTCTGTTGTAGTGATAAACCATACGTAAATTCAAAAATAAAGCGACTGATAAAACATAAAATGCACCTTATACGAATAGGTCAAGAGAACCAAGCAAAACAGTTTGGCAAACCAAATAAAATGGAAAAATCAAAGAGGCACAAGAAATTACTATGAAAATGAAGTTGACCATCTTTTGGAGTCCAAGCCTTCGCAGTTTTTCAGTAAAGTAAAAAGTCTGTCTGGTAAAAGTTCTCAGGCAGTTGAGTTCATGAAGGAGGAGCCTCTACAGAAAAACTGCGAATGATTAAATGCCCATTTTGCTTCAATTGTGCAGTCTTACCCCCCATCTTCCACCCGAGGATCCTCCAGTAAATTTAACTACTCCTTCAGATGATAATTTAATAGCTGATATTTCATCAGCAATTATAATCCGTAAACTCTCTTCGTTAAAAAGAACTTCCGTTGCCCCTTTTGACATTCCAGTTGCTCTCATTAAGGCATTTGCTAAAGAATTATCATTTCCCCTTCAGATAATTTTCAATAATATAACAAAAACAGGATATTTTCCAAAGAAATGGAAGAAAGAAAGGGTTTATTACCCCCATTCCAAAGAAAGGAGCAGTTAATGATTTCTCTGGTGTCCGGCCCGATCACAGTTACGTCAGTTTTTAGCAGAATATACGAAAGCTTTGTTGCCGCATGGCTGAAAAAATATATTTTGAAAGTAACTGATCGAAAGCAATTTGGTAACATCCCTAAGTGTTCGACAGTTCATTACCTCGTTAATTTTATTGATTTTATTTCAAAAACACCTGGATGAACCTGGAAACTGGATAAATTTAATTGCTATTGATTTCAGAAAAGCATTTGACCTTGTTGATCACAAAATCCTTTTCGAAAAAAAAATGGCGGAAAAAAATATACCCAGCTTTATTATTAAAATCATCAAGAGCTTCTTAACAAATATAATTTTTTTTTAAATATAAATATTTTTACTTTTATAAATTTAATAAATCAACTAATATTAACATTTTGATTACTAAATATCAGTATATGTTATATTAAACTGACAATGCACATCCATATGTATTTTTTCAGTAAAGGGCAAAATTTTGTTCTGGCCTTGGGAAGGCATATGGGTTTTGCGCCCAACTTATGTTAATTTCTGCTCGTTTTGAGTTTGATTCGGTATTTATTGTAATTTCTGTTCGTTTTGGGTTTCATTTATTTATCGATGCTGATTTCTGGTAGTTTCACGCTTGGTAGATTATTTGATTTTATTTTTGCTCATTTTTGTTTAATGGAGTTCTTTACTTTTTTTTGAAAAACTTATTTTCTGGAAAAAGTTTTTTTTAATTAATTTCTGTTCGTTTATATTGACATAGTCTTTTCAGGGAAAAAGAAAATAACACTTTAAATCTTTTCGTTTTTTAAGATTTATAGTTTGGCCTTCTATTTGCATGCTGGAGAAAAATTTTCAGCAATTTTTAACAACATACACCCTTTTAAAATCTGGACACAAATAGTAGTGTTTAATTTAGTTTCATACCTCCTCTAGTTGACCTAAAATGGAAAACTTGATACCATTCGCAAAAAAATCTATTTACTTTCTTTGATAGCATGGATACACTTACGCTATTTTGATTTGGTTAAATTTTAAGAGCAGAAGTAGCCCCGAAAGTTTGAACATGATACCCTCAGTCGTTCTTGGGATACTGCTGATGAGATGCCTTATTTTGAATTAGCAATATCACAGTGCATTTTGACTTAATCCTAAGGCAACATTTAGTTTTTAAACATAATGGGCAAATGGGAGGGTGGGCGTGGGAGGGGGGGGGAGTGGAAGGAGGATTAGTTGCCCTCCAATCACTTTCGACTACTAAAAAGGGCATCAGCCCTTTCTATTTTTCGATCGAATTAGCCCCTTTCGAAGTTCCCACGACAACTCCTTCGATACGAAGTGCCCTGGCCTAAACAACAACAACGACAAAAAATATCACTAATCACTTTTGACTATTAAAAAGGGTACTAGCCCTTTGAATTTCAAATCGAATGAGCCCTTTTTCAAGTTTCTACGACAAAGATTTCAATAAAAACCAAAAATAACAAAGTGTCCTCCTCTCTCTCTCTCTCTCTCTCAATCTCTCTCTCTCTCTCTCTCTCTCTCTCTCTCTCTCTCTCTCTCTCTCTCTCTCTCTCTCTCTCTCTCTCCTCTCTCTCTCTCTCTCCCTCTCCCTCTCTCTCTCTCTCTCTCTCTCTCTCTCTCTCTCTCTCTCTCTCTCTCTCTCTTCTCTCTCTCTCTCTCTCTCCCCTCTCTCTCTCTCTCCCCTCTCTCTCTCTCTCCCCTCTCTCTCTCTCCCTCTCTCTGTTATGGAGGGGATGGAGGGATCATAAAGTAACTTGAGCCGCCGGAGTAAATATTTCAAAATTTAAACATGCATTTTAATGTTAAAAGATACATCTCTCTTTGGTGTACAGAATATACACATATGAATAGCTTAGAGTTTGAACCTTAGAGAAAGAATAAATTTAAATAAATTTTTTTACAAAAAAAACTCCTCTTTGAGTCTAGTTTTTAGCTTATTTTCTGCTTTAAGAAGGACTCTAAATTAAGATCTTGATGAAAAATATGATACAACCGCTTCTGTTCAATAGAGAAGAGCTGTTGTAAAAAAATTAAAATTAAAATATAGGGTGATGAATGTGATGAGAAAGTAGAAAAGGTAATTCGGACAAAAACACTTTTTTTTGTATCCTATTTCTTTTTGTATCCATTTTTTTTTTGTATCCTATTTATAATTGGTTCGACATTAACCAGCTAAGCTATATAAGGTTTTTTTTGTTCTTTTTTTTTTTTGCTGAGCAAGAAAATGCTGCTCTACTAATGTGAACAGGATCAAGTTAATTATATATTCACAATATCTTTGCATTTTCAGCATATTGTTTTTATTTTTAAACATTGAAAACAAACAACAAAATAGCCTGTTTTTCGTAAAGAAAAACGACAGATCAGCATTTGAAATAAAGGGCTCTTTGCATGGATTAGGATATCCCTTCGAGATCAAAATGCATTTAGTGACTATGAAAAACAAGCAGAAATGATTTTTTTTTTTTTTTTTAATGAATTTATTTTGAATAATGGTTTTGGCGATTCTAAAAACCTAAGACGGCAGTTTTTTTTACCGAAAACTATATACATTATGATGAATGACAGATTGGGATTTTTCAAAAATTTTCGTGGATTTCCAAAAAAATACATGTTTCATTTGTCAAAGTATTGAAAATATGTTGATTTCTATAAAGTTTAAATAACAGTTTAACGGTACGAATAGCGGGCTGAGGTATGTCTTCCGATTCGGCGTAACATCTGGTCTTTTAAGTTATAACGTAATTCAGCCAGAGTCGAACCAGCTCTAATTTGGTACCTGGAGAAATCGGGGGAAGGTAAACAGGAAGGGCGTGCGAAAGCACCGATTAGCTGGCCCACTTCCCCTCGTGGCTCTTCAGGCTGAAGGGCCGTGAACGCAGATCAACATTGCCGGTAGGAATTGTAAAGTTCAATGCCGTATTTTTACGTTACCTTTACAGTAGCAGTTTTGTGCTAACTTATTTCTCAGTTAATAAGAAGCAAATATTGAAGTTCACACTTTTTTTTAGCTACAAGGATTCTTTTGTTTATCATAATTTTTGTGACAGAAAACCGATAAGATGGAAAATTTCCAGAAAGTCTGGAATCCTCTTAGTAGCAAGAAAGAGAAAAAGTCAGAAGTTGCGAAAATAGTTCATCCAAAGCTTCGTCGTCCTGTCAATTCCATATTGCGAAAGAACCAAGAAAACGAAAGCCAAGAAATAGAAGAAAGACGGACAGATCAACTCCAGAAATACTTATTTAGTGTAACACTTCAAACAAGCTGTAATTGTTCAAGATATTCCTGATACCGAGTGGAATTCGTTTTTCTCTGTTGAATTCTCTCCTCCAAATGCCGTACTTCAGTTCGAATGTAAAGAAAAGCTTAATGCCTTTTTGTTCAGTTTTCCCTCCCGAAAAGTTTGTTCTTTCAGTTGCTTCTGCGGGGCAAGCAATCCTATGCCTAAGACGTAGAAAATATGGTTTTCGATCGTATTAGCGCTTTTCATATTTTCCATGATATTTAGTTGCTGGTTAACGATGTTGCTCTCTTGATGCAGATGTTTGTTGTCCAAGTAGGTTACTTCTCTTCGTTCTCGGTCGGAGATCTCATATCGATTCCAGGGAAAGGCCAACTCACCACTCAGTGATCTCCCTTTCATCTGGCTGCTTTTTTCTCAGAGCTCTTTGTCCGATACTTGTCGACCGTCTGAATGCGAAGTGTTACGTTCCAATGTATGAGTTTGATTTCCATTTACATCTTAGTTGTGCCCACGGCATATCCGTTGCTGTGATGAACATCCTGATCGATCCTAATGCTTCAGCGGAAACAATCATACTTACAAGTTACTACGTCTGTAAAGCGTTTGACTCTTACGATTAAAGCCACAATGCTATTCCATGCAGTAAATTCTGGGATCATCCCTTCATATGTTCAAGCTCTCTGGTATATGTATTCTTGTCTTAAAGTTCAGCCAGTTTTTCATTTGTTGTCTTAAGCTGACGGCCCTCATGTGTTCCGATCTCTTGTCCACGCAGCACTCTTAATACTAATATATAGGTTGAGAAAGGTAAGCGTCAAGGTGCAGTTTCTCTAATTTCATTTTCATCACTTGAGTTTTCTATACGAAATCTACTGCTTGCTCGTCCTTCATCCTCGTCGGTCTTATTATGTCGCTAGTGTGTTATCTATGGGACTAAGACTGGCTGAAGATCGCAGGTGAAGCTGCAGCTGATATATTGAAGTGGTTTTCCGAATTCATTCCAACGTTCTTTGGTAATGGACAGGAGTTCATCGACCATTTTGCACCGAAGATAAAGTGCCCCATTATCCAATGTAAAGTATTTGGAACATAAATTCGAGAAGTCTTTTCCTGGTGTCTCGTTTCTTAGAGATTTGGCCATGTATATGTCAACGAGAGCAGTCCAGGGGGGGCTTTTGGGACTAAGGCTAGTCGTGGGAAGGGTATTCCTGGTGTCTCGTTGATATATACACGGCCAACTCTCTAAGAAACGAGACACCAGGAAAAGCCTTCTCGAATTTATGTTCCAAATACTTTACACCAGACGACATTCTGAACTTGAGGCGTACTATCCAGTACATTAACAAGGTTTATGGAAAGCTAGATGGCGCGCAACTTCCTAAACTTTCACGTACGCAGAGGAGTGGGACTCCAGTCTTGCTTTGCAATCTGCTGCCCTCTCGTCCTTCTTCCTCGCTAATTTTAATTTTTTGCCAGCCTGTTATAAATGGAACAAAGACTTGCTGAAGGTTGCCGGTAAAGCTGCAACCGGGGGACCAATGTGATAGTCGGAAGTCATTCCAGTGTCCTTTGGTTCCGGGCAGGACAATCTATGGTATGTTTCCTCCCAAAAGTAAATTAACATGTCAGACTGACGACATTCTGAACCTGATTTTTTTCTATCCTGTTCATTAATGAGACTTATCAAAATTTAGATGGCACGTGACTTTTGGAACCATGCACGTACGCGATGGGGGGGGGGGGGCTCCAGTTTTGATGTTCAATCTAGTGCTCTCTCGTTCTTCACTTATCTTAATTTGATGCTAGCCTGTTATGCATGGGACAAAGACTGACTGAATATTGCCGGTGAAGCTTCAGCCGATTAATCAAAGTGGCCGTCAGAAGTCATTCCTATGTCCTTTGGAGCCGGGGACGACAGCCCATCGTCTGTTTCCATGTAAAAGTAATGTTGAGTGTTATGCTGAAGACATAATAAACGCAAGACGTTCTATCCAGCGCATTAGCGAGACGTTTGTAATTCTGCAATCCAAGATTGCGAAGCTTGAACTTGAATTTAATGCCTAGCTCCACCAAAAGAAATTCCACTTGGGATCAGTAGGCTATGACAACTGAAGCTACGTTTCAGTTGTCGTCTTCTTTCGAAACTCTTTAAACTACATTAGTCTACTGCATTTTTTTTTTTATATAGGACATATTCGATAAGATAAGCCTCGCGGCCGCCAGTCTTTGATCTCTAACACCTCGCCAGAGCTTCTGGCGGTGTCGCTAGAGTATGGTAACGTGATCTGGTAGTTACAAGGGCTCTACAGTTTCTTCCCGTGCTGATATTACAACCAGTTTGGGTTTCGAAAAGTGTACTATCTTTGGAGAGGGTAAGGGCCAAACAATTGGGCCCAAGGTGCCACAATCTGTGTCACCACTGATATCTCTCTAACTATCTTTTTGCAGGGTAAACGGACCTTCCTGTTGATATTGAAATGAAAGTACTTCTTGATAACTCTTTTCTTACCCTGCCAGGGTTCGGGGAAAATTTCGTACAGTTGTAGAAAATAACTCACTTTTGTTCTCCAAATATCAACTCGGACAAAACTCACTCTAAACACAATTATAAACGTGGACTCTGAAGTCTATGTACGAACTCTGAAAACAGACTAAGAATAAAATCACCATTTTTCAGACAACGAAGCTTGTGTTGGGTAGACGCCAGAATGAAACTGGCCAATCCGTAAATGAGGACTTCAAAGCAACGGGCTTTTTGAATAACATCATTTTTTTCAATAGTCGAGATAAACCGGAAAAAATTTGATTTTAACCAAAGCTTTACTTCTTATGAAATTACTGCCTTGGCAACGAGAATTTAGCTTGTCCTTTGTAATTATACTATAAGCAAATCTAATCAAAAAAAGAGATGGGTTTTTTATCTGAAAAAGAAAAGGGACAGAGACCCAGCAGGATCGTTTTCAAAATCCTTACAAATTCCGATAAATCGCAACTTCAGTCTGTTTATATATCCTGCACATTAACCGATATAAAATAAATTGTTTGAATATGAATTAACGATGAAGTACTGGAAAATTTATGATTTCAGGGGGTTGGGCTACCCAACCCCCTCTCCTGCGTATTGTGAATCTATAAGTTGCTTGTCATCCTGCTTTTCATAAAACCGTTTCATTGAAAATGTCTGAGTCATCACCCTGCAGATTTCGAAGTAAATATGTTTGTTGGTTCAACAATTGGCAAGTTTTCGCACAAAGTGGGGATCCATCTGGAGATGGATTGTGGATGGATAGACAAACCATGATGGGTGGCTTCTGATACATGTAGTCTTAGGTCAGCCGCCGTGGCTCAAGTCAGCTCAGTTGACTTGTTCCGAATCATTTTTTTTTTTCCATCGTTTTCTTGACCATTGGTGTGAAATTGAATATTAAATCTAGGCTCTGCTCTGATAGGAGCTAAATTTTACTTTGACAGCCGAATTATGTGCCGTCTTATTAAAAAATTCTCTTGATGGGAGCGGATATTTGGTTCACTCTTGTTCCGTATTTTGGTTTCTTAGGCTAGCATTTTTTTTTTTTTTTTATAATTAAAAGCTTCTTGTAAGAAAGATGTGCTTTTAAATGTACAATTTTAATAGAATTACAATTCGTATTCTTTTTTAATTAAATATTCAAAAGATTCCTTATTTTTAGAAAACGTTCTAGGAAAAATTTGGGGAATTTCGCTCCCAATCTGGCATACCAGTTTGAAAATGACCTTGCTTGGTCATTTTCGCCTGGCAAAACTTTTTACGCCTTATATCAAAACTTATCTTCTAACTTCAGTTGTAGAATATGCTTTGGTAAATAAATGAAATGTTCAGGATTTGACCTGCAACTTGAATTACGGTCTGATGCAGGTTTTTTTTATGTTCTTACATCGAGTCTTCTTCCTCTTCAACTAAGGCTTTAATAGATTAACTTAAAAAGATAATCACGAAGAGATTAAATCTTTCATAGTTTGGATGTGTGCTTTTCGTATACTTCACTATTTACAAGTTGGGAAGGAGATAGAAAGATGGAGCTGGAAAAAATATTCTCTACCCTATTTTGACACTATGTCTGTTCCTGAACTTCACATTAACTCAATCCAACTTGTTTATGACCTAGGAGAAACCCCTGGTCTGTTTTTTCTCCTCAATTATATTATCCGTTTTACGAAACTTAGAAAATAGTACAAAATATCATCTAAGTTTTTTTTTTCTTGAGGGGTTATTATTTTTCAAAAGAGCCACCCGTGGTGTATTAAAATGACGTGCTTCTTCTTCTTCTCTTTTTTCTTCTCTTTTCTCTTCCCGTTTTTCTTCTCTTTTTCCGTCTTTCTTCACTTTTGCCCGTTTTTTCTTCTCTTTTTCTTCAAAGTATAGCCGTTTTAGCAACCGCCTCATTTTCTTTTCTGAAAAATCTTTTCAATTTATAAGTCAAGATTTTTTTGAAAGAGGAACAAATTAAAAACCAGACCCACGAGGAACTTTGGAGCAAAAGAGTAAAATGATGTTTTCCCTTTCAATTTCGAGTGGATGGCTACCATTGTTTAAGATCTATGAAAGCCATTAATTACTGAAATGTGAGAATTTCCCCGGGGATTCTGCTTCTATTTCCCAGCAAGAAAAATTTCGTTATTTAAATGAATATTTATTATGATTACTTGTTCTGAAAATTGATTCTCCTTGGTTTTGTGAAAACTAAAGATTTTTCTCTTGAATTGAAAATTTTTCCTTGAAAAAGTACTGAAAAATATGTTCAGTACCCTTTTATATTGTCACTACCTGGAAAGTGTTTTCATTGCTCGCAAGGGTTTTCAATAAAGAAAATAATTTTAGGACCACGTAGGCCTATATTTTAAGTTCATGAATAATATTTTCAATACTTGAAATGAATTTTGGAACAAAAAAATGTTTATTCGATTTTTAATTTGTGTGTTTTTTTTTTTTTTTTTTTTTTTTTTTTTTTTTTTTTTTTTTTTTTTTTTTTTTTTTTTTTTTTTTTTTTTTTGTCTACGACAAAAGCCATTATTTACTGAAATGTGATTGTGTCTCCACAATCGCAGCGATTCACCAGCATTACTACAGATTCACCACAGAATAACCTGCGATTCTATCTCTGCTTCCTGACTGGGAAAATTTCACTGCTTAAATGAATATCTATTATGAATACTTGTTTTAAAAATTAATAATATTTGCTTTTTTGAAGACAGAAGAGTTTTCTGTTGAATGGAAATTGTCCCTTGAAGTAGTATAACAAATATGTGTTCAGTACGGCTTGCATCTTTAATGTCCGGAAAATGCTTGAATAGTTGCTGGAATTTTCAATGGCAAAAATGTTTTCGGAACATATATATATCCAATGCCCGAAAAGTACTTTGGGTACTTGTAGGTTATTGGAAACACATTCAAGAATTAGGCACAGGTTACATCTCAGAAAACCAGTTTCATAGCTAAAAAACAAGTGATAGAATGCATTCGACTTGTATAATTTGGGCTATATATTTGTACCTTAGGGGTGAGTTTTAGGTTAGGTTACGTTAGGTTGGGTTAGGTTAGGGTCAATTAGGCTAGGGTGGGTTAGGCTAGGTTTCCATAATTTTGTTTCTAAAGTATTGTTTTATCATCATGTTTTGTTATTTTTCATTAGGAATTACCTAATTTCACTTTTCTAGGTGTGTTTCCAATAACCGACTAGTGCCATAGTTTGAATATCCGCTATTTAGTGACAAAACGTCTTCAACACGGTTCATATTTAAATACCCGAGAAATATTATCAATATACACAAGGAATTTAGGAACATTAAAAAAATGGTGTTTTTCTAGGCTATTTCGAGTAAATGGTTTCTATTGTTTAGAATCTGTGAAAGTCGTTGATTACTGAAATGTGAAAGTTTCCCCAAGGATTCTCTTTCTATTTCTTGGCAAGGAAAATCTTGTCTCTTAAATGAATACTTATTATTGCTACTTATTCTGAAAATTGTTTCAGCTTTGTTTTGTAGAGGCAAAAGAGTTTTCTCTTGAACTTCTTCGTCATGTCTATTTGATTCGTAATAAATAATAAGTTAATATACCTGTTTCAGACAATAAATCTTCTCAGGGTTGCCACTTGTTGCCACTATGTTGCGAATTGTAGCACTATTTTTGCTTCTTCAGCACCGTAGCATGGTAAGGACAAAAAGTAGAGCTATTTTGGAAAGGAGATGCATGCCTGGTCGGCTCATGCATTTAGTGTTCAGTGGCCACAATATTAGTTTCTTTTCATATATCGTGTTTGACACAGGTTTGAGTGAAGGGAAACTGTCCATAAGACTATTTGTCGGGTGTGAACGTATGAAAAACTGTATTTCCGAATCTTTTTTTTTTTTTTTTTTGTAAGGGCAACTTCTCCAATGAACCAAAGATGGATCAGCAAAGATGCATCTCCTTGTGTACAAATGTTATAATTCTCATAGCGCATCCTGTTTTAGCCCACTGGCGGATCCAGGGGGCCAGGGGACCCCCCCCCCCCCCCAATTTTTTTTACGACTCCTACATTCCTTGTTTTTTCTGTTTATCATTTTTTTAAAATAAGTTTCTCAATTTGGTCAATTATTGGCGCCCTTGTCACATTCCCCCCCAAGATTTTGCTCTAGATCCAACCCTGTTCTAGCCTTCGCTAAACGGACTGTATAGTAAAAGCAGGCTTTTGCCATTGATGAGTTGAATATTCAGTTAATTCCGCAATGTGCATGTTGGTTATAATGATTTTTGCAAACTAAACGATGGGTTTGCGATCTTGGGAAGTAGCTGAGTTCAGGGGTGTAATTTGCTATGGGGCAGGGGGGACTGCCTCCAGACCCCAGTTTTCCCAACCTAAAATTAACGTCTTCAAAAATCTTGTCGAAACTAAGATAGGCCTACATAATTTAAGCATCCACAGAAATTGATCAGTTTTTTTAGTATACGTTTCGCTTTATGGTACCATATGGTTTAGTTGTCGCTGTCATTTTCGCTTGAATCGAAAAAAGCGGCTATAACTTCTTCCTCCCTCCCCAGCATTTGGACGAAAATTACGACACTGGTTGAGTTTGGCGAATGCAACTTTCAAAAACGGAGATCCAGAATCTGTAATATTTCTATGAGGTCTTTCAAGTATCTTGCCTCCATCTCTTTGCTCTTCAAAGGTCACTGACCTTTTATGGACTTTTAAAACTTTGTGTTATGACAGAAAACTTTCAAAAACAAATGTATAGCTTAAAAGAGGCCCAAGTAAAATTCCTTGAGCCTCTTTTAAATCCTGATTTATAAGGTTTCTAAGAATTAGAAAAAAATATTTCATAAGCTAAACAAACAAAATGCTTAAATCCCTACTCAGTCATTAGAATTATGCCTCCAATACCGAAAGTCAAAGAAAAGTAAATTCAACCCAAAATTAATGAAAAACTGTTTTTCCGAAGTTAAGACATTTAGTCTTGTTGTCTTCTATACAATCTTCTAAGCTCAAAAATAGGAAACAAGGAGTCTGTTTTTTTTTTTTTTCTTTTAAAACTTGTCCCATCCCCTTCGATATGCATTCCTGCATACATTCTAAATGTAGTTTGGGTGCACCATTGTTCGTTGTTTTAGAAAACTGCTCCTGTCCCCTCGCCAGTTAATTTTAAATGCATTTTGGGTAGAACACTTTTCGTTGTTTTAGAAAACTACTCTTCTCCCCTCCCAGTTAATTCTAAATGCAGTTTAGGTATACCACATTTCGTGTTTTTGAAAAACTGCTCCTCTCCCCTCCCCAGCTAGTTCTAAATGCAGTTTGGGTGCACCATTTCTCGTTGTTTTAGAAAACTGTTCCTCTCCCTTTCCCAGTTAATTCTAAATGGATGTTGGGTGCACCATTTTTTGTTGTTTTAGGAAACTACTCCTTTACGTTCCCTAGTTAATTTGTTTTTTGAGAAAAAATTTTTCGTTTTTTTTTTTTTAAACTGCTTTTCTCCACTCTCCAGTAAATTCTAAATGTAGGTTGGGTGCACTATTTTTTTGTTGTTTTAGGAAACTGTTTTTCTCCGCTCCCCAGTTAATTCGTTGTTTTAGAAACAATTTTTCGTTTGTTTTAGAAACAATTTTTCATTGTTTTAGAAAACCACTTCTCTTTTCTCCCAATAAACGTGCGAATTATGGGATTTCATAACGATAGTAGAATGCTTATATTGAATTCTACCAGACGTATAGCAAATACCATGTTATTCTAACAGACAAATAGGAAATATCATGTTATTCTACGACGCCCCCGTACCAAACAGGTTTTTAGTATGTTAACTTATACTTTGAGGACTTTATGTTCCATCCTGTTTTATTTGCGGCCTACAGGTCATGACACAATTTCAAAGTTCACTGCCTTTTTGGTGATAAGCCCAAAAAACCAGCGTGTCTTGTTTCGTTGTAATGCAATTATTTTTTGTATATACAAAAAGGGGTAATGAGATATGCGAGCATTTGCAAAAAAGGGGTAATTAATGTTGAAAAGGGTAATTACTTCTTTAGTTTACGAGATTTGCGAATTTTTTGCGAAAAGATCTCAGTTACATACGGATTCAGTTACACGGGGATTAGTTAAATGGGGTCAAGTTGCATGGGGGGTTCAATAGCACGAGGGGTTCAGTTGCATGGAGGAGTTCAGAAGCTTGGGATTCAGTTACATGGGGTCGGTGGTCGTTATAATACACAAGTTCTATTTGAACAGTGTTGTGAGATCCCCTACCACACCCCCAAAGGACTCCGATCCCTCCCATCCCAACCCGTGTATTAGCGAAGTTACTCTGTGGTCGTTTCATCTTTGGTATTATTTGATTAATTGACTGTTTGATCAATGACAATAACGTTTGATAGATTTTTTTTACGTGAAATACTCTAGTTTCTTTTCTTAGTTTTGAAAACATTTTGGAAGAAACTAAATTTCAGTTGGGGTGGGGGGGGGGGGGGAGGAGGGGGCAAAATGAGGTCTGGGGTGAAAATTTGGTCTGAGAGAGGCAGTTGTCCCCTCTGTCGCATAGGAAATTACGCTCCTCAACCCAGCCCCTTGCCACTTACTGACAGGGGTGAATCCGGGGAGAGGGTTAAAAGTTCTAGTGCCCTGTTTAAGCGACCAAAAAACTGAAGGGGCAACTAAGCTCCATTCAATGCTCAATTTCCCCAAAGTTATAGGGGTCGTGTGTGTCTCTTTGGGCTATGTGTATCTCTTTGGGAGCGTTTGAATCTTTTGGTTACTAAAGTATTATATTTTTATCATGTTTTAGGATATTCTTCTTTCCTTATTCTTTCCTTGTGGTTACCTCTTTTAAAAATATATTAATTGTTACAAAAGCTTCCTTTTTATCAAGATCAGTGGCTTTTTTTTTTAGGAATGTTTTTGAAAATACTTCCAGACCAGTCTGCATTTACGGTGTGATTTTTTATCAAGATCAGTGGCCTTTTTAGGGATGTTTTTGAAAAAGTGCTTAGCTTTCGATCGGTAAATTGGGATTAGAATAAAATGTTGATTCTTTTAATGTATTAATTGTTACAAGACCCTTTTTTTAGGGGTGTTTTTGAAAATACTTCCAGGCCAGTCTGCAAAAAAAAAAAAATGTCTTGTCATTAAGTTAAGGAAGAAATTCTTTCCTTGTGGTTACCTCTTTTAAAAATATATTAATTGTTACAAAAGCTTCCCTTTTTATCAAGATCACTGGCTTTTTTTTTTTTTAGGGATGTTTTTGAAAATACTTCCAGGCCAGTCTGCATTTATGGTGTGATTTTTTTATCAAGATCAGTGGCCTTTTTAAGGATGTTTTTGAAAAAAAAGTGCTTAGCTTTCGATCGGTAAATTGGATTAGAATAAAATGTTGATTCTTTTAATGTATTAATTGTTACAAAAGCTTCCTTTTTTATTACAGTGCGATTTTTTTTTTTCTTTACTTGATGGTCATTAAAAACGAAATTTTTGTGTTAAATAAGTAGTTTTTGTATCTTTTAAAAGAGCTTTACGGGGATTGAGAGCCTCAGTTGCCTAATTCCGTGTGATTTTTCCTTACTTGATGGTCATTAAAAACGAAATTTTTTGTGTTAAATAAGTAGTTTTTTTGTATCTTTTAAAGAGCTTTACGGGGATTGAGAGACTCAACTGCCTAATTCCGTGTGATTTTTCTTTACTTGGTAGTCATTAAAAACGAAATTTTTGTGTTAAATAAGTAGTTTTTGTATCTTTTAAAAGAGCTTTACGGGAATTGAGAGACTCAGTTGCCTAATTCCGTGTGATTTTTTCTTTACTTGGTAGTCATTAAAAACGAAATTTTTGTGTTAATTCTAGGGCAGGGGTAACTATTTAGTTTAAATAATTCTAGGAGGAATTGAGTTTTATGGATGGTATGGAAAAATGGTACTTGTTAAATATTCGGGTAAACATACGACTAAGAAATCTATGATTTGGGATGTGTGGGTTGCTATTTTTTTACTTTTCTGAGCTGGATTTCTTAGCCTTTCATAGGTGTGTATGATATTTTCTTGATAAAACATAGCAGTGACTACATCAGATGGTTTTGTAGTGCAGTGAGTTGTTACTAGTAGTAGTATTTCGTGTTTTTTGCAAGCCATTCATACTATACCTTAAATGCATTCAGATATTTTCTTGATAAAACATAGCCGTGACTAGTAGTAGTATTTTCGTGTTTTTTTTTGCAAGCCATTCATACTATACCTTAAATGCATTCAGATATTTTCTTGATAAAACATAGCCGTGACTACATCAGATGGTTTTGTAGTGCAGTGAGTTGTTACTAGTAGTAGTATTTTCATGTTTTTTTTTTGCAAGCAATTCATACTATACCTTAAATGCATTCAGATATTTTCTTGATAAAACATAGCCGTGACTACATCCGATGGTTTTGTAGTGCAGTGAATTGTTACTAGTAGTAGTATTTTCGTGTTTTTTGCAAGCCATTCATACTATACCTTAAATACATTCAGATATTTCCTTGATAAAACATAGCCATGACTACATCCGATGGTTTTGTAGTGCAGTGAATTGTTACTAGTAGTAGCATTTTCGTGTTTTTTGCAAACCATTCATACTATACCTTAAATACATTCAGATATTTTCTTGATCAAACATAGCCGTGACTACATCAGATGGTTTTGTAGTGCAGCGAGTTGTTACTAGTAGTAGTATTTTCGTGTTTTTTGCAAGCCATTCATACTATACCTTAAATGCATTCAGATATTTTCTTGATCAACTGTGGTTTTTTCTTTACTTGATGGTCATTTGTTGTATCTTTTAAAAGAGCTTTACAGGCTTTGAGAGACTCAGTTGCCTAATTCCGTGTGATTTTTCTTTACTTGATGGTCATTAAAAACGAAATTTTTGTGTTAAATAAGTAGTTTTTTTGTATCTTTTAAAAGAGCTTTAAGGGGTTTGAGAGACTCAGTTGCCTGATTCCGTGTGGTTTTTCTTTACTTGGTGGTCATTAAAAACGAAATTTTTGTGTTAAATAAGTAGTTCTTGTATCTTTTAAAAGAGCTTTACGGGGATTGAGAGACTCAGTTTTACCTTGTCACAGTTACATTTTCTTGATTTTTCAAAGTTCATTTTGAATTTCTTTCGTTGAAATGCAAGAGTTGGAATATTTCAGTAGTGTTTGGTTGTGGTTTACCTTGTCACAGTTACATTTTCTTGACTTTTCAAAGTTCATTTTGAATTTCTTTCGTTGAAATGCAAGAGTTGGAATATTTCAGTAGTGTTAGGTTGTGGTTTACCTTGTCACAGTTACATTTTCTTGATTTTTCAAAGTTCATTTTGAATTTCTTTCGTTGAAATGCAAAAGTTGGAATATTTCAGTAGTGTTTGGTTGTGGTTTACCTTGTCACAGTTACATTTTCTTGATTTTTCAAAGTTCATTTGAATTTCTTTCGTTGAAATGCAAGAGTTGGAATATTTCAGTAGTGTTTGGTTGTGGTTTACCATGTCAAAGTTACATTTTCTTGATTTTTCAAAGTTCATTTTGAATTTCTTTCATTGAAATGCAAGAGTTGGAATATTTCAGTAGTGTTTGGTTGTGGTTTACCTTGTCACAGTTACATTTTCTTGATTTTTCAAAGTTCATTTTGAATTTCTTTCGTTGAAATGCAAGAGTTGGAATATTTCAGTAGTGTATGGTTGTGGTTTACCTTGTCACAGTTACATTTTCTTGATTTTTCAAAGTTCATTTTGAATTTCTTTCGTTGAAGAGTTGGAATATTTCAGTAGTGTTTGGTTATGGTTTACCTTGTCACAGTTACATTTTCTTGATTTTTCAAAGTTCATTTTGAATTTCTTTCATTGAAATGCAAGAGTTGGAATATTTCAGTAGTGTTTGGTGGTGGTTTACCTTGTCACAGTTACATTTTCTTGATTTTTCAAAGTTCATTTTGAATTTCTTTCGTTGAAATGCAAGAGTTGGAATATTTCAGTAGTGTTTGGTTGTGGTTTACCTTGTCACAGTTACATTTTCTTGATTTTTCAAAGTTCATTTTGAATTTCTTTCGTTGAAATGCAAGAGTTGGAATATTTCAGTAGTGTTTGCTTGTGATTTGAATTTCTTTCATTGAGATGCAAGAGTTGGAATATTTCAGTAGTGTTTGGTGCTGGTTTACCTTGTCACAGTTACATTTTCTTGATTTTTCAAAGTTCATTTTGAATTTCTTTCGTTGAAATGCAAGAGTTGGAATATTTCAGTAGTGTTTGGTTGTGGTTTACCTTGTCACAGTTACATATTCTTGATTTTTCAAAGTTCATTTTGAATTTCTTTCGTTGAAATGCAAGAGTTGGAATATTTCAGTAGTGTTTGGTTGTGGCTTACCTTGTCACAGTTACATTTTCTTGATTTTTCAAAGTTCAATTTGAATTTCTTTCGTTGAAATGCAAGAGTTGGAATATTTCAGTAGTGTTTGGTTGTGGTTTACCTTGTCACAGTTACATTTTCTTGATTTTTCAAGAGTTGGAATATTTCAGTAGTGTTTGGTTATGGTTTACCTTGTCACAGTTACATTTTCTTGATTTTTCAAAGTTCATTTTGAATTTCTTTCGTCACAGTTACATATTCTTGATTTTTCAAAGTTCATTTTGAATTTCTTTCGTTGAAATGCAAGAGTTGGAATATTTCAGTAGTGTTTGGTTGTGGCTTACCTTGTCACAGTTACATTTTCTTGATTTTTCAAAGTTCAATTTGAATTTCTTTCGTTGAAATGCAAGAGTTGGAATATTTCAGTAGTGTTTGGTTGTGGTTTACCTTGTCACAGTTACATTTTCTTGATTTTTCAAGAGTTGGAATATTTCAGTAGTGTTTGGTTATGGTTTACCTTGTCACAGTTACATTTTCTTGATTTTTCAAAGTTCATTTTGAATTTCTTTCATTGAAATGCAAGAGTTGGAATATTTCAGTAGTGTTTGGTGGTGGTTTACCTTGTCACAGTTACATTTTCTTGATTTTTCAAAGTTCATTTTGAATTTCTTTCGTTGAAATGCAAGAGTTGGAATATTCAGTAGTGTTTGGTTGTGGTTTACCTTGTCACAGTTACATTTTCTTTATTTTTCAAAGTTCATTTTGAATTTCTTTCGTTGAAATGCAAGAGTTGGAATATTTCAGTAGTGTTTGCTTGTGATTTGAATTTCTTTCATTGAGATGCAAGAGTTGGAATATTTCAGTAGTGTTTGGTGGTGGTTTACCTTGTCACAGTTACATTTTCTTGATTTTTCAAAGTTCATTTTGAATTTCTTTCGTTGAAATGCAAGAGTTGGAATATTTCAGTAGTGTTTGGTTGTGGTTTACCTTGTCACAGTTACATATTCTTGGTTTTTTAAAGTTCATTTTGAATTTCTTTTCGTTGAAATGCAAGAGTTGGAATATTTCAGTAGTGTTTGGTTGTGGCTTACCTTGTCACAGTTACATTTTCTTGATTTTTCAAAGTTCAATTTGAATTTCTTTCGTTGAAATGCAAGAGTTGGAATATTTCAGTAGTGTTTGGTTGTGGTTTACCTTGTCACAGTTACATTTTCTTGATTTTTCAACGTTCATTTTGAATTTCTTTCGTTGAAATGCAAGAGTTGGAATATTTCAGTAGTGTTTGGTTGTGGTTTACCTTGTCACAGTTACATTTCTTGATTTTTCAAAGTTCATTTTGAATTTCTTTCGTTGAAATGCAAGAGTTGGAATATTTCAGTAGTGTTTGGTTGTGGTTTACCTTGTCACAGTTACATTTTCTTGATTTTTCAAAGTTCATTTTGAATTTCTTTCGTTGAAATGCAAGAGTTGGAATATTTCAGTAGTGTTTGGTTGTGGTTTACCTTGTCACAGTTACATTTTCTTGATTTTTCAAAGTTCATTTTGAATTTCTTTCGTTGAAATGCAAGAGTTGGAATATTTCAGTAGTGTTTGGTTGTGGTTTACCTTGTCACAGTTACATTTTCTTGATTTTTCAAAGTTCATTTTGAATTTCTTTCGTTGAAATACAAGAGTTGGAATATTTCAGTAGTGTTTGGTTGTGGTCTACCTTGTCACAGTTAAATTTTCTTGATTTTTTCAAAGTTCATTTTGAATCATTCAAGAAACGTGATTAAACACGTTTTTAAACTACATGCTATTTGCATGCCTTTCCTTGGCACCTTTCTAAACGAGCGGGAATTCCCCGCCAGTTCCTACACATTGCAAAAAAGTGAGCAGTATGAAAACTCCACGTTTTCAACCAGACTGGTTTTTTAGACAACACACCCACAGAGATGACACACACACACACACATAGAGACGAGACACGCACAGACACAACACACAAACAGAGTCATAGTGAGAGAGATATCCAAAAAGTTGGGTTGATCTAGGTTCACTTAGAGTGGCGCGCCACTCTAAGTGAACCTAGATCAACCCAACTTTTTGGATATCTCTCTCACTATGACTCTGTTTGTGTGTTGTGTCTGTGCGTGTCTCGTCTCTATGTGTGTGTGTGTGTGTCATCTCTGTGGGTGTGTTGTCTAAAAAACCAGTCTGGTTGAAAACGTGGAGTTTTCATACTGCTCACTTTTTTGCAATGTGTAGGAACTGGCGGGGAATTCCCGCTCGTTTAGAAAGGTGCCAAGGAAAGGCATGCAAATAGCATGTAGTTTAAAAACGTGTTTAATCACGTTTCTTGAATGATTCAAAATGAACTTTGAAAAATCAAGAAAATTTAACTGTGACAAGGTAGACCACAACCAAACACTACTGAAATATTCCAACTCTTGTATTTCAACGAAAGAAATTCAAAATGAACTTTGAAAAATCAAGAAAATGTAACTGTGACAAGGTAAACCACAACCAAACACTACTGAAATATTCCAACTCTTGCATTTCAACGAAAGAAATTCAAAATGAACTTTGAAAAATCAAGAAAATGTAACTGTGACAAGGTAAACCACAACCAAACACTACTGAAATATTCCAACTTTGCATTTCAACGAAAGAAATTCAAAATGAACTTTGAAAAATCAAGAAAATGTAACTGTGACAAGGTAAACCACAACCAAACACTACTGAAATATTCCAACTCTTGCATTTCAACGAAAGAAATTCAAAATGAACTTTGAAAAATCAAGAAAATGTAACTGTGACAAGGTAAACCACAACCAAACACTACTGAAATATTCCAACTCTTGCATTTCAACGAAAGAAATTCAAAATGAACGTTGAAAAATCAAGAAAATGTAACTGTGACAAGGTAAACCACAACCAAACACTACTGAAATATTCCAACTCTTGCATTTCAACGAAAGAAATTCAAATTGAACTTTGAAAAATCAAGAAAATGTAACTGTGACAAGGTAAGCCACAACCAAACACTACTGAAATATTCCAACTCTTGCATTTCAACGAAAGAAATTCAAAATGAACTTTAAAAAACCAAGAATATGTAACTGTGACAAGGTAAACCACAACCAAACACTACTGAAATATTCCAACTCTTGCATTTCAACGAAAGAAATTCAAAATGAACTTTGAAAAATCAAGAAAATGTAACTGTGACAAGGTAAACCACCACCAAACACTACTGAAATATTCCAACTCTTGCATCTCAATGAAAGAAAATTCAAATCACAAGCAAACACTACTGAAATATTCCAACTCTTGCATTTCAACGAAAGAAATTCAAAATGAACTTTGAAAAATAAGAAAATGTAACTGTGACAAGGTAAACCACAACCAAACACTACTGAAATATTCCAACTCTTGCATTTCAACGAAAGAAATTCAAAATGAACTTTGAAAAATCAAGAAAATGTAACTGTGACAAGGTAAACCACCACCAAACACTACTGAAATATTCCAACTCTTGCATTTCAATGAAAGAAATTCAAAATGAACTTTGAAAAATCAAGAAAATGTAACTGTGACAAGGTAAACCATAACCAAACACTACTGAAATATTCCAACTCTTGAAAAATCAAGAAAATGTAACTGTGACAAGGTAAACCACAACCAAACACTACTGAAATATTCCAACTCTTGCATTTCAACGAAAGAAATTCAAATTGAACTTTGAAAAA
The DNA here is from genome assembly GCA_027921565.1 of Artemia sinica. Classification (NCBI taxonomy): domain Eukaryota; kingdom Metazoa; phylum Arthropoda; class Branchiopoda; order Anostraca; family Artemiidae; genus Artemia; species Artemia sinica. The sequence continues at coordinate 12,824,562 of CM051271.1, read as the reverse complement.
TCAAGAAAATGTAACTGTGACAAGGTAAGCCACAACCAAACACTACTGAAATATTCCAACTCTTGCATTTCAACGAAAGAAATTCAAAATGAACTTTGAAAAATCAAGAATATGTAACTGTGACGAAAGAAATTCAAAATGAACTTTGAAAAATCAAGAAAATGTAACTGTGACAAGGTAAACCATAACCAAACACTACTGAAATATTCCAACTCTTGAAAAATCAAGAAAATGTAACTGTGACAAGGTAAACCACAACCAAACACTACTGAAATATTCCAACTCTTGCATTTCAACGAAAGAAATTCAAATTGAACTTTGAAAAATCAAGAAAATGTAACTGTGACAAGGTAAGCCACAACCAAACACTACTGAAATATTCCAACTCTTGCATTTCAACGAAAGAAATTCAAAATGAACTTTGAAAAATCAAGAATATGTAACTGTGACAAGGTAAACCACAACCAAACACTACTGAAATATTCCAACTCTTGCATTTCAACGAAAGAAATTCAAAATGAACTTTGAAAAATCAAGAAAATGTAACTGTGACAAGGTAAACCAGCACCAAACACTACTGAAATATTCCAACTCTTGCATCTCAATGAAAGAAATTCAAATCACAAGCAAACACTACTGAAATATTCCAACTCTTGCATTTCAACGAAAGAAATTCAAAATGAACTTTGAAAAATCAAGAAAATGTAACTGTGACAAGGTAAACCACAACCAAACACTACTGAAATATTCCAACTCTTGCATTTCAACGAAAGAAATTCAAAATGAACTTTGAAAAATCAAGAAAATGTAACTGTGACAAGGTAAACCACCACCAAACACTACTGAAATATTCCAACTCTTGCATTTCAATGAAAGAAATTCAAAATGAACTTTGAAAAATCAAGAAAATGTAACTGTGACAAGGTAAACCATAACCAAACACTACTGAAATATTCCAACTCTTCAACGAAAGAAATTCAAAATGAACTTTGAAAAATCAAGAAAATGTAACTGTGACAAGGTAAACCACAACCATACACTACTGAAATATTCCAACTCTTGCATTTCAACGAAAGAAATTCAAAATGAACTTTGAAAAATCAAGAAAATGTAACTGTGACAAGGTAAACCACAACCAAACACTACTGAAATGTTCCAACTCTTGCATTTCAATGAAAGAAATTCAAAATGAACTTTGAAAAATCAAGAAAATGTAACTTTGACATGGTAAACCACAACCAAACACTACTGAAATATTCCAACTCTTGCATTTCAACGAAAGAAATTCAAATGAACTTTGAAAAATCAAGAAAATGTAACTGTGACAAGGTAAACCACAACCAAACACTACTGAAATATTCCAACTTTTGCATTTCAACGAAAGAAATTCAAAATGAACTTTGAAAAATCAAGAAAATGTAACTGTGACAAGGTAAACCACAACCTAACACTACTGAAATATTCCAAACTCTTGCATTTCAACGAAAGAAATTCAAAATGAACTTTGAAAAGTCAAGAAAATGTAACTGTGACAAGGTAAACCACAACCAAACACTACTGAAATATTCCAACTCTTGCATTTCAACGAAAGAAATTCAAAATGAACTTTGAAAAATCAAGAAAATGTAACTGTGACAAGGTAAAACTGAGTCTCTCAATCCCCGTAAAGCTCTTTTAAAAGATACAAGAACTACTTATTTAACACAAAAATTTCGTTTTTAATGACCACCAAGTAAAGAAAAACCACACGGAATCAGGCAACTGAGTCTCTCAAACCCCTTAAAGCTCTTTTAAAAGATACAAAAACTACTTATTTAACACAAAAATTTCGTTTTTAATGACCATCAAGTAAAGAAAAAATCACACGGAATTAGGCAACTGAGTCTCTCAAAGCCTGTAAAGCTCTTTTAAAAGATACAACACAAATGACCATCAAGTAAAGAAAAAACCACAGTTGATCAAGAAAATATCTGAATGCATTTAAGGTATAGTATGAATGGCTTGCAAAAAACACGAAAATACTACTACTAGTAACAACTCGCTGCACTACAAAACCATCTGATGTAGTCACGGCTATGTTTGATCAAGAAAATATCTGAATGTATTTAAGGTATAGTATGAATGGTTTGCAAAAAACACGAAAATGCTACTACTAGTAACAATTCACTGCACTACAAAACCATCGGATGTAGTCATGGCTATGTTTTATCAAGGAAATATCTGAATGTATTTAAGGTATAGTATGAATGGCTTGCAAAAAAAAAAACACGAAAATACTACTACTAGTAACAATTCACTGCACTACAAAACCATCGGATGTAGTCACGGCTATGTTTTATCAAGAAAATATCTGAATGCATTTAAGGTATAGTATGAATTGCTTGCAAAAAAAAAACATGAAAATACTACTACTAGTAACAACTCACTGCACTACAAAACCATCTGATGTAGTCACGGCTATGTTTTATCAAGAAAATATCTGAATGCATTTAAGGTATAGTATGAATGGCTTGCAAAAAAAACACGAAAATACTACTACTAGTCACGGCTATGTTTTATCAAGAAAATATCTGAATGCATTTAAGGTATAGTATGAATGGCTTGCAAAAAACACGAAAACTACTACTACTAGTAACAACTCACTGCACTACAAAACCATCTGATGTAGTCACTGCTATGTTTTATCAAGAAAATATCATACACACCTATGAAAGGCTAAGAAATCCAGCTCAGAAAAGTAAAAAAATAGCAACCCACACATCCCAAATCATAGATTTCTTAGTCGTATGTTTACCCGAATATTTAACAAGTACCATTTTTCCATACCATCCATAAAACTCAATTCCTCCTAGAATTATTTAAACTAAATAGTTACCCCTGCCCTAGAATTAACACAAAATTTCGTTTTTAATGACTACCAAGTAAAGAAAAAATCACACGGAATTAGGCAACTGAGTCTCTCAATTCCCGTAAAGCTCTTTTAAAAGATACAAAAACTACTTATTTAACACAAAAATTTCGTTTTTAATGACTACCAAGTAAAGAAAAATCACACGGAATTAGGCAGTTGAGTCTCTCAATCCCCGTAAAGCTCTTTTAAAAAGATACAAAAAACTACTTATTTAACACAAAAAATTTCGTTTTTAATGACCATCAAGTAAGGAAAAATCACACGGAATTAGGCAACTGAGGCTCTCAATCCCCGTAAAGCTCTTTTAAAAGATACAAAAACTACTTATTTAACACAAAAATTTCGTTTTTAATGACCATCAAGTAAAGAAAAAAAAAATCGCACTGTAATAAAAAGGAAGCTTTTGTAACAATTAATACATTAAAAGAATCAACATTTTATTCTAATCCCAATTTACCGATCGAAAGCTAAGCACTTTTTTTCAAAAACATCCTTAAAAAGGGCCACTGATCTTGATAAAAAAATCACACCATAAATGCAGACTGGCCTGGAAGTATTTTCAAAAACATCCCTAAAAAAAAAAAAAGCCAGTGATCTTGATAAAAAGGGAAGCTTTTGTAACAATTAATATATTTTTAAAAGAGGTAACCACAAGGAAAGAATTTCTTCCTTAACTTAATGACAAGACATTTTTTTTTTTTTTTGCAGACTGGCCTGGAAGTATTTTCAAAAACACCCCTAAAAAAAGGGTCTTGTAACAATTAATACATTAAAAGAATCAACATTTTATTCTAATCCCAATTTACCGATCGAAAGCTAAGCACTTTTTCAAAAACATCCCTAAAAAGCCACTGATCTTGATAAAAAATCACACCGTAAATGCAGACTGGTCTGGAAGTATTTTCAAAAACATTCCTAAAAAAAAAAGCCACTGATCTTGATAAAAAGGAAGCTTTTGTAACAATTAATATATTTTTAAAAGAGGTAACCAAAGGAAAGAATAAGGAAAGAAGAATATCCTAAAACATGATAAAAATATAATACTTTAGTAACCAAAAGATTCAAACGCTCCCAAAGAGATACACATAGCCCAAAGAGACACACACGACCCCTATAACTTTGGGGAAATTGAGCATTGAATGGAGCTTAGTTGCCCCTTCAGTTTTTTGGTCGCTTAAACAGGGCACTAGAACTTTTAACCCTCTCCCCGGATTCACCCCTGTCAGTAAGTGGCAAGGGGCTGGGTTGAGGAGCGTAATTTCCTATGCGACAGAGGGGACAACTGCCTCTCTCAGACCAAATTTTCACCCCAGACCTCATTTTGCCCCCTCCTCCCCCCCCCCCCCCCAACTGAAATTTAGTTTCTTCCAAAATGTTTTCAAAACTAAGAAAAGAAACTAGAGTATTTCACGTAAAAAAAATCTATCAAACGTTATTGTCATTGATCAAACAGTCAATTAATCAAATAATACCAAAGATGAAACGACCACAGAGTAACTTCGCTAATACACGGGTTGGGATGGGAGGGATCGGAGTCCTTTGGGGGTGTGGTAGGGGATCTCACAACACTGTTCAAATAGAACTTGTGTATTATAACGACCACCGACCCCATGTAACTGAATCCCAAGCTTCTGAACTCCTCCATGCAACTGAACCCCTCGTGCTATTGAACCCCCCATGCAACTTGACCCCATTTAACTAATCCCCGTGTAACTGAATCCGTATGTAACTGAGATCTTTTCGCAAAAAATTCGCAAATCTCGTAAACTAAAGAAGTAATTACCCTTTTCAACATTAATTACCCCTTTTTTGCAAATGCTCGCATATCTCATTACCCCTTTTTGTATATACAAAAAATAATTGCATTACAACGAAACAAGACACGCTGGTTTTTTGGGCTTATCACCAAAAAGGCAGTGAACTTTGAAATTGTGTCATGACCTGTAGGCCGCAAATAAAACAGGATGGAACATAAAGTCCTCAAAGTATAAGTTAACATACTAAAAACCTGTTTGGTACGGGGGCGTCGTAGAATAACATGATATTTCCTATTTGTCTGTTAGAATAACATGGTATTTGCTATACGTCTGGTAGAATTCAATATAAGCATTCTACTAACGATGAGAAACAAATGTAATCTTTTATTGAAAAACGAATAAAAAAATAGCCGAAAATACTTGATTTAAACGATATCTTATATGAATCGGTATTTCAATCATATCATTGAAATTTTTTATAAAATTTTGTACACGGTACTGAGTTCGAACATAAAGTAATAATTTTACGCCACTCTTGAAGCTGTGACATATGTGAAAAAAAATTCAGTAATAGGTCTACGGCACAAACTAGGGTCCGGAATGGTATTATTAAGCTCCTATATTCATCCCCTTCTTAATTTTTTCCCGGTCGCTGCCCTTTTTCAACTGGACGGAATTTTATATTGACGAAATACACTTCCAAAAATAGATTACAGCCCTTTTAAGAATATTGTAAAATGTGATCCACCTCTTTCCTCCGGTTCACGAACTATCATGGCCGTCAGCTGGAAAAGAATGACCTGACAATAAAATGACAGAATTTTGTCGGCAACTTCTGAAAATAAGCACGTGACGCTATGCAAAGGGTACTTGAACCCTAAAGAGAGTGTATCAAATTAGAATCAGTAGGTTTCATCAAAATTGCGTTGAATTTCCTGCGGAATTCTTGTAAGCTTATCCTGTTCTACCATGCAGCTCGGGAAATGAGTTGAAACTTTCAAAATACCTTTTGTTGTTCTTTTTTTTTTTGGGGGGGGGGGCGTAAGTGAAAGAGAGAGCTGCCAAAAGCAGTAATAAGAATACGCATAAATGTCTACTTAGTAATTACTCTTAGTAAATACTAATATTAATAAACTGGTATTTATATACTAATATTATTTCTTATAGGACTGGATCGAGACCAGTTAATATGTTTAGCACTACTCACTGGCAGTGATTACACAGAAGGAATTGAATCTATTGGGCCTGTCACAGCCCTGGAAATATTGTCAGAATTTCCAGGTCACGGAATAAACTCTCTCAAGGCTTTTAAATCATGGTTGGAATCACAAAGGAGTAAAATAGCTGTGAACGAAAATCGAATCAGGAGAAAGCTGAAGGAAGTCAAGCTGACGCCAGGTTTGTTTTCGTTTAACTCTAAATTCCAGTAAAGCGCCACAATGATTCAGGCTCAGGTTCATTAATTTGTCTATCATATATGCATAACATACTAAATATACAAATATCTGGCAGTGAGATAGGCTCGTTTTGCACAGATAAAAAACAACTAAAGAAACAAATAGATAATCGATCAAAGAAAGACACGACAAAGAAGAAAAATAATTGACGTAATAATTAATTACCACGCCACAGCAGATACCCCACCGACAATACACAAAATAGAGATATATTTTTTTTCTTAACTAGCAATAAGACAGCAAGAAAAAAAAAAATCAAGACCCAAGAAAAAGACTGAAAAAAATAAATAATAAAAAAGTAATAATAAATAAAATGATTAATAACTCCCAAAAGGAATGATCTTAACTTATTTTCTGAAATTCCAAACGATAAATCAAAATCGGAACCAAACTCATATCGGTTCCATGTAGCAACCATACTATTTCTAAGAGGAAAACAGGATTTCTCTGAAATCATAAATGCCTGGGGTAGTTTGCTTATATTTCGAGTGAAATGGGAAGATGGCACAGCAACTGGGAACTATCTTCCATGTGAACTAACTTCTTCTTTTCGATGCATCTCCTTTTATATAATTTTTACGATGGTTTCGTGCAAGTTAATACTGGAGTTCAATGCTTAAGATGAACTCAGATTCCTCTAGATAGAAGGGCTCTGCTACCCCTATGCCCTCTTTCGTTGTGCTAAAGTGTTGCTTGGGCATTGCCAGAGGCTAATCAAACTTTGAACTTTTTAGAACTGAAAACTAAAGTTAATGTTGCAGACCCTCCTGAATAAGGAGGGTCTGCCTCCCTCCTTTCGTTTCATGTTATTTTTAATAATAGTTTATTTACACTGTTTATATATATTTCTTACTTCTTTCTTACTTTATATATATTTTATATATTTCTTACTTTATATATTTGTCGTACCATTTTATGTCGTTATTTTCGTATTAATCACAAAGGTACCGTATTGTTAGAATAAGACATAAAAATAAGAAAATAAAATAAGAATTATAAATAAAACCTAAATAAGAAAACAGAAATAGGAATTTGAAGATTTGAAACATAGATTTCATTATATATTAGGTTAAAACCTAAGACTGAAGCCGGATAGACAGGCGTTTGGTGTCTCCTCAGCACCTTCCTCTAAATGCGGAAGTGTTTCTTAGACTTTGCTGAAAACTAGTTAGAATACAGCACAAATAACTTATTGATCATTTTATGTTTGATTACCAAATTGAATTTCAAAATGTTGAAATTAGACCCCGATGCCGTTCCGATAATGGAAGACCTGCGAGATGTCGGTGGCGCGCCGCTGGTGCGATCAATGTTGACCGCAAACATTAATGTTTTCATTAGTCTTTCTCAAATCCCAGCTTGAATTTACAAAAGATTCGGGCTTATTCATGAGTTAAAAACTTCGCAAGTCGCTGGCTGGACGCTGGTCTTCTTCGTTATTCATCAAGAAAAGAAGAAATCTGTTAGAAACGAAATGGCTGTGGCGTTTCAGATCCCTTGCATAATAGTTGAAATAATAGGTAATAGTATCGCTGTGGCATTCACAGATCCAAGGAATCTAATTAAAAGGGAGCAAACACAAATCGGATCCGATTTTTATGCTGATTTCAAATATATGAATTTCATCAAGTTTAGTGTTACCCATCAAAAGTTACGAGCCTCAGAATATTTGTGTTATTTTTTAAAAAAGGGAAAACACCCCCTAAAATCATAGAATTTTGATGGAAATCACACCATCAGATTCAGCGTATCAGATAACCCTATTTTAGAGGTTTAAAGCTCCTATATGCAAAAATGTGGAATTTTGTTTTTTTTTTTTTCTGCCAGAAGAAAGATCACGGATGCGTTTTTACTTGTTTGTATTTTTTTCTTCCCAGAGGTGATCGTATTGACCCAGTGGTCCTACACTATCGCAAGAGGGCTCATTCGAACAGAAATCAAAAGTTCTAGTGCCCTTTTCAACTGACCAAAAAAATTGGAGGGCAACTAGGCCCCCTTCCACGCTCTTTTTTAATGATTTCCACGGAAAGGGGTATTTCTGGAGTGACCTAGAAACAGATTATAGATTAAAGTCTTATTCCAATGAAAAAATGCTAAGTAGAATTTTTCAGGGTGAATCGTCCAAAAGCAATTTTAGAGATGGGGGGGATTTTCAGTGAGGAAGTAACTGTCTGGAGGGAATTTGTCGGGGGGGGGGGGGGTGCGCTTTACATTGGATTAAATTTTCACGGAGGAGTTCCTAGAGGGGGGAGTGGTATATTTCATAGAGGGTGAGCCAGATTTAGTGGCATTATTTGAAAAACGAACAGAAATTATGCCATATATGAAGGGTTGCCCCTCCTCAATACCTTATTCTTTACTTTAAAGTTTGACTGTTTACTAAAATTGAAACACAGTGGCTGTTTAATTAGAATAGGAAGCTTTTTCAAAAGTGTTAACAGCTTTAGCATAAACAGCAAGGTATTGAAAAGGGGGTGACCCTTCATATTCAGATTAAATCTGCCAAATTAATACGCAAATTGTGTTTTAATTTTCATGCACGGTGAGCCAAAATTCGAGCCTGCATTAGTTGAAAAACGTTCAGAAATTAAATAAAAAAACATGTTTTTTTTTTACTAAAAGTAAGGAGCGACATTAAAACTTAAAACTAACTCTTTACGCTAAGGTTGACTCTTTTTCACCCCTCTACTTTTTAAAACAATAAAAAATTTAGTGTAAATAGCGAGGTGTCGGGGAGGGGACAGTCCCTTTTATATACGGAATAATTGCTATTAGTTTTAAGTTTTAATGTCGCTCCTTACTTTTAGTAAAAAAAAAAAAAACTTGTTTTTTATTTGGTGTTATAAAGATAATACTTTTGTCAACATATGAAGAACCGTGTATATTGCAATTGTATCAGTCTGGTTTATATGCAAAGTAACACAAGGGACGAAAATTTACGAACAAGAGAGTAGTGAAGAATTATGGTATACAAAGTAATATTTGGCAGGGATAGTCACTAGTGATAATTACTAGGGGTGGCACCTTGACTGGGTGAGTTTTGGGGACTTGGGGAACCAATTTTATTTTTCGGGGTGACATCTGGATTTTCGGGGAAATCCCCGAAAATTTGGGGATAGTGCAAGCCCTGCTTGATTCCTAATCAGGAAAATCGGAATACTTAACTACACGAGAAAAGAAAAGCTCCGACTTTGCGGTTGACGCTATAAAGAATTGCCGCAAAACTATTCAAGGTCAACCGAACGCCGCCACCTCTGCCGGCAAAAGAGACTGTTGGAAATATCTTTTACCGTCAGTAAGGAACCTATAGGTTGAAGAGTCAGCGATCTCTGAAAGCCATGGACCTTTTATCATAGTTTCTAGGTCCCGTCTTAAACTCCCTTAAGGATTTTAAGTCATGGTTAGAAGGGCAGGAGAGTAAAATAGCTGTCAACAAAACGGGATTAGGAAATAGCTGAAGGAAATTAAGCTGATGCCTGGTTTGTCTTAATTACCGCTTTTTTCTTTCTTTTATTTTTTTACTTTTGGGAATCACTCTCTCTCTGAAGATGTAGTAGAAAATCCTGAGCTAGGCATCTTTTTTTCTTTTTTATAGCACTTTCATTTACTCTTTGCACTGTTAGTGTTAATCTTTCATGCGATTTTTATTTAGGCATTTAAATTAAAGTAATTCTTAACAAACAAGAGTAAAGAGGGTCGTCGAAATTAAAAAAAAAATATTCTAGATTATTTGATAAGAGGTTCGAACTTAAAAGACAGAAACGATTGCCTTACGTAGGAGGGGAAACAGTCCCCTTACTGATACACTGAAAGTGCATTAGAATACATCATCTGTATATATTATATATATTCACTTATAAATATACATATATATTACGATCCGATGTATTCGTTGTGATACTGGTTGTCAAATGTCGTCTAGCCGCAGATCTCGCTTGTGATTTATTTTCGAGCATCATTACCTCAGACTGTTTTCCATGCCTTTTACTTCAGCTGTTCGAATTCATTCAAAATCATGTTCCAATGCCTATGCCCACTGAAATATCTGAAATTGGCATAATCAATGTTTTATTCTTTAGTTTAAAGTAACAAGGTGGCAAATTAGCAATTTCACTTGAATTAAGAAATTATGTCGTGAATTCAATTTCTCCTTCCTGCTTAACATGTTCCTTATTCAATCGTAATTTTCTGAAATATCCAAACTCCGCAATAGCATAATTATCGTGTTATTATTTAGTTTCAAGTCACATTTTCGTTTGCAATTAAATATGATTTGTTGCTGTTTCTTGTTCCATGTCCTTTTCTTCTGCTGTTCAAAGTCATTTTTCATGTTTGCTAATTTTAATAGTTTGCTAATTGGCTAATTTCATAGATACTAAATGTGAATTTTCTTTCTATCCTTTACAGACGCTAAGATAACAAGCTCCTTATTCAATTGTAATGTTCTGCAAAGCAGTTTGTAATTTTGCATGGGTCATAGGTACTTAAAACGATAAGACCACTTTTAGTGCGGAAATGATGTAGTTTATGCTGTTGAAATGTGCTCATAAATATGAAATCATTCATATGAATTTTTTCCAAATTTAAGGCTCTAAACAAATTTCGCATAATCGTCGAGTTATTCTTTAGTTTTAAGTCATGAGGTGTGAATCAGCAATTTCAATTGAATTAGGAAATTTTGGCAGGAATCCAATTCCCTCTTCCTGTTGATTCTTCACCGAGTCATACATTTTATAGGATGGTTGATCTCCTGAGATTCGTTATGATTCCCACTGTTGCTTCTCTTCCAAGTGCAAACTTTGGTTACGATTCTATGTCATCGTCGCTGTCGCTCGTCTTCCAACCGTAGATTTCGTTATTCCTTCTTTATTTATCATTATCTCAGATATATTTTTTCCATGCCTTTTGCTTTAGCAGTTTTTATTCATGCATAATCCTACTTCGGTGATCGAAATTTTCAGACCTCCTGCTGTAATTTCTATTCGGGCGATAGATAAAATGTGCAACGATACATACAACTTCTAGAGCTGTAAGTGCAGTTTGTGTAAGTCCTGTTGGGCTATCTTTAGTAGTGCGAAAAAAAAAAAAAAAACAGGCTCATCTAATCATAAGGTACTGTTCTGAAAAAAATACAAATGAATGTACATTGCGAGTTTAATATACATATATTGATATTTAATAATCAAAATGTTAATATTATTTGATTTATTAAAGTTATAAAAGTAAAAACATTTATATTTTTTCAGTAAAGTGCAAATTTTGTTCTGGCCTTGTGAAGGCATAGGGGCTTTGCGCCCAACTTATGTTAATTTCTGCTCGTTTTTTGTTTGACTCGGTTGTTTATTGTAATTTCTGTTCGTTTTGGGCTTCATTTATTTATCGATGCTGATTTGTGGTAGTTTCACGCTTGGTAGATTGTTAGATTTTATTTTTGCTCATTTTTTGTTTAATGGAGTTCTTTACTTTTCTTTGAAAAACTTATTTTGTGGAAAAAGTTTTTTAAATTAATTTCTGTTCGTATTATATTGACTTAGTCTTTTCAGGAAAAAGAAAATAATACTTTAAATCTTTTCGTTTTTTAAGACTTTATAGTTTGGCCTGCTATTTATATGCTGGAGAAACATTTTCAGCAATTTTTAACAACATACACCCTTTTATAAACCTGGACATAAATAGTACTGTTTAATTTAGTTTCATACCTCCTCTAGTTGACCTGAAATGGAAAACTTGATACCAGTCGAAAAAATCTGTTTACTTTCTTTGATAGCTTAGATACACTTACGTTATTTTGATTTTGTTAAATTTTAAGGTCAGAACTAACCCCGAAAGTTTGAACATAATACCCTCAGTTGTTCTTGGGATACTGCTGAGATGCCTTATTGGGAATTAGCATTATCACAGTGCGTTTTGATTTAATCTTAAGGCAACACAACACAAGGGGGATTAGTTGCCTTCCAATCACTTTCGACTATTAAAAAGGGTATCAGCCCTTACTATGGCCATCTCAAAATTTTGATTGGATGTGTTTGGGGAAATGATGGGCGTGGGGGGGGGCTAGTTACCCACCAATCACTTTCGACTATTAAAAAGGGTACTAGCCCTTTGAATTTCCAATCGAACGAGCCTGTTTTGAAGTTTGAAGTTTTGAAGCATGCCCCCAGGGCATAACTTAAAACCCTTGCCCTGAGGGTTGTGGGGGAGTGTCCTCCTCAAAAACATATTTTCTATCTGGAAATCAACTACGCTTAACAAAATGGCTATCTCAAAATTTTGATTGGATGTGTTTGGGGGAATGATGGGCGTGGGGGGGGGGGGGGGGGCTAGTTGTCCTCCAATTACTTTCGACTATTAAAAAGGGCACTAGCCACTCCAATTTTCAATCGAATGAGCCCTTTTCGAAGTTTCTACGACGACTCCTTCGATACGAAGTGCCCGGGTATGGAGAACCAAAAAAAAAAAAACATTGTGCCCACATCGTTCTTTACTTTACGTTCTTTACTATGATAAAAAAAGGAAATAAAGTCAGATAATTGAGTGTTTTAGATATTTTATTGTTTGTGTGGCAGAGCGCATGTGGTTAACTGAACCTGCTCACTAGAGGTGGTACTTGATTATCATTGCTTTGAATATTCAGTATATGGAATCCCCCAAGAAGTAGCGGGAGGACGATGGTGGAATGACTATTTTAGTTTCTCTCTCTTTGTCTCTATCTCTCTTTGTCTATTTCTTTTTCTTTCACGACATCTAGTTTTGTGTATTTTTTAATTAGTCTTTTATTGATTTAGCGATCCGAAAATGGGCAATTCTTTTCGCATCGCATTCGTCAAAAAATGGAATAGACTACTTGAATTACCAAAGAACTATGCTTTTTTTTTAGTATTTTTTACCTTTTTTTTATGTATTTTTATCGATTTCATCCATCCGAAATCACTGTAGCAATTCCTGCTTTGCCAGTATATAAGTTAAGTGTCCTTGTTGATTTCATAACTATTCTACGGTTTAGGTAAAAAAAAGTTTTATATATTTTTTTCTTTTTGCTTTTTTGTCTGTGGCAAAGGACACATCGGTATGTGGCAACCAGAGACTCTAAAACAGTTCTCTAAAACTGTCTTTCGACTGTTATTGTCTAAAAAATATAGAATAAGGGGTTCACAGGATGGGGATGATTATTTTACTCTCTTTCTTTCTCTTTATGCTTATTAAATTAAAAAAAACTAGTTTTTTTCAGCTGAAAGTAAGGATCAACATTGAAACTTAAACGAACAGAAACTATTGCGTATATGAGGGGGTTGCCCCTTCCTCAATACCTCGTTCTTTATAGATTTCCTTCCTCAATACCTCAATACCTCGGGTCCCGGGTAGGGCCCGGGGGCAGGCGTTGTAAATTATGCCCTGGGGGCATATATGGGTCTAATGGAAGGGATTCCCGTATTAACTTCAAAGAGGGATCATTTGATTGGAAATTGGAAGTTCTAGTTCACTTTTTAAGATTCAAAAGAGGTTGGAGGGCGCCTAGCCTCCCCCCTCCACGTCCTTTTTTCCTCAAACCCATCCGATAAGAACTTTGAGATAGTTTTTTTTTTAAATAGTTCAAAAATCATATAACGAAAACTCAGGGGCCAACACAGCCCCCCAGGGCCGAGAGCAGGTGTTGTAGTTATGCCCTGGGGGAATATATGGTTCTTATTGAAGGGATGCTCTTAAAAAATTCAGAGATGGCTCATTTGACTGGAAATTGAAAGTTCTAGTTAAGTTTTTTAGAGTCAAAAGAGATTTGAGGGCAACTAGCCCCCCCACACCTCTTTTTTTCCAAATGCATCCAATAAAAATTTTGAGATAGCCATTAAGTTAAAAATTTCTCAACAGCCAGATAACAAAAAACTCAGGTGTCGTCACAGCCCCCCAGGGCCCGGGGGCAGGCGTTTTAAGTTATGCCCTGGGGCGTATATTGTTCGTATGAAAGGGATGCTCGTATAAACTTCAGAGAGGGCTCATCTGATTGGACATTGAAAGTTCGAGCTAACTTTTTAATAGCCAAAAGAGATCAATGGGCAGCTAGCCCCCCCCTCGCCTTCTTCGTGAAACCCATCTGATGAAAATTTTGAGATAGACATTTCGTTAAAAATAGTTCAAAGGTCGGATAAGAAAAAATTCCGGTGTCAATAGAACTCCCCAGGGCACAGGGGAAGGCGTTCTAAGTTATGCCCTAAGGGCATGTATGGTTCTTATGAAAGGGATGCTCTTATAAACTTCATAGAGGGCTAATTTGATGGAAATTGAAAGTTCTAGTTCACTTTTTAAGAGTCAAGAGAGTTAAACTAGCCCCCCCCCCCCCCCCATGCTCTTTTTTCCCCAAACCCGTCCAATACAAATTTTGAGATAGCCAGTGTTTTTGAAATTGTTCAAAAATTAGATAACAAAAACGCCCCCCAGAGCCCGGGGGATAGGCGTTGTAAGTGTTGTCCTGGGGGCGTATATGGTTCTTATGAAAGGGATGCTCGTATAAACTTCAGAGGGATCTCATATGATTGGAAATTAAGAGTTCTAGTTCAATTTTTAAGAGTCAAAAGATATTGGAGGGCAACTATCCTACCCCCCCCCCACAACCTTTTTACCCCAAGCCCATCCGATAAAATTTTTATAATACCCATTTCATTGAAAATAGTTAAAAGGTCAGATAAGAAAAATTCCTGTGTCGACGGAATCCGCCAGGACCCGAGGCAGGCGTTGTGAGTAATGCTCTAGGGGTATATTTAGTTCTTATGGAAGGGATGCTCGTATAAACTTCGGAGAGGGCTCATTTGATTTGAAATTAAAAGTTCTTGTTCACTTTTTAAGCGTCAAAAGAAATCGGAGGGCAACTAGCCCCCCCCCTTTCTCCACGCCCTAAATGCATCAGGTAAAAATTTTGAGATAGACATTTTGTTAAAAATAGTTCAAAGTTCTGATAACAAAAAAAACTCCGGTTTCGACACAGCCCCCCAGGGCCCGGGGGTAGGCGTTGTAAGATATGCCCTGGGGGCATATATGGTTGTTATGGAAGGGATGCTCTTATAAGCTTTTTAGAGGTCTCATTTGATTGGAAATTGAAAGTTGTAATTCACTTTTTAAGAGTCAAAAGTGATTGGAGCTAGCCTCCCCCACCACACTCCATTTATTTTTTCCCAGAGGCACTTCATATAGAAGGGGTCGTCGTAAAAACTTCAAAGGAGGCTCACTCGATCGGAAATCAAGAGTTCTAGTGCCCTTTTTAAGAGTCAAAAGTCATCAGAGGGCAACTGCCCCTCCCAATTTGAGGTAGTCAATTTGTTAAAAATAGTTCAAAATCATATGACAAAAATTCCTTTACGTATGGTCATTTCGTTAATAATAGTTCAAAGGTCAGATAAGAAAAACTCCTGTGTCGACGCAACCCACCCACCCCCCCCCCTCCCAGGGCTGGGGCAGGCGTTTTAAGTATTGCTCTGGGGGCATATATGGCTCTTTTGGAAGGTATGTTCGCATAAGCTTCAGAGACAGTTCATTTGAATGGAAATTTCAAGTTGTAGTTCATTTTCTCAGAGTGAAAAAAGATCGGAGGGCAACTAGCCCCTCCCGCCCTCCACGCCTTTGGGTGTATCGGATGGATAAACCAATCCGATAAAAATTTCATGTGACCATTTTGTTAAAAATAGTTCAACCATCAGATATTAAAACTCCAGGGTCGACACAACCCCCCAGGGCCCAGGGACAGGTGTTGTGAGTTATACTCTGGGGATATAATATGGTTCTTATAGAAGGGATACTCGTATAAATTTCAGAGAGGGCTTATATGATTGAAAATAGAAAGTTTCTTATTCACTTTTAAAGAGCCAAAAGAGACCGAAGCTTAATCTAGTCCTTCCACGCCCTTTTTCCCCAAACCCCATCCGATAAAAATTTTGAGATAGCAATTTTGTTAAAAATAGTTGAAACATCAGATAATAAAAAGTCCGAGGTTGACACAAACCGATTTTTTCACTTTGATATTGTTACTTTGATATCAGTTTTTGATACTTTGATGAATATTTGATTTTTTTTTTTTAGTTTGATTTTGAAATAAAGAATTTTTTAAAACTTGAAATTTTTGCAATCAAAAACGAACAAAAATTAATTAAAAAAAACTTTCCGAAAAATAAGCTTTTCAAAGAAAAGTAAAGGCCATTTTCAACTTGAGCTCAGCAAATACAAGTACCTTTTAAAAATCAAACTCAAAACGACCAGAAATTACTATTAAAGAATAAATGAAACACAAAACGAACAGAAATTAAATAGACAATCATAGCAAAAACATACAACAAGTAAAAATCTAAATGAATAAATAGATCTTAACGCGATTAATACTTAGATTGTTTTTATTTACAGTTAGGAAAGGAGGCGGAATCCAAACACTTGTTTTGTAGGGAAGTATATTCGTCTTTAACAACTTTAAAAAGAGCTAATAAATTAAACTGAATATTTGATGTAGAATGATATTAAATGCTGAAAGCTCATCAGTTCAAAATGTTACTATAATTTTAATGTTTATTTTCAATATTGATTACAAAAGAAAATATTTGTAGGGAAGCCCTAACGACTCCCACGAGTACACCGTGCTGCCATCTATAATTGAGTCTAACGGTACCTAACCACATAGACAATGTATTGATCCACATGAGGGGAACTAAATTTCTGAGAAATTGATTTGCATAATCGACGGTGAATTATTGATTCATGAAAGGGGAATTAAGAAACATTATGGCTTCTTTGATCTTTAGGTCTGAGAGACATCATGTCTTTAGTGACAGAGATAAATTGATATTCTATTTTTAAATATGGCTTATCTGATCTTTAGTGACATAGATAAATTAATATTCTATCGAAACCTTAATAGTTAGCTAGGAACACATATGAGATGAAGACAGATTGAATATATTTTACGCGGGAAATGCTTTCCTAGGAATTTGATTACCTATATACGGCCCTGATTACCTATATACGGCCTTGGTAAGACACTTTGAACAGTGTTGTCCATTACTGCGCTTCTATTTGAACTCCCTATTTGGCTATTATCTGAACTATTATTTGAACTATTATTTGAACTCCCTTCGGCTATATCTCGTTAAGTCTGCTTGTTGATTTATTCAAACAGGATGTTTAAAATCTTATGATTGAACTTCGTAAAGGACTTTCTAGCATATTTTTCTAGCCCCAAATAAGAAAGAAAATAAGAAAGAATAGAAGAAAAGAACCAATAACTAATAACAGAAGTAAAAAAAAAAATGCCAACGGTTCAAAAAACAAGAAGAATTTGTATTTTCTTCCGTTGTGCGATAATGCTATATTGATTGGATGCATGTTTCTATGTGTAGTTTGCGTGTAAAATGAGAATTAAATGAATTTTTAGTTTTCTGTTCTAATGTTTTAAAAGTGAGGATCTAGAATTGAATTTGACATCGCTCTTCTTTACTTACTTAAAAATGTGCGTTACAGGTCTTTCATGACTTACCAAGGCTGAACAGCTGCTGACGAGTTGTGTGCTGTCTGTTGGAAGCAGCTGTAGTAGGCTCTATAATTTTCATTGTCTTGGGATATTGGTGCTACCTGCGGCTACTCTACACCATAATGAGCCATCAGTTTTTCTGCATTTTGTAATGATGTACATTTTAATTGGCGGTTTTACGCTTTTAAATTTTCCTGTTTTTCTGGATGTATGAGTATCGCACAAATTTCTAACCGTTTTATAGGTTTTCCAAATGAAGTGGTTGTTATGGCTTACTTGCATCCTGAAGTTGACGAGTCCGAGGAACGATTTACTTGGGGTGAGCCTAATGAATCTGCACTGAGGGATTTTGCACGCGAAAAGTTTGGTTGGTCGGCCGAAAAGATTGATGAACTTCTAGTACCGACCTTAACAAAATGGAAGAGCAAACAAAGCCAAATGCGGATTGATTCCTACTTCAGTGTCCAGTTTGGTAAGCTCTTTAAACTGGTTTCTTAAGTCTATGGCTGGTGTCCAATTTGTTTGGGTATTGTAGTTATGTTTTGTTGTTGTTGTTTTTTTTATGTTAGAAACATCCATAGGATAGTTCAACATTTTCAATAAAGCACAAAGGACAGTGAAAACGGAATCTGATTTTCATAATTTGCTAATTTGATTATCAACTTAGTGGATTAACTAGTCTTTAAGTGCAGTAACCAAGTTGAATTATCAACTTGGCGGTAGTGATGAAAGACTTGAGAGCCAAGGCTAATTAGAGAAAAGCCAAGAAAAATAGTCTCTGTGATATTCAAAGCTGGCATAACTTTGTCAGATTTATATAAAAATGATTATTTTCACTCCTTGATAATAGTCTATCATCCATCCTAGGACAATTAATAAATTAGGAAAAATGGGTATTCCATTTTTGATGCAAAAAAACTCCATATGCAAGTATACAGTTTTGTAGTAGCGGGCGCCATATTAAAGAAAAAGAAACACGGGTAACAACCAGCAAAAGTAGACTAAAAACATATGGGACCAGACAGCATAGGAAGGTGTAGCTTTCCTTTGAAGGTTTAGTTGTCTTTGAGAATCAAACAGATTGTTAACATTTGAATTTTTACGGGCGAAAAGTGTCGTCAAATTTAACTAATTGGTTCTGGTTATTTATTTTTCATGGTTCAGAGGCAACACTGACAAAAATGTGTTACCGCCCTAAAAACTACATAATTTTGAAATAGCCAGAAAAAAAAAAAATCTTGGAAAATTATAGTTTTAGGCATCAAAAGACATAAGATGGATCCAGAGGACAAAAATTTTTTCATTTTGATGTCCTTCAGGGGCGTAATTTGCTATGGGGAGGAGAAAACTCCCCCCTCTACTCAAGTTCTCCTCTCTCCCAGCTAAAATTTAGTTTCGTCAAAAAACTTGTCAACACTAAGATAAGCCTGCATAATTCTAGCATCTACATATATTTAGCATCTTTGCCTTTATGGTACTACATGGCTCATTTTTCAGTGTTGAGGGTTAATTTCACTTGAATTGGGAAAATTGGCTCCATCTTTGCGCCCCTCCCCCTCAGGATTCTGACGCACTTACGCCACTGATGTCCTTGGTACTTCAATAAAAAAAAACCATATTGTAACTAACTACATGAGATGTAAAATAATGAAAAACCAGAGTTCGTCGCCTCTGTCCTCTTTTAGCAATTCTGAAATTCAGTATGCTGCCTCTTATCCGTCTCGGTATTGTTTGACTAGGAATCTCAAGGAAATTGGAGCCAAACTAATCCTTTTCATACCCACTTCAAAAAGTAATAAAAACTATTGTCAAAAGATCTTCCGAAGAAGATTTAAGTAAAAGTCACAGTTGTAATGTAGGAAAGATAAATCTTGAGTAACTAAATTGACATTTTGGTTTTGGGCAACAAAATCTAGAAAGTCCAAGAAGTACCAATGGGAAAGGTGTAAATGCCCCCTTCGTAAGTTTTGAAAAGTATCTTTTTTATGTTTTATAATCTTTTTTAATCGAAGAAATCCTTGCCCAACGCCCCCACATTTTAGGTAATTACCACCACTAGAATGGTGAATCTATTTTCAGAGCTTGGTTTTGTTGGGTAACACAGCTTCTGTCTCTAGACGCATTTCATACTGTCATAAGCTTAGGACATGTAAAATCATTGGTTATTACTAATGTTATGAAGCAATGCGGTCCCTGGAGAGTTCTGATGCTGTATAGGCCAACTAAACCTGAGCTAGTCAGTACGTTATTACTAAGACTAAGGCAAATCATCTAGCATTTAGATTAACAGCAAGTCTGTTATTCTTTAAAGGAAGACGTGTTTTAAGATGTGTTGAATTCGGTTCGTTGCCTATCACTCCTTGTTGACGAATGTACCATGTACCATGTTACTGTACCATGGACTTTCACTCCTTGTTCCATGGACCTTTCACTCCTTGTTCAATACCATTGACTGTTTGACGAATAGATGAATAAGTAGGTGTATTTGCTTTTTTGAGTAAATTCAAAAAATTTGTAGATTATTATAATAATATGCATAATAATATTTATGTATAATATATTATTATTATTAAAATAATATATATGCTTCCTTATATATAAAAGAACAGGCACCCATAGTTGAGGATGTGTTCTGAAGTTCAGAGGAGAGAATCAGGAGATGTCACTTCGATGAAACCTGGGTCTCCCATGTAAAGTATACATAGCTTAAGTTTAAACTTAGGGAACGTTCTTCTTTTGTCGTTGATAATTCGTTAATTTGAGTAAGAAGATAGAAACAGACTATTTATCAAATTCAGCTTACAGCTTCTTTGTGTACTAGTAGATAATGAACTTGTAGATGGGACCCTTTAATCATTTTCTCCTTGTAAAAAAACGCTTATTCTGCAATGATTAGCTAAAGACGCTTTGAATTGCTTTTAGTCAAATTTTCAAGATTTCCCTAAAAATCTTGTGACTCAAAAACGATCCGTTCTTTTTAATGGCTTATAAATTTCGCACGGGGTTTTAAACCAATCAGATTTTAAAAAGGTGGGGCTTTTTGTCTCTTAAATATAAAGAAAAACTTGACTGGCTTACGAAAATACGTTTGGCTTTTTTTTTTTTTTGCGTGCGTGCGCTTTGTAATTGACACTGCGTTATATTTCCTAGGTTCACTTGAATTAAATACTGGGATAATTTTATGATCATAAGCTTAGACTGCTGATGATGTTTTATAAAGTCGTTCAAGTCATATTTTTATATCGATAAACTTATACTACTGCTACTATTTTTATTAGCTAGTGCATTCTAGTGGGTGGCCCAAGCTACCCCCCCCCCTTTTCCATTTAAAGCTCAGCATTTGACAGTTTGTAATATTTCCCAAGATCGCCTGGACTAAGTACTGGCATATATTTCTTTTTATTAAAGTTTACTTCAGATGAAGTAAACTTTAACATTTTTTCCATTTTTTTAGAAAAAAAATGGAAAAACAATCTCAAATATTGTTTTTCCATTTTTTTTCTTGGGCATAGTTTTATTTTCCGTACATTGCGCTTGGTTTGTTTAGCTTGATCTGTAACTAGTTGTATAAACCGCTTTGATGTTCTGGTTGCATTTTCTCTCAATGTGCATCAGTACTATGTCGACAAGAAGACGGCTGCCAGTTAAATCATCTCCCTCTCAAATATTGTTTTGCTTTATCTTTTGCGAATAATGTGCATAGTTTTATTTTTTGTACGTCACATTTGATGTGTTTAGTTTGATCTGCAACTTGTAGTATCAGCTGCTCTGATCCTTTGGTTGCTTTTTTCTCTGTATGTGTATCAATACTATCTCGACAAGAAAACTGTTGCGAGTTCAATCCTCTTCATTTCAAATATCGTTTTGCTTTTTTTTTTCTTTTTTTTTTCTTTTTTGTGCATAGTTTTATTTTCTATGCGTTACGCTTGATTTGTTTAGCTCGACCTGCAACTAGTAGTATAAGCTGCTCTGATCTTTCAGTTGCATTTTTCTCTGTGTTTGTATTAATACTATCTCGATAAGAAAACTGTTGCGAGTTAAATCATGTCCCTCTCAAATATTGTTTAGCACAATTTTTTTATTGTACATATTACGCATAGTTTTATTTTTCGTTCATCGCTCTTAATTTCTTTACCTCGACCTGCAACTAGTGCTATAAGCTGCTTTGATCTTTTGGTTTCATCTTTCTCTGTATGTGCTTGAATACTATCTCAACAAGAAAACTATTGCCAGTTAAATTATCTCCCTCAATTTTTTTTTTTTTTTTTTTTTTTTTTTTTTTTTTTTTTTTTTTTTTTTTTCGTATATTTGCGCATAGTTCTATTTTTCGTACGTCGCCTTGATTTGTTTAGCTTGACCTGCAACTAGTAGTATAAGCTGTTTTGATCTTTCAGTTGTTTTTTCTGTGCATGTGCTTGAATACCATCTCAACAAGAAAACTGTTGCCAGTTAAATTATCTCCCTCTCAATTTTTTTTTTTTTTTTTTTTTTTTTTTTTTTTTTTTTTTTTTTTTTTTTTTTTTTTTTTTGCGTATATTGCGCATAGTTCTATTTTTCGTACGTCGCCTTGATTTGTTTAGCTTGACCTGCAACTAGTAGTATAAGCTGCTTTGATCTTTCAGTTGTTTTTTTCTCTGCATGTGCTTGAATACCATCTCAACAAGAAAACTATTCCCAGTTAAATTATCTCCCTCTCAATTTTTTTTTTTTTTTTTTTTTTTTTTTTTTTTTCGTATATTGCGCATAGTTCTATTTTTCGTACGTCGCCTTGATTTGTTTATCTTGACCTGCAACTAGTAGTATAAGCTGTTTTGATCTTTCAGTTGTTTTTTCTGTGCATGTGCTTGAACACCATCTCAACAAGAAAACTGTTGCCAGTTAAATTATCTCCCTCTCTTTTTTTTTTTTTTTTTTTTTTTTTTTTTTTTTTTTTTTTTTTTTTTTGCGTATATTGCGCATAGTTCTATTTTTCGTACGTGGCCTTGATTTGTTTAGCTTGACCTGCAACTAGTAGTATAAGCTGCTTTGATCTTTCAGTTGTTTTTTCTCTGCATGTGCTTGAATACCATCTCAACAAGAAAACTGTTGCCAGTTAAATTATCTCCCTCACAAAAGCTGTCAGATAAATTGCCCTCGTTCCAAATAAGCATTCCAGATATTACTGAAAATGTGTCCTGGAGATATGCTCCAATGATCTGAAATGTTTATTGTCTAGATAGATAGCTCAGCACCAACTGTGACACTACCGTTATTTATAAACTTGTTTTTGTAAGTAAATTTAATATAGCAAGTGAATGAGCGTAATTCAGTTAATTTATTGTTGAAGTTTTGTACCTAAAAATGTGTTAAAATAAAAGGAAAGAAAAATATAAAAAAGTATTTAGGCTTCGATATCTTTTGACTACCAGGGTGCCTAACTGCAGTTGTGACCTGCGCATGTTGTAGGACAATATAGCCTGTTGGCCCTTTAGCCGTGTTGCCCCTTAATATTTCTTGACTGCTTAGACCCTTAAACGAATTTGGGCCTGTGAAGGTTTTACCACCAATGTCTACTGATCATTATTGAGACAGAGGTGGCTCGTTGATATCTGTCAGCTTCCTCGACGTCGGTAGAAAGTTTTGAGCCGCGAAGGTCTTTGGTGACTGTTGAGTCATGATCATCCCTAAGTATTTGTTGACTAGCTGGATGCCTAAATGAAGTTAAGGTCTGCAAAGATTCTACCAGCAAGGTCTCTTGGTGACGTTTGAGCCATGTTGACCCTTTGGTATCTGTTGACGGCATAGATGGCTGAAGGAAATTTAAAACTGCGAAGGTCTCCGGTGACCGTTGAGTATTTTTTGACTAGCTCAATGCCTAAATGAAGTTGAGGTCTGCAATGATTCTTCCAGCAATGTCCCCTGGTTACCCTTGAGCCATGATGTCTTTTCGGCATCTGTTGACGACCTGGATGGCTGAAGGAAGTTTAGTGACTTAAAGATTCTACCAGCTAGGCTCTTGGGTGACCCTTGAGCTTCTGTGACCTCTGAATACCTGCACACTCTCTGGAGGTCTAAATGAAGTGGAGGCTTACAAAGGTTTTGCCAAAAAGTTTGCCTCGTCACCCCTAAGTGGCGATAAGCCCTCGATATCTGTTGATAGCCTAGTTGGTGAAATGAAATTTAGTGTCGCGAAAAATTCTACCAATAGGTTCCTTGGGTACCTTAGAGCTTGAACTGCAAGAGTATTGTTGTATAACTTAGTACAACAAATAATCCTAAAAATATTTGAAAATAGGAAATTAGGATATAGGAAAAGTTAATAATAATATATTGAAGAAAAGTGGCTAGAAATTGAAGGAAAAGCAAAATTATGTGTAATTATGATAATTATTAAAATTTATAATAGAAGAAGTAACACTAAATTTTGTTTCCTTATAATGGAGTCTTAAAACAAAGGTAGCAAGTTGGACCTTATAGGATGTAACTGCATCCCAGATTATCCTTACCTACAAATTCAATTAAGGTAATTTTACAGAAGGGTAAAGGGGGGTAAAATATAACCGAGTGGTGAGAAGTCGTTTCATACTATAACAATTTTTTTGCAATGCTTTCCCGATCTTTAAGAGAAGAGTGTTCTGTTCGTAAAAAGACGGACATACCTCCCCTTCTCCATTCTTTTGTCTAAGAATTCGTTTCACGTGAGGTGTTAGTTTAGAGGTCGGATGACTGTAAAATTTTTAATTTAGAATAAACTGTGATCTAAAGTACATTTTAAGCGTTATAATCCCGTCCTTGTTTTTGATCATCTTGAGGGTAATTTCTCAGACTTTTTGCCTTTCCCCCTGAATCTCAAGATCCTCCTGTCTTTCTTTCCTGAATTTCCATATAATTCATATAATTTGCCTTCTTTTTAGCGTTTTGAGACCCCTTACTCCATAATCATGTTGTTTATGTATCTAAACGGGATACGACGGAATCCGAAGTTTCTTGTGTACGCACATTGTATTACCTTGAAAAGAGAATTTAAAAACCTCCTTTTTAATACCTTAGAACCTACAAAAATCTCCTTAAGATGGCCTACTATGGAAATAAATTTCAAGTTCGAATAAATGTTACTTCTTTTATCGCTCTCCACAATATGTTAACATATTGTTAACACATATATTGTTAACAATATATTAACACATATATCTCCACAAAATTGTTAACGCTCTCCGCAATATGTTAACATATTGTTAACACACATATATTGTTAACAATATGTTAACACATATATCTCCACAAAAATGTTTAAGCTCTCCACAATATGTTAACATATTGTTAACACATATATTGTTAAAAATATGTTAACACATATATCTCCACAAAAATGTTAACGCTCTCCACAATATGTTAACATATTGTTAACACATATATTGTTAATAATATGTTAACACATATATTGTTAACAATATGTTAACACATATATATCCACAAAAATGTTAACGCTCTCCACAATATGTTAACATATTGTTAACACATATATTGTTAACAATATGTTAACACATATATTTCCACAAAAATTTTCACGCTCTCCACAATATGTTAAAATATTTTTAACACATATATTGTTAAAAATATGTTAACACAAATATTGTTAACAATATGTTAACACATATATCTCCACAAAAATGTTTACGCTCTCCACAATATGTCAACATATTGTTAACACATATATTGTTAACAATATGTTAACACATATGTCTCCACAAAAATGTTAACGCTCTCCACAATATGTTAACATATTGTTAACACATATATTGTTAACAATATTTTAACACATATATCTCCACAAAAATGTTAACGCTCTCCACAGTATGTTAACATATTGTTAAAACATATATTGTTAACAATATATTAACACATATATCTCCACAAAAATGTTAACGCTCTCCACAATATGTTAACATATTGCTAACACATATATTGTTAACAATATGTTAACACATATATCTCCACAAAATTGTTAACGCTCTCCACAATATGTTAACATATTGTTAACATATATATTGTTAACAATATGTTAACACATATATCTCCACAAAAATTTTCACGCTCTCCACAATATGTTAAAATATTTTTAACACATATATTATTAAAAATATGTCAACACAAATATTTTTAACAGTATGTTAACACATATATCTCCACAAAAATGTTTACGCTCTCCACAATATGGCGAATAAAATGTTCCACTCGTCATTAAAATTGTTTTCACTAACTGCTGGCTTAAAGGTCCAAGACACAGTACTTGATAAATATCTTTCTCTGACTGTAAGGATATCGGGTGTTTTAAAAATTTAGGGTCCTTGCCCCTGGGACTAAGATGGTTCTGCCGTCCCTGAACGTGCATATGTTTCGTCCATTTTGAGTAAACTGATAATCTCAAAAATTTGAATCAATTCCAAGAGGGGTTGCATTGATGTCCAGGGGGAGGGGAGGTCACGAGAAAAGGCTGTGTACTGGAACTTTCAATCTCTGATGGAATAAGGGATGTCCCTAGTTTGTATAACTACATTTTCTATACAAAATGCTGAAAGGGAATAGGTTTAAAAAATGGTTAGATATTTTCCTTTTTTGGTTAGTAAATCCTACTTGGTTAGTCAACATGCTAGCTAAGAAGGGATCTTACGTCTTCCGTTTCATCTTAAGCTTTTTTTAACGATTCTCGTGGAAGGGTAGCAAGTTTTCCAGAGGGCAAAGGTCCCTGAATTTCCCTAAATTCTACCTATGGCACTGCATATTCCTCAATCTAAATTCTCTGGCTAAATAACACATAATCTAATAGGGTCCTTTTCAACACACCAAAGCCGTTAGTTGGCCCATTCAAATGAAGTTTTTTTTTTACTGAAGTTTTAATGAAGCTTTCGTATGTAATTACTGTGATATCAGGCTTTTTTAAGACCTTTAGCGCCTTCTATTAAAAAATCAATAATCAAAGTTTCAGACCCAGACTATGCTGTTCTTTCCTAATTCGGATTGGTTATACTTTTGATTAAGTTTTTCATCATATCTTATTTTGTTGAACTCAAAGTAGTACATGCTACTTTGAAGTTTTGTTGTTGGTATTTTTTGTAGCGCCTCGGACTATCTAATTCCTTTTGTAAACATTGAAATGCTCGTGTTAGGTTAAGTATATTATAGTGAATAAAGATACTTTATTATATTCTACTTCAAAAGTTCGCAATAGCAACAGAGAAAAAAGGATAATTAAAGATTGAGATTGTTTTTGCTTAACATTGCTGATATGAAGCTCTTCAGTACATACTCCAATCAAGGACCGGAGAGATGATTTTCCTTAAGGAGGCGCTAGATGGTCAATCATTTTGAACTAATAATTCCTTTAATGTCGACCGCACTCAAGCATGGTCGACCGCCCAGGAGACTCTACTCCGCCTGAGTCAATCGATCGACAGTGATAACAGTGAATGACTCGAGCGATTGAAGAATTCGCTTGACTGTCTCTGTCCATTTTGATTAAGCATTAGGTCAGTCATGCAGTTGCTCGCCAGCAACAATGAAGGACACATCCATTCCTTTAAAATTGGAAAGTCAAAGTCAAAAGTCGCGAGTTTATCTGTTTATTGATTGAGTCATGCCAGATTCTCCTTGAATTGTGTAAGGTGCCAAGTAAAGACCAGATTAACCAAAATAAACAGAATGCGGTAGTTGATAGGGTAGTGCTAGCGTTGAAGAAATTGAAACCGGAATCATCCCGTCTTCTAAATCCATACCCAGAGAAGGTATCTTAGTTTCTGCAAAAATCAAACCTCTCTTCGTCCATTCTAATGAAGTTCCCGTAGTCATCTGGTTAAGTATAATGTAGAACTTCCGGTAAATGATCATGACTGAAGCAGTTTCTCATATTATACCTCTGCTTAGACCAACAACGTTGCCCTTTAGCTTTTTTCCCGCTGAGGGACAACCTAAGTCAAGACAAGGAAGGCCAAGTCTGTGTTAGAATGCATTTCACAAATATTACATAGCAGACACTTCACAACCCGAATCAAAAACTGAATTGAAAATGAGTTTTGATATAGATTGAAGGGCTAATTGAAGCATAATTGAAGCATGACTGAAACACACACGTCAAATGACATAAAATTATAATCTGACAATTTTGTTTGAGGAAAGAACGTCACAAAGAGAAGCCTAATATATTCATTTTGAACCCCTTCCCCCTTCCGAAATGTTTGTTCGACTCGTAAAAAAGTAACAAAAATGAATATAGTTTTTTTTTAATGCGTTTTATAATTTTTTTGGGTACCCTAACCCCCACCCCCCTCCCCCCGAAAAAAAAATACTGGATACGGCCTCGTTCACAAGTGATTTCTCTGGATCTCTATCGCCGAGTTTTTGGCATTAACTTACTTTATTGTTTCAAAAAATACAACTACTTCAGTTTTTCTCCTAGAAGCTGTGTATTTTTTCTCCTTAAACTTTTACAAGGGAAAAGGATAAATTCCTCGCGCAGACGTGGAGCTCGCTTTCTCCAAAACTTATTTCTCTTTTAATTTTCAGATAGCTTTTTTCGCCTACGGGCTATTAAATTGCATCCCAAATAGGATAGAATTTCATAAAGTTTGTTGATATTGAAGCGATGGAATTTTCTTAAAATACTCTCGAGTCTCATAAATTGTCGATGTTAAGACATCGATATCCTTGTAGGAAAGGATAAATTATTAAATAGAGCATGGAATATTTTTCCGATAACGTTAGAGAATGGCAGGAATTCACAGGGAGAAAGATTGAGGCAAAAATACATGAAAAACATTACATGTTGATTGTAATTTTTCAATTGCCAAGGACGTCAAAGGAACAACAGACACCAAAATTATGAAGTTTTTAGGACTGTATTACATTTTTATCATGTTCATTTTTATTTTATCATATCAAATCATTATTCATTTTATGATACATTTTTATCAAACTCAGTAAGAAAAACTAATTATTTAATTATTTTATTAATTAATTTATTTATTTAATTAATTTATTTAATTAATTATTTAATTATTTAATTTTGACTCAGCTTTTAGTCCGCAAAATTCAAATATTGATAGTCTGTTGGTTCACAAAGAATACTACACCTTCAAAGGACAGCTACACTTTCTCAAACTGTTCGGTGCCATATAGCCTACTTTTGGCTCATTTTCTGCTGGTTTTTCCCAGACGCGGTTTTAGGGGGAGGACAGAGGGGACACTTGCTCCGGGCGCAAAATTTAGGGGCGCAAATTTTCAAATAAATAATTAAGCGGGTATAATTTTTTTTTTCAAATTTTTTAATTTTTATTTTTATTAAAATAAAGTAGATGGCGTAGTTAATAAATGAAAATAATACAAATGATTAATTAATTCATAAAATAAAATAATTAAATCATAAAAATTAAAATAAATATATTGAAATAATTTAAAAACAAATTATTAATCAATTAATAAATTGAAATTAATTTTGTTAACAAATGAATTCTTTTTTTAAAATTTGGTGGGCGCTAATCAAGATTTTGCCCCGGGCCAAAGAAAGGCCAGAACCGCCACTGTGCTTCTCCTACGTTTTTTTTTTTTTTTTTTGCACCCAGTACCACCAAAAACCGCACAACTGCACAGAGATATTTCTTTTGTTAAAAAATTAGTTCCTATTTTTTTATAATCATTTAAAATAATATGGTCGTGTAAGCTTCCATTTAATCATATTAAACATTCAGGTTCTTTTTCTTTGTCCTTAGTGCTTAAAAATCCTAAATTTTCCTATTATTTTACGAGATTTTGGGAGAACGGTCCTGAGGTGCCTTGGCTGCGCCACAAAAGGAAATCTACGAGTTTTGCTTAGTGGCACTGACACAATTTTTTTTTTTATTTTGATCGATTTATATTATACTTACTTGCTTCATACTTTCAAAAGTTATGTTGGCCTATGTTTCACTTCTGTGTCTAATTTTATGCTGTTTTTCTTCTA
Source organism: Artemia sinica (assembly GCA_027921565.1). Classification (NCBI taxonomy): domain Eukaryota; kingdom Metazoa; phylum Arthropoda; class Branchiopoda; order Anostraca; family Artemiidae; genus Artemia; species Artemia sinica. Next base: position 12,794,966 of record CM051271.1, on the reverse strand, counting down.
GCCTACAGGCTGTTAGCTTGCATTTGGTGTAATACTGTAAATGAAGATGCGTCAAATGCAGCTAATCAATTTCATGATACAAAAAGACTTGGGCGGTTTTACTTGGTTATATTTCTCATTTTTGATTACTTGATATTGAATTATTTCATTTTGAATGGTCTGGAAATGAACACTAATTTTTTTCTTGCCCATAGATTTATTTACAGTCCCATTGCCGCTTAAATGTTTCCTAGAAAAAGCGGATAAATTTTTTTTTTTCCAAAAATTAATTTCATTTGAATTCTAGATAGCTTTTTAATATACTTACTTGCTTCATACTTTCAAAAGTTATGATGGTCTATGTTTCACTTCTGGGTTGAGCCACTTTGTTATTAAAAAAAAAAAAAATCGTCTATGTGAAACTAATTGTGTCCAAAATTCACTTACCTTTTGAAGTTTCGTTATATTTTAGTTTATAGGCTACTTAGAACATATTAATGATAGATGAAATTTAATATTTTGTTGTCAAGCTTCCGATTTGGTGTTTTATATCTTGTGTCATTATGTTTTAGGTTTTTATGTTCTTATGTCATTATGTCTCCAACGGTGCAATTGTTTCTTTCTTACTCATGCAATTACGTACTATTCCTTTGTTGCTTAGACTTTTACGAGGAAAATGAATAAATTCCATTTGCCGACATGAAGCTTATTTTCTCCAAAATTTATTTTGTTTTTAAATTCCAGATATCCTTTTGCGTCTATTAAATTGTATCGTGGGTATGATGGAATTTAATTAAATATGTTAATATGGAACCAGTAATGTCTTTCAACATACTCTTGGACTTTAATGTAAAATGACTGTTTATCGTAATACAAATATCAAAATTATTCAAAATTCTAAGGACGGTCACCTTCGAATTTCGTGCTAGAAAAGGCCTAATGAACACTAATTCGGAGCATTTCAGCCTCCCCCTAGCCACAATGACTCCTCCAGAAACCGTAGAGGAATGTGACAGGGAATAAGCTTCATTATTTTCGGATATACTGCACTAATTACCTGGTAAAAAAAAAATTAAAAAAAATTGAAATTTGGAATTGTTTAAGCGCATTTATTATGGATTTAAGATTATGTAATTATGTATCTCAGGCCTTCTTAAAGTATCATTGTCATCAAAATAATCAGTTTTTGCCCTCTGGGCCCATCTTAGGTTTATTCATACCTGAAAACCCTGGTTTTCTAATATTTTTCTTTGGGTTGTTTTAAAATGATGAAATTTTTAAGGCAGCATCAGAGTTTTTTTCAGTGTTGCCACGTTATACCGAAAAATGAATATATGAAACTAATTTATTTGAAAATAATTTTAAACTAATTTATAGTATGTGAATAATTTTTTTTGTATAAAATAAATTATTATTATTATTATTAATTATTATTAGTTAAATTTGTCAACACTTTTCGTTTGTAAAACTCTAATATTAGCGATTTGTTGATTCCCAAAGTCTATATGGAAGTCTTTTTCGTTAAAAAATTGAATCCTAGAATTTTTCCTAATTTTTAAGGTGTGTATGGTCGTATAAGTTCCTACTTGGCCGATTCTAAATATCAGATTTTCTTTTCACTGTCCTTGACACTTTAAGAAACACAGATTGTGAATCATTTTGATTATGTCATATTAAGCTATTGTTTTGACAATATACCCTTAAAAATTCTGAAGCAGTTATGTTGTGTAGTTTTTCAAATTGTGAATCCTCGAATTTATAAAGTGTTGGTGTATTCCAAGTATAGAAAACCCAAAATGGGAGCAGTTATCTTTCAACGGGAGTTTAATTCTTATAAATATAAAGGTGGTAAGCCTTAGATACAGCATGTGGTAAGCCTACTCCTTTATTTTCAATTTTTGAAACGTGGGTTCAAGAGGCTTAACGCTCTAAAATGTCACTGTTGCCAATAACTAAAAAAAAAGAAAAAACAACCTTTTAAACTTATATGAATGATTGTCAACTGAAATTGATGGAGACAACCTAGTAAAGCGTGTACCACGGAACATAGAAAACAAATTTTTTAAGTTCGCTTTTAGCTGAACTGTATAGGGAGAAAAAATTTTCAATAAATAGTAATTTAGAAAGATTAACTTCTATCCACATTCTGCTGAGTATTAAATTGTAGTAAAGAAAATAAATTTTTTTAAATTTCGGAGACGTTCCGATAAATTTTCTTCCAGAAGTCTCGGTTGTCACAAGTTATCAATGCTGAAGGAATCGATATTTTCGTTGGGGAGGAGGAGATAAACTTGGTAATCTTATATTAAGAGCTTAAATGTGATTCCTCCACGGGGAGGGGGGTCGAATTGGTTGAAGTCGAAAAGTAATTTTATATTTTGGAGAAAGAAGAAGGAAAGTCTAGACTCATATATTCTCTCCCAACCCTATATTTTGAAAGGGGAAGGTTTATGCTTTATTAAATGGTTCCATAAGACCTATTGCCTATATGCCTATATACCTATATTGTATACCTATATCAACCCTATATTTTGAAAGGGGAAGGTTTATGCTTTATTAAATGGTTCCATAAGGCTCAGTGCGTTATTGAGAAACTTTTCTTAGTCCTACTCACAATACCGTCAGAAATGAAATCGTTTCTAGTATTGTCATAATACTAGAATCGTTACTATTTAATATCATCTTTAAAGGCAAATCTTGTTGCAAAGACGCAAGATTTTTTTTTTTTTTTTTTTTTTTTGTCGTGTTTATTGACTCTTAAGTGGCAATTCGACCCATTTGGGTATGTCATAGTCATTTTTTGGAAACGAATCTTATCTTGTCAAGTCTAAAAATCCCAAAACTTTGTTGTTTACTCAAACTCAATGACGAGTCTCGAGCTAATAGGTTCGGCCTCACAAAAGAAGCTTGATATAGTTACTTAGCACAGTTTAAAATCTCCTCAACGCAATTTTTTTTAAGGTTATAAGGACTTATCTCCAATATCTTCTTAGCCACTCAGGTATAGCCTGAGTATATAAAAAAAATGCTTATAGATAATATATTTTTAGATATGTGTAAGGTTTCATTCAAAAAAAGGTTTCCCCTATGCCAGTCGGGCGGTAAACGTATCCCCTTGTTTAACATTTCTCGGCGGAGATTACCAGAGGCCTCCCCCCCCCACAATAATGAACTAACTTTATCCCCAATGATCTTCTAAATCCACTCCAATTTTATCGTCAAATCCAAGCAGCTGCGAATGGCTTGAATTGGCAAGCTTTCTCATATCAAATCCCCAATTCAAGAGGTATTACCACTTCGTCAGCATATTTCAGGTTGTCCGTTATTAAAAATGACCCCACAACACCATAGTATACTCTACAAAATAAAATGCCACTCCTTCACAAAGAGGGTTAAACTCGAAATCATAGGCAGCACAATCGCGCTGCCTGAGTAAAGAACGATGTTGTTGTACAACGATGTTGTCACCCATTAAAACTAGCCCATTAAACTTATCACTTAGACCTATCAATCCCTTAAAAATCTTAACTGGATCCTCTCTAACTTAGCCCCCTTTTCAAATCCCCAAATTTTACACCCATAACTAAATACTGGTCTTATCTTACTATTAAATAAAAAAAAAAGAAGTTTTTTTTAACTGAAACTAAGGAACGACGTTAAAACTTAAAACGAACAGAAATTATTCCGTATATGAAAGGGGCTGTCCCCTCCTCAACGCCTCGCTCTTTACGCTAAAGTTTTTTATTGTTTAAAAAAAAAAGAGTTGTTGGAAAGTCAAACTTTAGCGTAAAGAGCGAGGCGTTGACGAGGGGACAGCCCCTTTCATATACGGAATAATTTCTGTTCGTTTTAAGTTTTAACGTCGTTCCTTACTTTCAGTTAAAAAAAACTTGTTTTTTTTATTTTTTTTTTAATGCAGTTTTTTGATTTTTGATATTGGCTCACCGTACATGAATAATTGAAAAAAAATTGCATATTAATTTTAATTTTATTTGGTGAAATGGCTTTCTCGAAACTTCTTTAATTTTATTTACGAACGTTTTTATTAGTAATAAATATACGTAACTTACGAATTAACTTACGTAACGAACTTCTATATTCATAGATTTTTAATACGTATATTAGGGGGTTCGCCCCCTAGTCAATACCTTGCTCTTTAAGCTAAAGATCGAATTTTGTTCCAATTCTTTAAAAATGACCCCTTAATCACAAAGGCCGTTAATTAGAATAAATAGCTCTTATGAAAGTACTAAAAAATCTTTGGCTTAAAGAGCGAGGTATTGACTAGGGGGTGAACCCAATCATATACGTAATATTTTCTGTTCGTTTTAAGTTTTGATGTTGCTCCTTACTTTCAGTTGAAAAACTTTTTTTTATTTAATTTCTGATCTTTTTCTTTAATAATGATGGGAAATCCGGCGCCCCCTTCATAGCAATGTCCCTTCCCCCATGAAAACTTCCTTCATGGAAAAAATCCTCCCATATAACCTCCGACCCCCCCCCCTCCACCTACCAGAAAAAATCCCTCCTGAAAACGTCTGTATACTTCCCAATAACCAATACTATATGTTAACATTGGGTAAAGTTCATAACTTTCAGCCCTCCCACCGGGGACTTCGGCGGATTAAGTCATCCTAAAAGACATAGTTATCATATTTTCGACCATGCTGAACAAAATGGCTATCTCAAAATTTTGATCGTGTGACTTTGGGAAAAAAATGAGCTTGGGAGGGGTCCTAGTTGCCTTCCATTTTTTTGGTCACTTAAAAAGGGCACTAGAACTTTTAATTTCCGTTCCAATGAGCCCTCCCGCGATATTCTAGGACCACTGGGTCGATACGATCATCCCTGGGGAAAAAAAAAACTAAAAAATATAAACACGCATCCGTGATCTTTCTTCTGGCAAAAAATGCAAAATTCCAAATTTTTGTAGATAGGTGCTTGAAACTTCTACAGTGGGGTTTTCTTATACGCTGAATATGATGGTGTGATTTTCATTAAGGTTCTATAATTTTTAGGGGGTCTTTCCCCCTTTTTTCAAAAATCAGCCAAATTTTCTCAGGCACGTAACTTTTGATTAGTAAGACTAAACTTGATTAAACTTATATATTTGAAATCAGCATTAAAATCTGATTCTTTTGATGTATCTATTGGTATCAAAATTCCGTTTTTTTAGAGTTTCGGTTACCATTGAGCCGGGTCGCTCCTTACTTACAGTTCGTTACCACGAACTGTTTGATCAAAATCCTCTTCATTAATTTAATACATTTAGGCCTATCTTTCTTAAACTACTTCTTAACACACTCCACATCGCTCCAAGTCCTTTTCTCTCCATTAAATCAACATGACTACTCCCCCTTCCATTAGATGTAACCTTACACCCTAAATACTGTGTATTAACTCCTTTTCAATCTTTAACTCACTACCATTCACATAAAAATATTTCACTTTGCCTCTCTTTTTCTCCAAATACTACTACCGCTGACTTATCAACTTTTAAAATTAACTTCTTCTCAACTAAATAATCATGGGTCAGATCTAACAATCTTTGCAGCTCTTTTCCATTTTTTGCAACCAACGCTATATCATCCAAAAAAGGAGAGCAAACAAAGATTTACACAATAACTCAATACATGGTGCTGCCCTACTCCTAAAATAATCCTCTGTATCATTATAAATGAAGAAAATAGCCTAGGAGATAAACTTCAGCCTTGCTTAACCCCTATAATACTTTTAATTACCCTAGAAAACTGTTTCCCAACTCGAACTACGATCCTAACTACACTGTACATAGCTACTAATATCCTAGCGAATCTCCAGGGCAATCCTAATTGTAGCAGACTCTTGATAAGGTGCTTCCTAACTACTTAATCGAAAGCTCCTCCCAAGTCCAGAAAAGCTGCATATAACCTATTTTCTCTTCTTCTAGCATATTTTCTTATCAACACACTCAAAATAAATATCTGGTCTATAGCACTATATCCCTTCCTGAAACCTGCCTGTATATCTATCATCTTCTTCCGTGATTCTAGCCATTTATCTAACCTTGAACATAATACCTTACACAAAAGCTTATTAATACTATTCCCCATACTGATACATCTATAATTACTATGGACTAGCCTATCTCGTTTCTTATGCAACGGCACCAGAATAGATGTCGACAATTGCCTAGGCCAACACCCTTTACTCAAAAATGCCGAAAACAAAAGGCTTAAATTCGAAATAATCCATACTCTACTCCACTTCCACACTTTCAGTAGAATTCCATCTATTCGTGGCGCCGATCCTCCCTTCATTTTCTTCATCCCTTCCCAAAATTCCTTATCCTTCACCTCAATAACCAACTTCGAATGATCTTCACTCAACGGTAAATCCATAACACTATCTAAATCTGAGAACTTCTTATCTAGCGGTTCACCTTCTCCTACTTCCTCAAACTTACCTTCCAAATATTCAGCCCAACTCTCAGCTGGGGGGACTTCACCAACATCACGTGTCCCTCCAACGGAAGTCTTCACAAGCTTCCAAAATTCCCCAGAGTCTGCCTTACTAAACGCTTCGTTAATCCTGCGAGTCTCTTTTAACATAAACTTATCACTATCAATCCCCCTCCTAAAATTCTCACACTCCTCATCAAAAAAAAATTCCCCTTTGGTCTAACTTTACTGCTATTCCCTAGCCTGGATTCCTTCCCTGTATCACATACTATACCACAAAGTTCTGTGAGGGAAGATTCAAGATCACCCTCTTTTGTCAACTGAGCGCTCTTCTCTAGTCTTTTCTCTGAACTTTCCTCAGAAAGATATAGCCTAAGTATTTCCTCATTATTCTGATCTGTTCTAAGGGGTTTATTTACTTTCACTACTTCACTCTTCTTATCTTTTCTTTTACCCTGTTTATCCTTGTGGCGATCTAGTGTACCCTTCACATTAGAACAAGCTCTTATAGGCAAATGGTCTGAAGTCTGAACCTTGTGTCCCCATAACCTCACAATCCATACACCTAGTAAAAAGTTCCTTGCTAACAATAAAATTATCTATCACACTTGGAGACATCCCCGAAAAACATGTACACTCCCCCCGCCCCTTACCATCAATTCCTACCCTCCCATTCAAAATAACTAAATGCTCCTTACCACAAAACTCCAAAGGCTTACTTCCCCATTTATATTTCTTTCAAAAGTGGTCCCTACTCGTCCTTTACGGAAAATTCCCAAAAATCCTATATCCTCCTAGTGGTTCCTCTGTCTCAGGCATGGCACGTAAATCATCCTCCTGCTCAACTCCCGTGTAACCATTATAGTCACCTAAAAAGAAAACAAATCAGTAGTAAATTTATCAGACAAATCACACTTTTCTTCCTCTAAAATAGACCACGTATCTTCATCAGAAAAGGAACTCGACCCAGGTGGTACATATACTGAACAAAAATAACATTCACACCTTGTAGTTTCACTCTAATCCACACAATATTTACCAATATGCTTTTAATACGCGCAATACAATTTTTATCAATCCAGTTTTCACGCGCTAATAATGCTACACCTCCGTATACCCTACCATTAAGCGAATTTTTCCTGTGACTCCCATAATACTGATATCCCGGAACAGAAACCTCTTTTTCTAGCCACGTCTCTATTAAAGATACTACATTCCAGTTCCTTGACTTCATCAATTCCGACACTTTCCAAGAACAAAATCCTTGCATATTCCACTGGGCTAAATTCACTTCATTTAATTTATCATGGCCCGGTTTTACCTATCCGTCCGTAATTAATTCTCCCGTTATCATTATAACCGGAACAACTGGGCTGGCCCGATTACTATTCGGGCTATTATCCAGACTTCCACCATCGCGGGTAACTTTGCTCAAATGCACATTACTGGGACTAGGTGTACCCAATTCTTGATTACCGCGCTTAGCCGCCACATTAGTGTTTCCTGTAAATACTAAACTATGTGCCGACGACCCAGCTATAGCATTCTCTCCCGCCATCCTGCCCTGCACCCCTTTCTATGGACCGTCTATCCTTCCACTTACACTATTCCTCTCGCCTTGCGACATGGTGAGTTTTTGGTTCTGCAGCCCAGCCATTTGCGATGGTATTTCTATCAATATTTCCTGGTCGAAATCATATGAAAAATGCTCATATTCAATCTGCAGTTTAGTCCCGAGCAGGTTAGCGGATCTGTTACTATTTTTCGCTGCCTCTAAAAATGGCTTCAACTTATTCCGGATCAATCTCTCATGCTCCATGTAATCAGAACTCACAGCCAAATTAGCCCCTTGAGGTTACGGCTTGATTTCAGGATAGAATCCCGAAAAAATGTGCTGTTAAATTTCACAAATACGGACCGAATACCGTTGGTTGCTTTCAATCGAAAAACGTCCTTGATATCGGGCTGCCTTAGGCCTAAGAATGGCATAATCGAGTTAAACATTAAGATAACTTCTTCTCTAAGGGATTTTCCAGGCTGAAGTGGGGGTGCAAAATTATATAACACTAAGTTTGCTCTCTTGTTCTCTGCCTTCATCTGGATGATTTTCCTTTTAGCCGACCTCAATTCCGAATTTAAATTCGCTACCTCTTTCTGAACGGCATGGGAGTCGCATTGCAACTTCGTGATTGCGGCGTTCATACTTTGGGATAATGTGGAAATCTCTGACTTGATTCCACTGATCTGTCTTGCCATAGGTTCCAATCGGTTCAATTTCTCCAATTTGGAATCATTTGGAATCATTTTGCCAATGATTCCACTGATCTTACCAAAATCGGTTCAATTTCTACAATTTGGAATATTCGCTAACGCTGTTGAATCAATCATTTCTACCCCTATTCCCGTCACCAAATATCATTAAACGGGACTTGCAGGCAAAGGGGGTGTTTAAGGACCCCCCACCAAACAAAAGGACGCTCCTTTTCTGAATAATATCCAAATTTGTCACTGCTATTCTCTGGCTATCTTGAACACCGGTATAACAATCGGTTTTTATGGAAAGCGTTGTCGTCGTAGAAACTTCAAAATGGGCTCATTTGATCGGAAATTGAAATGGCTAGTGCCCTTTTTAACAGTCTTAAGTAATCGGAGGGCAACTAACCCCCCTCTAATGCCCACCATTTCTACAAAACATCCATACAAATTTTGAGATATTCATTTTGTTCAACGTAGTTGAAAGTTCTGGAAATTTGGTCTTTGAGGATGACAACCCCCCCCCCCCATAACCCTCAAAGCAAGGGTTGTAAGTTGTGCCTGGGGGCCTACAAGGTTTTTTACAGAAAGTTTTGTCGTAGAAACTTCTAAAGGGGCTCATTTGATTGGAAATTGAAAGGGCTATTGCCCTTTTTAATAGTCGACAGTGAATTGAGAGCAATAACCCTCCTCACGCCCACCATTGGAAGGCAACTAACACCCCTCCCAAGCCCACTATTTCCCCAAACACATCCAATCAAAATTTTGAGATAGCCATTTTGTTCAACGTAGTTGAAAGTTCTGTAAATTATGTCTTCGAGCAGGAAAATCCCCCCACAGTCTTCAGGGCAAGTGTTATAAGCTATTCCCTGCGGGCATATGAGGTTTTTATTGAAAGCTTTGTCGTGGAAACTTGAAAAAGGGCTCATTCGATTGGAAATTCAAAGGGTTAGTGCCCTTTTTGATAGTCGAAAGTGATTGGAGGGCAACTACCCCCCCCCCCCCCCCCCCCCCTCTCTCACGCCCACCTTTTCCCCAAACACATCCAATCAAAATTTTTAGATAGCCATTTTGTTCAACATCGTTGAAAGTTTTGAAAATTAGGTCTTTGAGAATGATAACCCCTCCCCCCACAGCCCTCAGGGCAAGGGTTGTAAGTTATGCCCTGGGGGCATATAAGGTTTTTATAGAAAACGTTGTCGTAGAAACTTCAAAAAGGGCTCATTCGACTGAATTGAAATGGTTAGTGCCCTTTTAAATAGTTGAAAATGATTGGAGGACAACTATCCCCCTCTCACGCCCACCATGTCCCCAAACACGTACAATCAAAATTTTGAGATAGCCACTTTTTTCAACATAGTTGAAAGTTCTGGAAATTATGTTTTTGGGGGTGACAACCCCCCACATCCCTCAGGGTAAGGGTTGTAAGTTAAGCCCTGGGGGCGTATAAGGTTTAATAGAAAGCGATGTTGTAGAAATTTCAAAAAGGGCTCATTCGATTGGAAATTCAAAGGGCTAGTTCCCTTTTTAATCGAAAGTGATTGAAGGGCAACTAACCCCTTCTCATGCCCACCATTTCCCCAGACACGTACAATCAAAATTTTGACATAGCCATTTTTTTCAACCTAGTTGAAAGTTCTGGAAATTAGATCTTTGAGGATGGCAACCCCCCCCCACAACCCTCAGGACGAGGGTTGTATGTTATGCCCTGGGGTATATAAGGTTTTTATAGAAAGAGTTGTCGTAGAAACTTCAAAAAGGCCTCATTCGATTGGAAATTGAAAGGGCTAGTGCCATTTTTAATAGTAGAAAGCTATTGAAGGGCAACTAACCCCCCTCATGGCCACCATTTCCCCAAACACATCCAATTGAAATTTCGAGATATTCATTTTGTTCAACGTAGTTAAAAGTTCTGGAAATTTGGTCTTTGAAGATGACAACCCCCCCCCCCCCCCACAACCCTCAGGGCAAGGATTGTAAGTTGTACCTGGGGGCATATGAGGTTTTTACAGAAAGTTTTGTCGTAGAAACTTCAAAAAGGGCTTATTTGATTGGAAATCGAAAGGGCTATTGCCCTTTTTAATAGTCGAAAGTGAATTGAGAGCAATAAACCCCCTCGCACGCCCACAATTGGAAGGCAACTAACACCCCTTCCAAGCCACCATTTCCCCAAACACATCCAATCAAAATTTTGAGATAGACATTTTGTTCAACGTAGTTGAAAGTTCTGGAAATTATGTCTTTGAGCAGGAAAATCCCTCCCCCCCCCACAGTCTTCAGGGCAAGTGTTATAAGCTATGCCCTGGGGGTATATGAGGTTTTTATTGAAAGCTTTGCGTGGAAACTTGAAAAAAGGCTCATTCGATGGGAAATTCGAAGGGCTCGTGCCCTTTTTAATTGTCGAAAGTGATTGGAGGGCAACTAACCCCCCCCCCCCCTCTCACGCCCAACTTTTCCCCAAACACATCCAATCAAAATTTTTAGATAGCCATTTTGTTCAACGTCGTTGAAAGTTTTGAAAATTAGGCCTTTGAGAATGATAACCCCTCCTCCCACAGCCCTCAGGGCAAGGGTTGTAAGTTATGCCCTGGGGGCACATAAGGTTTTTATAGAAAACGTTGTCGTAGAAACTTCAAAAAGGGCTCATTCGGCTGGAAATTGAAATGGTTAGTGCCCTTTTTAATAGTTGAAAATGATTGGATGGCAACTAGCCCCCTCTCATCCCCACCATTTCCCCAAACACGTACAATCAAAATTTTAAGATAACCATATTTTTCAACGTAGTGGAAAGTTCTGGAAATTATGTCTTTGGGGATTACAATCCCCCACAGCCATTAGGGCAAGGGTTGTAAGTTATGCCCTGGGGATAGATAAGTTTTTTGTAGAAAGCGATGTTGCAGAAATTTCAAAAAGGGCTCATTCGATTGGAAATTGAAAGGGCTAGTTCCCTTTTTAATCATCGAAAGTGATTGAAGGGCAACTAACTCCCCTCTCACGCCCACCATTTCCCCAAACACATCCAATCAAAGTTTTGAAATATCCGTTTTGTTCAACGTAGTTGAAAGTTCTGGAAATTATGTATTTGAGGATGACAAGCCCCCCAGAGCCTCCAGGGCAAATGTTGTAAGTTTTGCCCTGGGGGCATATAAGGTTTGTTTTCGCAATATATTATTATTATTATTATTATTATAGATAGCGTTCTCGTAGAAACTTCAAAAGAGGCTCATTGAATTGAAATTGAGAGGGCTAGTGCCCTTTTTAATAGTCGAAATTGATTGAAGGGTAACTAACACCCTCTCACGCCCATGATTTCCCCAAAAACATCCAATCAAAATTTTTAGAATGCCATTTTGTTTAACGTAGTTGAAAGTTCTGGAAATAAAGTCTTTGAGGACGACAACCCCCCACAGCCCTCAGGGCTAAGGTTGTAATTTATGCCCTGGGGGCATATGATGTTTATATAGAAAAATATAGAAAGCGTTGTCGTAAAGATTTCGAAAAGGGCTCATTCGATTGGAAATTGAAAGAGCTATTGCCCTTTCAATTGTTTATGGAATGGATGGTTTTTTAATTTAAGAAGAAGCTCAGTCTTTCTCCCTGGAAAAGACAATGTCAATATAAAACGAACAGATATTAATCAAAAAAACTTTTTGCGCAAAATAAGGTTTTCAAAAAAAAAGTAAAGAGCTCCATTAAACCAAAAATTAACAAAAAATAGAATCAAATAATTTACCAAGCATACAACTACCACAAATCAGTATCAATAAGTAAATGAAACAAAACAAATAGAAATTATAATAAGTCAAACTCAAAACGAGAAGAAATTAATCTGAGTAGGGTTCTAAACCCTATACTTTTTAAAAGCCAGAATGTTTTTACTTTACTGAAAAAAATTCTTTTAAGTGTTGTCACTTTTATAACTTTAAGAAATCGAAAATTAATTAAGATTTTAAGGAATAAATATCTGCATATGTATATTAAACTGACAATGCACATTTTTTTCAGTAAATTTATTTGAATTTTTTTCAGTTTAGCATAAATTATATTCTGGCTTTTAGAAAGCATAGGGTTTAGAACCCTACTCAGATTAATTTCTGTTTGTTTTGAGTTTGATTTATTTTATTTCTTGTTTTGTTTGTTTCATTTATTTATTGATACTGATTTTTGGTATTTGTATGCTTGGTAAATTATTTGATTCTGTTTTTTATTAATTTTTGGTTTAATGGAGTTCTTTACTTTTTAACTTATTTTGTGCAAATACGTTGTTTTTATTAATTCACAGTAAAAGTCCAGTGCCTAGAATCTAACAACCTTGACTGAAAGGCCCATATACCCTAAAAGCAGAAACTTACTTGATTTGTAGTAGGAAAATCAAGAACTCGAATGAGGTCCAAAAGGTTCATCGTCAGAAAGCTCAGAAGAGTTAGACTATACGCTGTCCCGAAAAACCCAATTTTCCCCGATAGAATTTCAACCCCTTGTCCCCCCAAAAGGTTTCCAGATGATTGGTATCACCAGCAACCCCTATAGAGAGGCCCCTATCGTTACAGGATGAATTAAATAGAGCTATAGAGCACTAAACCCTTGCATGATTTCCTAGCATCGTCAAGTTGTTCATAAAATTTGTTACTGTCGAGTGTCATAGCCCTGTTCATAAGAGGCGCTACAACCACACTTGATTGGCCAGTTTCGTTGTGGCGCTCATAAGAGCCGTTTCCGCCCATATGATTCCTGAATCTCATCTAGGTATTCATAAGAGGTGTTATTGCCTAGTATCATTAAGTGACTCATAAAAGGTGCTTGATTGTCGAGCACCATTGAAGCTTCGATAAAAGCCTCTATTGCCCCAAGTAATTGCGTAGCATCATAGAGGTCTCTATCGAGGGGGGTTCAATGGATACCCCCTCGAATTAGATAAGAGATCTTTAAGATTCCACTGTCCTTAGACACCTTCTAATTTTTTATTCCTTAAGAGCCCTTAGTTTCGATACCAGCCTTAAACGATACTTTAGTATTTTGACCTGTTCAAATGCTGTTTAAAAATGTAGCCGAAACCTATTCATAAAATGCTTCACCTAAAGAGAAGCTAAAGGGCTCTGTGGAGCCTGGGCTGAAGAACTGATTTATTCACAAACTCATTATGTCTTTTTTATCTTTTTTTTTCTTCAAAGCTGGTTTGTTATTACCACTACTCCAAACAACTCAGTGTAGGATCAAGCTGCGTAAGGGCGACACAGCTACGCGACGCACACTCCTCTACCTTTTCCGTGAAGTTTCAATTTCCTCTAAATCCTTTCTTATGACCTCTTACCACCCTATTAGAGGGCGACCAGCTTTTCCTTAGGCTCCAGATAAACGGCCAAAATGAAAAATCTTTAGCGATCTTTCATCCTTCTTCTGTAAACGTGTCCTAGCTATATTAACCTTGATTTTATTATAGCCCTAGAGAGTGGGGTAAAAAACCACATTTTTCGTACTGCTTGTTATTTGACATACATTCAGTCAAACGCTCGAATTATTTGTTTAATCTAAGTCAAGGAGGTTTTTACCTTCCCATTTGAATCCGTGCTTTATTAATTAGTTTATTGTTGTCAAGCTTCATACTCACTTTTCACTCCCAAATCAATATTCCTGTTTTTAATACTTGATTTTTGTGTTTTCAGTAAGCGCTAGTTTTCTATAATCCTAGTAAAACAGGGAAACATAATTAGTTGGTTTATTTGTACTAGTTTGATAGATATATATTAGATAGACTGTGAAGCAATAATTTTTGTCCGATTTAAGTTTCAACTTCGCTCTTTACATCCCTTGGAAAAACTTTGTTTTTTTTAGATTAATTGAAGTCAAGGAGGTTTTTATCTTCCCATTTGAATCCATGCTCTCCCATAGCCTTTGCTGTGTTCATTAGGACAAAGTCTATCAAAATAATCCATATAAACGGGTGTAGGACATAACACTGCTTTCTCCTGATTCAACATCAGCCCATCTACTAATCTCACTTCCTATCTTAACCTTAGCAATATGGTTATCGTACATTGCCTGAAGTTGTTTCTATTAGTAGAAAAAACGTAAGAAATCATATGATCAAATTATATTTTATTTTCAAATTATTAATATCAAATTTGATATATCAAATTATATGAACTAAATATTTTTACGTTTTAGCATCTTCTTTTTTTCTTTTTTTTACGTCAATTTTTGTCACAAAAGTTTTGTATTTTCAAGATCATAACGTTAAGATGAGTAAGCGTGTCTTAGACGCCCTCAATCGTGGATCAGCTTGGGAACATGATGAAAGCGATGTTAGCGTGCCCCTCAAAGAACAGAGGCAGACTAGAAGAAGGAAAAGGCCAAAATATTGAGGAAGCACAAATTGAGGTTGAAGAAGGAAGAACTGATGTAGAGCAAGCTGTTGTCCAAGAATTTTCAGGTTCTACTAGCATAATAAATGATGTAGCTGATAACCTCAACAATGGTGTGCTAGACTCTCAACCTGTGTCTATCGATCCTTCGACGACTACAGGTATCTTTCTCTGTTGCTTTTTCAATTTCTATTTCATTTTCTTCTATTCTCATTACACTTTATTTCTTAATCGTTCTGATCTTAAATACTTTATATTACTTTATTCTTATATCTATATTTTTTACCCTTTTTTTCTGTTGCAAACCTTTTCTATAGTGGCACAACAAAAGCCCCGTATGCCCAGACTATTGAGTTTTATACATATCGAAAATTAACCGTTCTGAGGCTTGACTGACTCGTACGTCCATAGCATAGACAGCTGAAGTTGAGAAGCTAAAAAAAAAAGAAAAAAAATCATGTTGCTAGTTTTATTTCAATAAGCCACTAAAGCCATTTGGTATATGTTGAAGTGCTTGAGACTGACCTGATTCTTGTAATCTGTTTTGGACTTAATCACTCTGGCTTCTTAAAAAGAGACGTACTTCTTAGTTGGCAAAAATAATTTATAACCTTTTTTTTATAAATGTTACCGTGACTGTCCGAAATTCGTGAATGTCGACATTCACGAATGTCGACACTCACCGGTGAAAGTCCGAAAAACTGTTTTTGTCCTTTGAGTTTTGTCAGCGTTGTCAGTCAACTTTTCAATTTAATGGAAGGGTTTATGATGACAGGTTAGATTAAGTTGGGTTAGGTTACATTAGGTTTTTAATCCATTTTTGATATATGTAACCAAATCTAACCTAATATAACCTAAACTAACATAATATAAACTAATCTAACTCCAACTTTAACCATCATAGCTTGCATAAGACTGAAAAGGCTGACTGGCAAAACTAATTGAATCCAAGCAGGGAAAAAGAAATTTCGGACATTCACCGGTGAATGTCGACATTAATCAGTTTTCGGACATTCACGGTAACATAAATACAGTATTATAAACAGTAATAAAACGTATACACACCGGAGTCTGGTATTCAGACTAAGCTACTCTGACAACTCTTAATCGTCAAAGAAACAGAAAATTAACTCGGGAGTCAGAGTTAAAACACCGTTGGGATGACGGAAGTTGCACATTTGTGTTCACTCAACCAACTCGTCCTATTTAGAAAGTTCATTAAAGTAAGTGGGCTATTGACAGAATATCTAAGGAATAAGTTCTATTTAAACGATAGAAACACAGAGAAACAGAGTGTATTTGTAAAAAATCATGTGACTTAAAAGCTTTTCGTCCTTTTTGTTGGTTTAAATTTCACCAATCAAATAGAATTGAACTTTTTGTTCTTTTTACTGGCCTAAAATTTCACTCAGGAACAAATCAGGTAGTAAAAAGGCGGGGTTAAATGGTTAAATTTCTAGTATACGCTTAAGAAATAAACTGACTGGCTTGCAAAAATATGTCAAATACCTAAACCAGTTAATTTAGACCGCACCCTTTACGAACAGTTATAGAAAGTAATCTTACTTTGTCTCTTTGGTAGCGAGTAAAGAGATCTGAAAGTAAAGTAAAGGAAGAAACTAAATGTAATGCTTAGAAGGAGGGTAGAATGCAAATAATTGCTATAGAACATTTGTTTTAGCATAGACTTGCCCAATTTCTAATTTTTTTTTCTATTTTATGGCAATAGCAGATGTTGATCAATACCTTTTTTTATAGTTTTATTTTTTCTTAAAAATCGAAACAGCCAACCCCCCCCCCCTCCCCCGCCCTCTCAATTTTTAAAAATAGTTTTTTTTTTATATAGAGTGGTAATTAGCTGACCAGGAGTTACTTAGACTCAAATCCAGAATACTGGTTTAGAAAACTCTTGAATGATAGAAGAGGTATATCACCCCCCCCCCCCGCTCTCCCCCTGTGAAACTACTTTTTTTGTAACTAAGGACTCATAGCATGCACGGACATGTTACTTTATTTTAGAAAAAGGCTGACTCTTAGGATTTTGTACACAAATTTGGTAATCGTGTTAGATACTTCTACTGTTTTGCAAGTATTTTTCTTTGCAAAGCAGCTTTGCAAGTATTTTATATGGATTGTAGAGAAAGAGGACGCTGCAAAGTCCTTCACTTGGCCAAAAAAAAAAAAATACTACATATAAATAACTTCTTGCCTATTTTATGATCTCTGAATTTTGACCATTTCAGAAATGCAATATTAAAAAAAAAAAAAATCTGATAACAAGTATTTTATTTCTTTATGGCTTGCTAAAAACTAAGAAATAATTTACGAAATTTTTTTTATATTTCAATAGTCTTTCACTTCATTTTTACATTAATCCATGGATCATTGCCCTTCACATTTTTAATTTGAAGAAAAATATGAAACTAGAAAAAAACGCTCCCGTGAAAAAATTATATAAAACGTTTTTCTTACTTTCCAATTCATTATAGTAAAGTATTTTTAAACCTTAGGCTCTCAAATTCATCTTTTGTTTCTAGTTTTTGGAAGCCCTTTATTTTGGCTTTGGAAATTGATCCTTGTCTAATTTTAGAAATAAAATCCTTCCCCTCATAAATTTGACTCAATAAATTTTACATTGTTGTTCTGAGAAGATTTGACATTGACTTGAGTTTTTTTTAGTCTGCAATATAATTGATATAGCTTCTATTTTGTGAAAGTTCATTTAGAATAAAATTGTTACTCTTTTTTATCCTCAAATCTGCATCCAAACTGAGAAAATGTTTATTTTTCTGCGATTGCGATTTGAATTGTTGCTGGACAAAGCTTTTAATTTTAATTAAAAGCTTTAATTAAATTAAATTAATTAATTTAATAAATTTAAATTAATTAAAGTCGTATTTTAATTTACGTTTCTTTTTCTCTTCGAAAAATAAATTCTGTTCCTTTTTTGTCTTTAATTCGAACGCTATTAGTAATGCGGTTTTTGGTTTATAATCCTTTAATCGGATTCTCCTTCCTAGTTGGATGGGCATTCTCTTTTTCATTACTGTTTTCTTTCTTAGAAGCCTTGCCACGTCTGCGAGTGAGTCCGAAGATCCAACATCATTAAGAGCTAGATTGGGAAAGGCTCTTTTAAAGTCTAATCCTGGACTCAAAGCGAGGCTTGCGGCAGAAAAGAATAGAAAGCGAAGAACTGGCACATCTGCACCGAGCACTTCAATAAGCAGTCCTTTAGATCATCCAGTTAGCACCGGCTCTGCGATCGAAGAAGCTGCTCCTGGGGCTGCAAGGAGAGGCAGAGGAGCTCCGTCAGATGTGGTTAGAAATCCTGCTCCAGCAGTATCGGTACGCCAGCATCGTCTTGCTAACACAATCACATTGACAGATCAACAAAATACCATCGTTGCTTCTTCTTCATTTCAAAGAACATCTGCCGCAGAAAGTCAAACAAGGTTAAGGTCTAACTTACGAAGTACATCTTACGAGCCAGTAGTTGCTCCAACGCTGGAGCGGGTTCCTGAACCCATTCCAATTCAGCCAGAAGTAATATATCAAAGACAAAGAGATTCAGAAGAGATGGAGGAACGTAAAAGAAAGGCGATTGAGCTCCTCAAGAAGAGCCACAAATGATTGTTTTTGCATTACTCTATGAATTTTTTTTTTGTTTTTAACTTTTATTTTGTAGAATTTTCATATTGTTAATAAATCCATTGTTTGATTCTATTTTTTTCTAACCTCTAACGCCTGAAATGTGATCACTGACGGATGATCAACATGCCACAGAGAAACAGAGAGTTTACTTGTAAAAAATGCTGTGACTAAAAACTGTCACAAATTGTCACTTGGTTAAAATTTGATACAGATGAAACAGCTAGGTTCTTTTTCTTTTTTACTGGCTCAAAATTTGGTATAGCAACACAGCTAAATACAACAACGGTACAAAGGTGGGGTTATTTTGTTTCCCTTTCTGACATAAACTTAATGAATACTGTGATTTACCCACAAACGTGATGATTTACGTCACCAACATAAAACAATGGGATTAAAGCACACTTTGTAACATAGTAGCATAGAGCAATACTGATAATAGTTTTAATTATTATCATAATATTGTTATTATCAAAATTATCATAATAGCTAACAAGGCGTGTGACAACAGACAGAAAACAAACCATCAAGCGACAACAATAAACGTCAAACAAATAGATACAGTCCGTCATTAACCTGCAGACACAAATCTTGAAAAAAAATGGGTCTATGGCCCTTAGTAAGAAAAATTACTGGAATATTTCGATTGCATCCTGTGAGGTATTTCTATGGCAACACAGAAGTAAATGACTTCTGTGTTGTCATGGAAAGTGCTTCTTTGAGTTTTAAAGATTTTCTACTTCCGTGGTTTGGCCATGGAGTACCAACTACATATATGTGGCTTGATCGCTTTCTTTTTGTTCCTCTTTGATATCGGATTTCCTTTTTTCAGTTGTTATGTTTTAGATTCTTTGTTTCTCAGCACTAAGGACGCCTTATATTGGCATGGGAAATGAGCTTATCCTTTCTTCCTACTGGCTAGAGACCTTTGGTTTTTCAAGATTTTCTTCTTTGAAGTTTATCAACTCTCTTGATAGCTTTTCTTTGAAGATAAAATTAGGATGTTGAGGATATCTTAGACGGTGATTTTTCTATGTTAAGAAGATCAACTCTACGAATGGGATAGCCTTCTGAGGAACTGTTAAATACGGATGGTACAATACCTTAGAAAATTCTCACGAATCAAGTAGTCGACCATAAATTGCCTCTACCCTGAGTTTATGAAAACTCTTATAATACGGATGGTACAATACCTTAGAAAATTCTCAAGAACCTCAAGTAGTCGACCATAAATTGCATGTTTCTAGAATTTTTTAATAGGGTTTGTCAAACTCTATCGAAAAGCTAAATTTGTTTCTAGTATTTATGCAAACTCTAAAGCTTTTTTAGTATCCTTAAGATTGCGCTCCTAGTTCAGATTTTTGACCCACTCCCGATGCTATGAATTCAGACAGGACAGTGTTGCGCGTTTCCAGTGAAACTTCTACTGCTCATCACTAATAAGGCTGTTTGACTAAATGCATGTTTAAAGAATTTTGTTTAAAAGGCTCTCAAAGACCTTACCAATACAAGAGATGAAGGTTATCGGCTTATTAAGCCAATATTAGGTAGGGTCAGATCGTGGCAGAGGGATGGTGTGAATGGACTTGTACACTCTTGGGAAGGATCCTGAGTGAAAGTAGAACCGGGAGTGTTGTGACAGAGGATCGACTAGATCGACATCATAGTGCTTGAGGGCAATATTGGTATACCATTTAGACTGGACGATTTGGCTAGATTAAGGAGTTGTAATATGCTTGGCTTTTTGAGCAGAGCAGTTGACGCTGTTTAGGGCGGTATCTATGCGATGAGGGAATCAGGGACTTATGCGATCAAGATTTGAAAGTTAAAGCGTGATATGTAGCTTAAGGATTAAAATCTGATGCCATAAACGGAGTGAGAGAAATCTTAATGCTATTTGAATTAGTAAGATAAAAACAAGATGGATCATTTACAAACAAATGCAGTCAATTTCAAATGTGTAGTTCCTATAAAAAATAAATTGCATGCTTCATTAATGTTATAGAATAACTAACACAGTAGAGCTACCCGTGTAAGCCAACCGTCTAGCGCTAAACGCAAAGCAGGTCGTCCGCGGTTGGGGTGGCGGGATGTCGTAAAGAAAGATTTAAGGGGGGAACTTTTTTGGTGGGCATGAATAGGGAGGCTTTGAATAAATTAGGATGGAGGAGGAGCGTATGTAGCTGTGTTGGCCTCATGCGGCTTGGTGCTGCAGTGAGTTGTTAGTAGTAGTTGATTAAAACTCACCGTCTTGTTTGTTGCAATATATACATAATGCTCTGGGTCAATTAGGCTTGCCGAATGTGCATCAGTGGCTTGCTTGTAAGTTTCTAAATATTTATTTCTCTACTGTTTAGAAAATATGCTGTGCGTAAATATTATTTTCAGTTATTTGATTTGTATGAAATGCTAAAATCTACCATTAAAACTGTGGAAAGATTGTCAAATGTGGCTGTCGGTACGGGGATGGAGGCTTCGGCTAATCACCTCCCACAGCAGCAGCAATTTTTCAAACAATAGTCTATAATTACATCGTTGAATACCTGAATGTCAAATACATTCACGAATACACATACGAGTGCTGTCAGTGATGGACTACAACTTTGAGGTTGAATAGGCTTCTAGTGAGCCTTTCCGTCCGCAGAGAAACGGAAAGGTCACTTGTAAAAAATGCTGTAGCTCACTAAAGAACCAATCAGGTTTTGAGTTTTACCGTTGATTCGAACTTTGACCTAGGTAAGATTGGTAAAAAAATGCGGAGTTATATGACATCCCTTTCTTAGGTGCGCTTGAGGATAATGCGACTGGCTTGCCAAAATGACTGACAGCAGTAGACAAATGGAATTAAAACATGATTTTTATCATGGATGTATGGGACAGTAAATTCTTCTTGCTCTCTATGGTGTATCTCTTCCGGACAAGATTTTTAAACTTGTACAAGAAATTACGATTATTAAAAGCCTTTTCTTCGTGGGTGTCAATTGAGAAAAGCGAGGGCAATTGTCCTGGAAAGAGGGCAATCTTGATCATGAAATACACCTTTTTGTATTTTGATTAAAAAAAACATGAGCGTCTTCATTACATTTGGATTTTTTCCTCTTGGTTAAAAGAAATCGAATACCCCCCTAACTCGTTATCACTCATTATCGAAGAAATTGAATTTGCCTAGGATAGCACAGTATTAGACAAAAGTGAAGCAGGGTTGCACCCTATTGCCTAAGTTATTTAGTATTTGCTTAAATAGTCTGGAAAAGCTTCTGGATGAGAAGGGAGCGTCAATGTTGACACTAGATGTTTCTAGGCTGTGTATACTCCTTTTGCAGATTATTAAAAAAAAAAATCAACTGAAAGTAAGGAGCAACATTCAAACTTAAAAAGAACAGACATCATTCCGTATATCAGGGGTGGGGGGCTACCCTTTTTACAATCCTTGGTCTTTACCCTAAATTATTGTAACTCTTTAAGAATAATTCAAATTCTACGGCCCATGTGTTTGAGCAGTCTTTCTTAAAGAAATATGACAAGTCAAAGTTTAACGTAAAGATCGAGGGTTCATGAAGGGGCAGCCCCCCTCATATACGGAATAATTTCTCTTCGATTAAGTTTTTTGATATTGCTATTTACTTTCAGTTGAAAAATTTGTTTCTTTTTTGTTTAATTTATTACCTTGTTTCCAATCATGTCAGGTGTTTATGTAGTGTTTTTGTAGATTAGAATTGAATTTTTCATTATGAATATATGGCCTTAGGGCTTTTAGAACTATAAAGTCATTCAAACGACTAAAATATACTTCCCAGAAATGAATCCAAATAACATTGTAAGTTTCCGGTAAATGCTGTCTATCTTTGAAACTTGACAGTCTTCTAAGTTTGCATGCTTGATTATGATAGTCCCATGCTTCCCTCCCCCACCCCTTATTTTGTTTGACCACTTTGACCAAACTTTGAGAAACCTTGGATCTTGGCTTGAAAAAAAAGCTGACAAAGAATCCTAGCCATAAATCCAGGATGCTTCGCTTGAAAATTCAAAGGGGTATTAAACTTTAGGATAGACATAATCTCCCTTGTACTTGCTGAAGTTAATTTAGTTTCAGTATTTTATTGTCCTTTTACGTTTTTATACTTTTTATAAATGGTAAATTGTCTCTTAAATTTGTGTTAGATGAGCATGAAAAAGAAAAGTAGCCAGCGTTACAAATTCTAGTTGGAGTTTCGCGTACTAGCTTCAGCTGGCAACAGTAATTTACTAAAAAGATTTTAGCTTCTATAACGTGTTCGGAAAATAATGTTGGGTAATAAAATTGTATTATTATACGCGGATTTTTTTTCAGGAGACTATTGTTTTTTTTTGTTTTTTTTTTAGGGCTATAATAAAACAAAAGAAATCAATAAAGCTTGGTGATTATTTGTGATAATTTTAATGAATATGCGCATGTGGAATCCATTGAATTAAAAATAAAATATATTTCTCTTGGTAATGTGTTTCATGCAAATTAATTTTGGATATTCTGATACCTAAGGATTAAAGGAGGAGGAGTTTTTTTGGATTAAAGGAGTTTAAGGATTAAAGGAGGAGGAGTTATATGGTGACTTGAAGTAAGTCCAGTTCAGCTGCTAATTAATATTAAAAAAAGAATAGGTGACGTCTAAAGCTGAAACTAGATGTATTTAGAAAGTAAAATGTGTCGTCACTGAGGACAGGAGGTGGGATTTTTAATAAAAAAAAGGATTAAAGGAGGAGGAGTTATATGGTGACTTGAAGTAAGTCCAGTTCAGCTGCTAATTAATATTAAAAAAAGAATAGGTGACGTCTAAAGCTGAAACTAGATGTATTTAGAAAGTAAAATGTGTCGTCACTGAGGACAGGAGGTGGGATTTTTAATAAAAAAAAAGGATTAAAGGAGGAGGAGTTATATGGTGACTTGAAGTAAGTCCAGTTCAGCTGCTAATTAATATTAAAAAAAGAAAAGGTGACGTCTAAAGCTGAAACTAGATGTATTTAGAAAGTAAAATGTGTCGTCACTGAGGACAGGAGGTGGGATTTTTAATAAAAAAAAGATTAAAGGAGGAGGAAATTCATTGTCTATTATTTTATATTATATAGGGCTTTGTAGCAGTAGTAGTAGTAGTACAATAATTTAGTTAAATCAAAATAGAGAGGATTGATCAGCAGGATATTAATAGCTAAGCTTGCGAGGCTATGCTGTGAAAACAACAACACAAAATAGAAAAAAAAGAAATAAACTGAATAAATGTAACACACATAAACTTCGAATTTCAGGTTTTTATTCAATAACGTCTCCAGGTGTCTTTGCGTGCATGAAGGGTTCTATTGGATGGGGCTGTAGTAACTTTAATGTCTGTTAGATCCATGCGATTGTGCCGCAGGTTCGCTTCCGTTCAATTTCCTGCTTTGCTCAGTTTCCAATTTGTAACGTCGAGGCCATGTTCCGAAATTCGGTGCCGATTGGCAATATCCTTTGGTAAAGGGGTATACTCGAAAGTAAAATCTCGCAACTATGTTTAAAGTCACATATTTTGGCTTTAAATTCAAAATCACACAACTGACTGAAGTGTATGTTTTTATATTGGTTAGTGATCCGAACGTTTACTTGTTCTTGTGACCCTCGTAGATACAATTCCGCATGCACTAAGAGGATTAAGGTGTATAATATCTTATGCCTCAATAAGAGGAGAAAATATGGGGTTTTATTGACCCCAAAATAGACGAAACATTGTTTGGTACTTGTTTAGTAGCCGGGCAACACGCGAGAAGTGAAGTTTGGTTAATGCTAATGATAAAACAAAATAGGATAAAAACATAATATTTCAGGAACAAATTTGGGCTATATATTTGCACATTAGGGGTGGGGGTAAAGCATAGCATATACTAAATACGTAACCTGACCTAGCCTAACCTAACCTAGGTACCTTTTTCCCCCTAAACCCCAAAAAACTAAAGTTTAAATATAGTTCCCGGGGCGAGAAACCCCTTGTTTATACAGTGTCAGATAGGAATTACCGGGTAATGCCTATCTGATCTTTGCTTTTCTCGAGTGGCTGTCTCGCGTGTTGCCCAGCTACTAAATAAGTACCCATTGTTTTTATCTGGTAAGCTTGTTACTTCCAAGATAAGTAGACTGGCCGAAAGAGGCCGAGACAGGGGCAAGACGGTCTCCATTAAAATGAAAAAAATAATAAGAGAAACAAATCTGGTAGTATTAATTCGTCACTTCTGTCTTTTTTAAGACACCAACTTGAGTTTTTTTCTATTAATATAATATTACTCTCTGGATAATTAAGTCAAACTTAAAACTAAAATGGATAATCACGTCAAATTTTTAAAGAACAAAAACCACCACATATAAGAATAGAGCTACTCCCCCTCCTAGACCTCTAAGGGCAGTAGAAAGGCCTTATTGACTCCCACGGGGCCCTACTTCTGCCACCTAAAACTTTTTTTAACACCAAATATGGGCATAGCCTCCCTAGGGAGAACACGTGGTTAATGGGGTCAATGACCTAAATTTCCAAGGTCGATGTTGTTGTTGTTGTAAGTGCACGCTCTCAGCGAATGTCAAGGTCGATGTTGTTGTTGTTGTTGTTGTAAGTGCACGCTCTCAGCGAATGTCAAGGTCGATGTTGTTGTTGTTGAAAGTGCACGCTCTCAGCGAATGTCAAGGTCGATGTTGTTGTTGTTGCAAGTGCACGCTCTCAGCGAATGTCATGGTGTCCAGAAATAGGAAACATCATTTGTTGTTGTTGTTGTTTTGGACATGCTCGAGGTGAATGTTACGAGTTTCCAGAAATAGAAAACAGTTAGATCACGTGTTTTCTTCTCAGCCAATCAGCGAGTCGGATACATATCCTTTCTCAGCCAATCAGAGGGCTTGTTACATATTAGCGGCGCAGAGTGTATGAGGAAAGGATTTTTGCTATAGTTTTTATTAGTCTGTGAATAGAATTCAAGGAGTGAGAACAGTTTTGACTTTACTCATTTGGATATATATTTTGTGATGACGAGTGGAATGTTTACCCTCCTAGAAGTTGATAGTGGGGTTGATGGTAATAATACAAGAGCACCAAACATTGTGGTGGAAATCACGAGAGGATCACGGCTTTGTCTGGAATGGGATGAAGTATATGCAAGATGTGTGATATCCTTGAGCAAATTTAAAATGGAGGATCAATTATGTTTCGCCGCTAAAGTTGATATAGCACATGTGAATAGACTTCAATGTGCTTTAAGTGCATTGTTGAAACATATCGAAGACAATAAACTGTATCGCTAATTGTACATGCATAGTAATATTGTTGTTATAATTATTCAATATAATTGTTTCGAAATCGAAAATGTTCCATTTCTTTTCTGGTCAGGGCTAACGAATCAGGGTCAGTCTAGAGTCAGCAGTCAGAGTGAAAGGACTGAAAAATGAATAGATTTGAGAAAGAGAGAATTAGATCAAATCTAGTGTTTATGGAAAAACATTTGATTTTGGATGACGATTTTCTCGAGTTATCTCTTAAACGCAGGATATTCTTTTGTCAGGGAACACTTGACAATATGATGAGGAGTGATTCTCCCCCATTGGACTATTGTATGAAACTTTTAAAATGTGATTCAAATGCTTATACTCATTTTATTGATATATTAATTGGAACAAAGCAGAATCATATTGCGGATACACTTTTGAAAACATTGCCAATGGATTCAATGTAGATGGCTCCTCCTTCGAAAGAGGTAACGTCACAGAGCTACTCCTCTCCTCATTTCCCCTCAGTGAATTTATCCGTCAGCAGGAACGATCAGTTTCGTTTTAGCTGTGAGAGAGTTGACATCGGAAACCGAAAAATGTTCTATATATGTCCATTGTGCATGTACACTCTTGGCAGTTGGACTCAATGTGAGAATTGTACAATTATTGATGACTATAGTGAAAGTGTAAATTATGTAATCCTTGTAAATTACATAGAGGCTATGCAGTACAAATTAAAGGATGTAATTCATGTCATGAAGAGGTGTGTGACTCTCACCCTAGAGGGCACCTGTGCTCCAATTGTCACCATGATAAATGTGATCAGTGGGAGAATACTTACCCCGCTATGATTGGAAAGAATCCTAAACGTGATTTTAGTTTATTTCTACGAGATTGGTATCGTCGTGGATTTAAATTATTCTGGGAAGAGGAATCTGGTCTACGATTCAACTGTTGGGGTAACAAGACAATTTGGTTTCTACGTCATCGCTGTGACGACACTGCCTACTATGACTATAAACCAAGTGATTTTTATTTGGCAGTTACCGAATGTGATTCACCACTTGAAAACACTGTATGTGATATTGCTTCAAATAGACAGATTGAAACTCGTGAATTTCATAATATGAATGCAAATAGCATCATTGACTATACAAAGAGATATGACAAGAGTGAAGTTACATTGTACTGTAGAAAATGTGACCCTGACATTGCAGTCAATCAAGATCAATATACAGTGAATCCAAATGATTTACCGACATTAGTGGTTCACGACAATTGCCTATACATCGAAGAAAAAGAAATCTAAAGTGAAGATTTAAAGACATTGTTGTATATATATGCATTTTATTAATAAACAAATTCACAAACATTTTTTAAGCACTTTACTCTTAGGGCACTGAAATCAATACTGTATAGGTCTGAGAGGATATTTTCCACTAGAAACCCGTTCAGACGGGGATTGTCACTATAAATGTGGAGAAACTGCTTGTAAGTATAGCTGCGACATCGGAACACAAAATATAGTAGTGCATGGAAGCCAGAGCTTTTAGTCGTTAGATCCTGCACCCTCTTCCGATTTTGAATAATAGTTTTTCCCACTGCTCTCAATATAGTTGCTGATGTGAGGCGTGTAGAATGTATAGGGTAGACCAAGAGGATCAAAAAATTCAATCGTCTTCATTGTTTGAAAGATGCACAGCCAATGACCCGTCAGCACAGTCGACGGACTGCTATTAACAATAATCAAGGTATTGTTGACACTTTGAATTTTTCCAAGAAAGTCCGAGGGTAGACAATAGGATTTGTACTGGGACATGTAGGGGTCCATATTAAATACATTGATTATTTGACTGGTGTTCATGGCGCCAAGTCTAGTAGAACACTGCCTTCGGGAGTGATTCCCCAATAGGTTTCATATTGATTTAGTGAGATTAGTGCAATACTCTCAGCCAATGGGTCGGCAAATGTACACTCTAAACGCACACTCCCCGTACGTACTATACTCATATCCTGTGTGCCAGACAAATCCAGAACAATGATACCATGTGTTTTAGCAAACATATCTTCGGTTATACCATTTTCAAATAGTTGCGAATCATGATCTAAGGTTTGCATGGTCAACTCATACAATGTTCTATAGGATTTATCAAAAGATAGATTGTAGAGTGGGATACCGTTTACTTTGCACACAAGAGATGAAAGTCTAAACATCTCGAATTTATGTGGGCATTCAGTCCACGATCCTATTGCACTGGCGCTTTTTACAAATGCCAAAGCGAGTTTTGACGGGATTTCGCCATTGATAAAGGATGAATCGGTGAAGGTGCGTGACCCCGTTGCAATATGACGTTGATTGGTGATTCTATGAGGAACAAGTAGTTTAATATTATTTCCATTGGCTCTCAGTTTTTCCACTGCCAAAGCAACAGAACTCATGACCTGTTGTTTGCGTACATGAAGTATTGCCGAGGTGAGGGAGAGACTTACATCAGGATTGGCAGCAAGTTCTTTTCTCAATATGAAATTGGAGGGTGCAAGCGTTAGTTTTATATCCACTTTAACATTGGGCGGCAGCCATTGGGGTATATTAAATATTTCATGATATATTTTTCCAACTAGATGTAATTCACTAGTTGTAGCATTTTTAACTTTATCTGTACTATCAGTATTAGTAATATATTCATATCCATTGGAGGTGCCTCTCAATTCCTTGTATGACTTGGGTGTCATCAGCATGAATTGCATATAGCTTGTATAATTTGAGAGATTTTTGCTTGTACTCACCAGTGTAAAATTGATGTAGACACTAATTTGACGAAATAAATTATGTAATATACAATTTTCATAGGATATTCCATCGGCCCGAATTGGCAGTGTATTATCGGATTTTCGGACTTTCATTTGCAAATCTAGAAATGTTGAAGACATGTCCATAAAGTAGTCTTCATTGGAATAAATTGAAAGTGGATATTATCGGAAAGGGGTTGTTGTGGATAAAAATTGTTCATAGTATCCATGCTTGACACTCACATCAACATTTTCTGCATTGAATAGATTCAATGAGGCGGTGATTGAAGGTTGAGAATCCTTATGCGGCAGGTAGGACATTTTAGGAGAAGAAATCTAGTTTCGATCTAACAATTTTCTTCCTGGGGCTTCTGTTTACAGTACGTGTCGGCTTTTTCCTTCTTTTCTTTGACAAGAGGGATGATGTCTTTCGTTTCCGACCTGAGTGGAGACTGATGAGTGATGCATTGTTTCTCGACCTTTTTAAGCCTTTACCATTTTGTTTTAATCTCTCGCCAAGGGTTCGCGCACTGGACCTAAGATTTTCCGTAGCACTTTTTTTAAAATCCTTGCCAGAGCCCCAATCGTATAGTGTAGAGGATGCAAAATCTGTCGCAGCCGGTACAAGATATTTTCTAGCCAGTGGTAGTGAAGAGCGAAACAGCTTAGCAAACCAACTGCCAAGACCGTAGCCAGACATTGACGAGCGACCTTTGTAATAGTCCATTCCATTGCCCTGTTGTCTTGGGCCAAGAGTATTAACATAGCAGTCAATATCAGGACAAGTGAATACCACTTTTCTATTAGACATCTTGCTGTAGAACGATGGGACGAAAATGGCATGTAATCACAGCCAAACCTTTCGAAATTGCTATGGGATCACCCAATTCGGATCTTAGTGTTAACTGACAGAGTTCCAAATAGGAAGTGTTTACGGGAATATACTGCAGATGCTTTATATTGTAGTGGTGAATATGTTCTTGATTGGTTTTTCGTTCAAGAACTCGTAGGAGGGGAACATTTGAATTACAACCCGTGATGTTTCCACAAATGAAGCATAGAGAAATATACAAGTGTCTGTGGAGAAGGCAGGTGGGTAGTCAGCAAAAATGAAATTAGTGTTTCCGGCACTTTTACCGTTGATTATATTGAGCTTAAAGCCAAGAACATCCTTTAGATTATCATTGAGAATAACCTTTTCGTTGGCAATAGGAGAACTAATGTAGATCTTACCCTCCTCCTTTGAATAGTTTGAAATGAAAAGCTCCTTTTTTACGAGCGGAAATTCTTTTATTAATAGAACGACATAAATCATTCATACAGGTGAGTTCCTCGTAGGGTAATTCAATATATGGATAATCCATCCAATTGATTTTTTGAATTTGTTCTTGATCACTTGAGGATGGCGGCCAATCATAGGGCCTAATTTTTATATCATATTTACGATCTTTTCTCAGGATGTCGTAGGTATTTTTGAGAATACAGTCGACAAGAGCCACTTCATACTTTCTATTGTCGTCGAATTTGATGGTGGGGGAGTGTTTCGTCCAAAAATCACTTGTTCTATTCAAGTCATTGTAGAGAGGATCGGAAACATTGGACATGAAAGTCACATAGAAATCATTGGGCATTGTCAATATCTTCAGCACTGACCCAAGAATCAAAATCTGAGTTGTATCCTAGCCAGCGAACAAGCAACTGTCTCTTGCCATGGCGTGTACGACTCTTTAATATCTTTTCAATTTGATAAATTTCACTAGTGTTTCTAACTTTTTGCAGTTCATATTCATAAAAACCGCCGAGAATCTCATCATCTTTGGTGTCTCGCAGACGATATGTCGTGGGCTCGGTGTCCAGGATTTTGGACACTTTCAAGTTCTGTGCTCCATAAATAATTCCCCTTTTCAAAAATATTGGTGGTTCTATTAATTCGAACAGTATCACCAACATTGAATTTCTTCTTCACATTTTTTTTTCTTTTTCACCATTGGAGTATTGCTTTAGAAAAGCATCAAATGTATTTTCACTGTAATGAACTTCCCGAGGGCTTGAGTTGGACAGAGATCGATGAGGTTGATGGTTGTATATCTGCATGATTTTATCTAAATCTTGAATAAAACCCGATGTATTTTTCAGTGTACAATATCTTGACATTAATAGACGAATCGTTCTTATTAATCGTTCAGCCAATGCAGCCTTTATCGGGCTGTGACTATGATAAAGTGATGTATTATATTTCAATAGAACCTTTTGCACATGGGGATTAACAAATTCACTGCCACGATCCGATTGAATTTTTCTATATGAATCCTGTTCAAGAATACTTTCAATGGCCTGAGCAACTTCAACACCTCTCTTTGATAGCAGTGGAATGGCATAGGCATAGCGACTAAAGACACTGATTGCCACCAGAATATATTTGTAGGGGGCATTGTGACGCCGTTGAAGTGCGTCTAAAGTTAAAAGATCCGTTTGCATTATATGCAGAGGGAAAAGGCTTTAGTTTGTCGATATTGTTTGCTGCGAAGCCTGTGATTCCGATGCAGTGTGTAACTCGGTTCATTCTCTAGATACTCTTTAGGTTTTTTCAATGTGGTGGTGCCGGAGACAGCTTTAGAAAGCGTTTTGGGAGAACTTAAACTTCCCGCTTCACCAATATTTTCATAGACACCTTTCAGAACTTCATCCATTTTGAACGCAAGCACGTAGTGTAATGTCCACTCCCCTTTTGCACACTGGAGGGTGAATCAATTCGCTTCGCTTTTGACTAGCAGCCACAGGTGTTGTAAAATCATTACTGCTGCTGCTACTGATAGTATTTTCAAATATTGAATCTTCTTCTTCTTTTTTTAAAATGGCGTTGGTGTTGGTGTTGTTGGAGGATTATATTCTCTTAGTTTCTTTAGAATTTGCTTATTGCCAATAAGACTTTTGGGAAAGTTTGATACATTTAGAAAGGTGTATAGATTATTGTCAAAGGATAAAAGTCTATATGAATATGTCAAAGGAATAAAGGAATATGTCAAAGGATAAGGTTTATGTTTGTCCATACGTCGCAATGCATCTTGAAGTAAAAGCAGTTTTTTGTCATCGGCAATATTCTCATCATTAATGAATTTGCTTAGATTGTCTTCAAAATGTTCGACGGGCGAGAGGACAAGTTCAAATGGTGTCAATTTATAGGGTTTTGCCATCATCTAGAGAAAACTGTTTACAAGTCCTGCAATTATTGGCAGTAAAAGTGTGAAAAAGCTACCGCCTGCTTGAAGGAGTCGTTTTCTTTTAAATTTGTTTCCCTTGTTTTTACAAGCCAAGGCACGTACAGTGGAACGATGTTGCTTTGTCTGTTGTCTAACACCTTCTGGCAGTTGAACATTGCCCTCAGTTAAATTTAAACAAAGTTCAGATATTAGATTAATGAAATCATTGTCAACACCATGTTTGAGTATGGCTTTTCTAAGCAAGGGTTTTGAAGTGCTTAAAACGGAAAATAAATGCCGTTGTTCATGTAGTTTCTTTCAGTGTCATAATGGCACCTAATAGCCTTTTCTACTGTTCACCGGAAGATATACTGTAATTTCATTGTCGAAAATGTCGGTGACTACACGTAGATCCTCGGGCGTGCTCTGATTAAGATCCAGCAAAATGTAACCGTAGGGCTTGCTAGTCGCCTGAGTGTACGCTGACAACAGAAATTTAGGGGCGCCGGGGTATATCTGTTTATTGAGAGTTATGAGCGAGCTAGAATCACGAACAACTCGATAGATAATATAGATAGTGCAATTCAAAGCAAGGGTTCGCATACATTTGCTCTGATGAAACAGATTGTGTAGAACTAGGGTTATAGAAATGTGTTGATGGTGGGAGCGGACAGTGAACAGTTGTAGCATTTCCTGTGAGAACTGTTCAATGGATTCAGCCAAATCGTCAATAATCAACCACGAGTTCGATTCAATACTATTGAAAACATCAAGTCCTCGTATGAATTGTATTGGTATGGTTGTGGCAATAGCTTTTATTTGATCATAGGACTCTTGCCAATTACTATAGCAATAGTAGATTTTTTTCGGTTTTTTTTTTTCCAAAAACATTTTATCGCAATTTTGAATTATTTTAGTTAAGAGTGTTGTTTTCCCCGACATTGAGGGACCACACAGAAACGACCTGAAGGGTGTTTTAAATTGATACATGTTGCTGCTGCTGCTGCTGACAACAGTTGAACTATAACTAACTGTAAATCATACGTGTCCAATGAATAAGTAGTAGCAATAATTTTCCCATAGATCTATCTAGTACATTAACAAGAACAGTTGACAAAATTTCATGGCAACATTTATTTCGGTAACATGAAAACAAATATTTGTTCTGCGATTGACAACGATAAAAATAACACTTTATGTACAACAAAAAATAAAAACACTTTTTTGTCCATGAAGAGCAACACTTTTTGTCTTTAAAAACACTTTTTGTCCATCAACAAGAACAACACTTATTGTCTTTAAAAACACTTTTTTTGTCTTAAAAACACTTTTATCTACAACACTTATTGTCTTTAAAAACACTTTTTGTCTTATAAACACTTTTATCTACAGCACTTATTGTCTTTAAAACACTTTTCTATATAACAAGAGCACTTGAAAAAACAACACTTGAAAACAACACTTGAAAATCACGGGATAGCACAGTTGAACATTACAGTGAATTTAAAGGTGGGACCCCCCCCCCCCAGGGCCGCGGTGCCGAAGGCCGGCCGCGGGCGGGACCCCCCACCCCCCGGGAGCCGGCCGCGGGAAGGACCCCCCCCCCGGGAACCGCGGTGGAAAAAATAGTACAATATTTGTCCGGTCACTGCTACAGGTTAGTTGAGGTTGGGTTAGTTGGTGGTGGTGGTTAGTTAATTTATGAAAGGTTGATGGTGGTTAGTGCTTGGGTTAGTGGGGTGGGTTAGTCAGATTAGGTTAATTTATCCAGACCAAGTTGATTGCGATAGTCTATGCATTCAACTCGGTCTGAAATACGGTAGTGGCCATGAGGCAGGACACTCACACCATTCTCGAGCACATAGACTTTGTCGGATATACACGACATTGCATTCTTTTCCACTCTCACAGTATAATTTCTATACTGTAGAGAGCGAATTGCAAGCACTTGTGCTCTCGGCACTAGGCTACTTTATACACAGTCTCTGTACTCGCTCATGTTGAAATTGCTCTTTACAAAATGTGTAGGCACCCCTTTACACGCCTTCTTTTCATCCCCCACTATGAGTTTTAAACGCAATAAACTTTAGGGCCCGGGAACACCCCCCTGGATATCAAATCACTCCCTGTCTCTGATTTTAACATTAATAGTTGGTTGGGGGCTTGACGTTTCACCAACTCGGGGTAGAGTGATGGATTCCAGTTGGTGAAATCCATCCGCGAGCTGATGTGTTCCCCCTTTTCTAAATCACCCAATAAATCTTCGGTCCCATTTACCTTTAACAGCAGAGAATCTGTATTCCCATAGTAAACTTGAACCTCCCCCTCCCGTGGCCATTGCACCTTGCACACATTGTAAAAGAACGACAACATGAGCTTTTTGGAAATTTCCAGTACTGAACTACCGCCTGCTATATTCTTGTTCAGTACCACATTTCGCTTTCGCCTGTGTAGAAGAACCATGCCAGTCTCTATGCTCGTGAACGATGTAAAATTGGGTCGGCAATAATTCGTGCACACTCTAGAGGGTCAGTCACAACGTCGCAGCGAGATCTATTACGTACGCTTTCACACATTTTGCCAAACGCTGAATTTAGGATGAGTTTGTACATTTCCTTCTTCACCTTTGAGTTTGCCCTAGAGCGTGTATCGACAAAAGTATCGATAAACGTTTTCAAGTATGGTCGCTGATTGAACTGCAGGACCCTGTGTATTTTGGTGATTTTGAAACCATTGTTTACCATCCAGTGCAAAAGCACATGGTGAAAAACGATATTCTCCTTAGGGTCCAAATCAGCAATCAGTTTTCTGTTTAGAGGGAGTCCAGTGCATCCCCATATCCTCAACCAATGATCGATTGTAGGGGCTCAGAGAGTCCCTGCTCACGGGTCGATTGATACAGGGAAAAACAAAATCTTTGACGGAGTCGTGAAGCGCCAGCGGAATGTGACCGTCAATTTTAAAGAACCATCCTTGTGGCCCATTGTCCTCGACGGTGGTAATGTCGGGGAACTCACAAGGATTCTCAAGCCATTGATAGTTCCCACACGGCAAAGAGTAGTGAGTCATTGCCGAGGGGTACAATGAGTTCATGTCCAAGAACACTGCATTTGACTTTGCACCGGTGCTTTGTCCGCTCGGATCGGTTGACAAGACGCGGTCCCCATGAAAAACATACCCTCCCCTCATTGAACGCTCTACAAAAAGGTGCTGATCTACGTCGGTGATTAGGCCTATTTCCTCCCTACTAATTTTTAAAATCAAATCCATCACTAAATGGGGTGTGGAAAAATAATAGCCTATATCTAACCCGAACTCTGAATAGATTTGGTCTGTGTTCTTACAGACTATATCCAACAGAGTTAGAACGTCACTGGCCAGTACAGTCTACAATAATCCCACCCAATTTTACAATCCCCCTTAGACCACACCTTCTTGGCAAACTCATACTCCTCGGCTGTGCATTCACTGCTGGCCAGTGAATTGTGAAAAGCTTCAATTGGAGGTAGTTTCACCTCGCTTAAGCGAGCGCCCGAACAGTAATAATCGTATGCATATATACCTTTGCAGGTCAACAGATCATACATTTCACTGTCTGGAAAGTGCTGTTTAAGCAAGGGAAAGCTATCAAAATTGTCGCTTTTCTGCACTTGAATCAATTGACTCAATGCCTTGGGGAAAAAAATAAATGAATCTAAAAACCTGATATTATTCCAGCACGTATGCCCATTATCCACTGCCTGCCATTTCAGTTCGAGAAGCAACAACTTCTCGGCCGATTTGGGAATAATGTTATAGGTAAATGAACTGTTTACCCATGGACTGTCTACTCCCCCTCCCTCTCTGTGCATACGTGCCAGTGCCGGTAAAATAAATTTTAAGTCATAATTAGAGTTGTGGATAAAAACAGGGATGAAAAACTGCTGGCTAACATTTAAATTACACGATTGATGCGCAACCCCTCTAAAATTACTACCCCCAGATGATATTTCCTGCCACAAGTGATCATGGTCTCTGACTTTCCCCCTCCCCCCTCTTCCCTCTAGTCCCCTTATCCCCCTCTACAAACTCCCCTTACAAACCCAACATATTTTTTGATATTTAATCGCGAGACGATCCTCTGCAGACAGCACCATTGGGTAATGGGTATTTCTCAAACGAGAAATAGCACCATTAGCCGTGCCAATTAGTTTAGTCAGTGCCTTGACCATGCACTCGTCCTCATTCAATGTTTCTACTATTTCTAACAACGCATGGTGTTAGAACTGTCTCTTTGCGCGTGAGCATAGGAAACTGCAATAGCCTGGTGTTCTTTGACTCGGTTTGGAAATTGGGGGTCGTTCACCTCCACCAGCTTAGCTTCACAGTCTAAAGATATTTTGTTGCACTGGAGAAGGGTGTTCTGGAAATTTTTAAAACGTAAAATGGCCCTATCCCCTGAAACCGTTTCCACTGTCTGGTAGCCATGCCGGCTACAATGCTTCATATGATCCCGTAGTTTTATATCACTACGGAATCGAGAGAGGCATGTCGGACAGTAGAAACATTCCCCCCTATGCTTACCCTCCCCCAGAACTCTGCTGATGTCTGTAATCGGAATAAAATGGCCAATTGCATTCGGTTCACTAGATGGGGGTGTATACAACAACCAAACCCAGTGTCTGACCAAATCAATTGACGGGCCCCTTACAGGGAAGACCACCCCCTTCTTTTTAGAACGAACCCCATCTTCAAATTCAGTTTCATACTGAACCACAGTAACGCCGATATTTAAGTGGGCATTAGCCCTTTCAAAAATATCAATAGATCGTAGCGTTACTGGGTATTTTCCTTCTAAACAAGAGAAATCTACAGTGGGAAAATCGGACTCTTCCTTCCCATGTACAGCCCAGTGATCTAAATTCGTCTTGGTAGCGTCATCTGCTAGAGGCTGAAATGCTGATATGAGGAAAGCATACCTTAAACATTTTTGACCTGTTTCAAAAACAGATCTTCTGGACACCACGACAACCTACTAGATCTGGATTATATTTTAAAACTGTACCCTTATCCCTATGCCCCCCTCTTAAAATAAAATCTTTCTTAAATTTACATATATTTACACTTAAATTTTCAACAAAAAGAACTAGAGACCCACTACCGTTTTCATTAAAGTTCTCGAGATGCGTTATAATTTGACCTACCCAATCCATGAAAGCACCCTCAAAATTTTCAAAATTCGGATAAATTATGCGCATCTCGGAGTGTACATAATGATAATAAACTTCGCTTTTCCCCTCATTTAAATAGAATACCTTTAAAACAATAGAAACCTTAATTGAATCCTCCCCCACAATTGAATTTGGTTCTCCAGTAGTGCACGAATTTTATCTACATAGACATGCACAATTTCTACGGGATCAAACACAAAATTTCCCCCCATTAGTGAATTAAAGGGATCCCCAAACGTCGCAGTGTAAACAACTATTGCATTTAAAATTGTATTCAACAATTGAAAATCGGGAAAAGTTGTACCCCCCTTCCCCTCTTGTATATTAGCCCCTCCCCCAAGTTGTTCAACAATATTTGGGGTATGTTCCACTTCAGTTGTTTGAAGTGGACTCGTTAGGGTATCGGAGGCTGGGAGGAGGAGGAGAAGGGTTCCCAGTTAATTCGTTTGTAAAATCATCCAAAAGCTGTAGTGTATTTGGGCTCAATCCCCCCTGCCCAACTGCGCTATAATCTACATTAAAAAGAAAATTGTTTATAAACTCATCAATATTATCTGGAATATTGTTAATGATACCGTCCCATGTTGAATTGTTGTTGGAGAGCTCCTCTCCTCCAACTGATGACGATGGCGATAATGAATAAGGGACCAATGCTCCAACCTATAAATGAAAAAAATAGCTTATTTTCAAAGTGTTCAAATCATCCCTACTGTTTTTAAAATTTGGATTATTATTTAAAGTCAACGCTTAGGTTAAGTAGTAGTAGTAGTATGCACATAGTAGCATTTGGTTAATTCAACTGAAAGTTCCAAAATATCAAACTTAATATAAGATAATTACAATCTAAAACATTGCTTTACATAGAAGGCGGCAATTTGATTTTATTCAAAAAATAGCTTATTTTCAAAGTGTTCAAATCAGCCCTACTTTTTTTTCGCGGCGCTTTTCGGGCCAACAGCGCTTCCCGCGGCGCTTCTTGGACCCGCGGCGCATCCCGCAGCACTTCCCACAGCGCTTCAAATGGGTATTTCGATAGTCAACGAAGGCGGCAATTTGATTTTATTCAAAAAATAGCTTATTTTCAAAGTGTTCAAATCAGCCCTACTTTTTTTGCGGCGCTTTTCGGGCCCGCAGCGCTTCCCCGCGGCGCTTCTCGGACCCGCGGCGCATCCCGCAGCACTTCCCACAGCGCTTCTCGGGCCCCACCACGTGGCTCCCAGCCCCCTTTACATAATGCCCGTCAAAAGTTGAAATATTCGCTATTTCTCTCTAATTCCATACTGGTTCGATGAACTCATCACTAGCCCACAATTATTGTAACCTGTCGCGCGCGAGTGTTCTGCAGTCCAAGACTGAACTTCAACAGGCAGGAAAATGCAACAATTAAATGCCAGGAACTGTTAACTTGGTTTCCCCTCGCTAGAATCTTGGCACGATTGAAAGCTATTTTAGAAATATTCAGTGCAAATTAGAACGCCGATATGTGACAGATGGATAAAATGGAATAATCTCTCTCTTAAAACTATGTGATATTCAATTGTGAAAAATGGCATTCACAGAGTTTCAAAGGTACCTAAAAATATTATTATGTGATAGCGGCGAAGAGATTGGGGGAATGCATAGAAAATAGTAAAGATTAGAAAAAAAAAGAGCGGTTTTACAAGCAAAAAAATTACATTTAGATATCTCCGAGGGAGGGGGGAGAAAAACAATGGTTGGGGGGCGAGGGGTTAATATCCCGCTGAGATACACTTTTACACAATGTTGAAAATAGTGAAAAGAAAGGACTAAAAACATTGGAAGAAATAGATTTATATTTCTATAAGATATGTAGGAAAAAAATGCTCACATTTGCAAATCCTGGCTGCACTTGGGTGCCGGATGGTCCAGGTAGTGCGTGTTGGAGGGCGGACGGGGCGGCGGCGCTATGTTCTTGTGCAGATTGGACAGCGATGTTATGGGCTTGCATAGATGAGCCAGCAGGGTTCTCCGTCCTTATGGCCCATTCTCTTTTTGGTTTATGCCCAGACTGTATGGGGGCTGGCACTGATGGGGCTGCCTCACCCTCTCTTGCTCTCTTGGAAGGAGGGGGCACACATTTTTTATAAATGGCCTTAAAAAAGAAAAAAAAATTTAGTATCAAAATAATTTCCCCCTTTTTACAGAAAGAAAGTTAGTATCCTCATCCATATAATTTTGTCTAGAAAAGCATTTATCTCAAAGAAGCCCCCTCCTCCACCCTTTTTTTCTGCAAAGCAAAAAGTACAATTTACGAGAATATGCTATGCATGGAAATCATATTGTGAGAAAAACTTGTGAGAAAAATAAACCTTGACAAACAGTAGTCTATAGCCTTAGGATAGAAATCAATGTTTCTATTTTACCTTTCAGAAAAATTTTTAAAATGTTCCCGTCTGTAGACTTTAAAATAGATAAATGATTGTTAACCCAGCAGCAGCTTATAGGCCTAAGTTACAATCTAGGATGTAAATTTTGCAGAAAAAATAAGGCTATCTTTTTTTTTCTTAGAAATCCCGGGACCCTTACTTTTCATGTGAAGTTTTCATTTTACAATAATGGCGATAGAATAGAGGCATGCCCCCCCCTTTCATCAATGTCCTAAATATATTGTTAGTAATTATTTTTGGAAATAATCCTGTTTCACCGGTTCTCCAGCAAATACAGGT
The DNA here is from genome assembly GCA_027921565.1 of Artemia sinica. Classification (NCBI taxonomy): domain Eukaryota; kingdom Metazoa; phylum Arthropoda; class Branchiopoda; order Anostraca; family Artemiidae; genus Artemia; species Artemia sinica. The sequence continues at coordinate 12,755,142 of CM051271.1, read as the reverse complement.
TCTGAATCCACAAGCTTAATAAACAGCAATCTCTTTTTGCTTAAAACCGTTTTAATTTGATAAAGAGGGAAACAAATCCTTTTTATCATTAAAACCTTTTGGTTAAGTCACTAACGTAAAGGATTAACAAGCAGGAAGTGCAATTGTGGGGTGTCAGCTAATTAACACCTGTTTAAATCATTGCGGAAAAATGTTTTTAAGTCAAGTAAGCGGCGGCGGCTTAAATGGAAACGGTTTATTAATAGCTATGGGATAGGCAGAAGTTGATTGTCACTTTTTGATAGGCTTACAGAAAGAATAAATTTATTGAAAAAAGAGAAATATTTCTATTTGCGAGAATTATACTTGTAAAAACAGTGGGGGGGGGGGGTTGAGGGGGTTTAGGTAATAAAAAGAACATATTTTATGTTTCCTAGCGAGTATAAAGATTGCATGGTGGTTAGGTTTGTGTGGGGAGGGGGTACTTACCTAAATATACTAGAGGGTGACCATGGAAAATAATTTTATTTTGAAAATAAAAATGAAAACGGAACTTACATGGTAAATTGAGGTTGTCAATGCTTCAAGCTCATCAATTATGTCAGTTGTCATATCCATTGTGTCACAATAGTTTCTGATAATTTAATCACAATGCATGTCCGTTATGTACGAAATCTCAAGGGCGAATTGTTATGTAAGCAAGCCCTCTGATTATCTGAGAAGGAAACACGTGATCTAACTGTTTTCTATTTCTGGAAACTCATAACATTCGCCTCGAGCAAAACAACAACAACAACAAATGATGTTTCCTATTTCTGGACACCATGACATTCGCTGAGAGCGTGCACTTGCAACAACAACAACATCGACCTTGACATTCGCTGAGAGCGTGCACTTACAACAACAACAACAACATCGACCTTGACATTCGCTGAGAGCTTGCACTTACAACAACAACAACATCGACCTTGGAAATTTAGGTCATTGACCCCATTAACCACGCGTTCGCCCTAGGGAGGCTATGCCAATATTTGGTGTTAAAAAAAGTTGTAGGTGGCAGCAGTAGGGCCCCGTGGGAGTCAACAAGGCCTTTCTACTAAGGGCCAGAGAATCATCTGCATTTTACTGAAAACAGAATATATTTGAAACAATTTCTGCTTTATCATTTTAAAATTGAAAAATCAAAAATTGCTGAGACTTACAGGAACCAAAATCATTGTTATAGTCAGCGCAATAGTGCTTCCCAAGTTTAAGAGCGATGTGGGCACATTGTATTAATTTTTTTCAGACCAGGGCACTTCATATTGAACGAGGTGTCGCAGAAACTTCGAAACGGGCTCATTCGATTGGATATTGAAATTTCTAGTGCCATTTTTCATAATCGAAAGTGATTGGTGGGCAACCAGCCCCCCCCCCCCCCCATCATTTCCCCAAACACATCAAAATAAAATTGTTGTGATAGTCGCTTTGTTCCAAATAGTCTAAAGATCATATAACAATATCTCCGGGGCTGACAACCCCCCCCCCCATAGACCTCAGGGCAAAGGTTTTAAGTTATGTATAAACTTGGGGTGGGAGGTAATTTTATTTGAAATCAGAATTGCTAATGCTATTTTTAAGAGTCAAAGTGATCAGTGGGCAACTACCCCCCCCCCCCTCACTTCCTTTTTTCTCCAAATACATCCGATAGAAATTTTGTGATAGCCATTTTGTTCAAAAAAATAGTCCAAAGATCACAAAACAAGGATTTCAGGGTTGACATAACCCCCAGAGTCTGGGAGCAAGGGTTGTAGGTTATGCCCCTGGGGCAAATAAGGTTTTATGGAATGGGTGGTCGTATAAATTTTCGAGGGGGCTCCTTTGATAGGAAGTCGGGATTCCAAGTGCTCTTTTTAAGAGTCTTAAGTAAATGGAAGGCATCCAGCCCCCCCCCCTCCCAAGCCCATTATTTTCCAAAACACATTCAATTAAAGTTTGAACAAAGCTATTTTGTTCAGCATTGTTGAGAGGTCTAGTTATTATATCTTTGGGATGTCAACCTCCCCACAGTCCTCAGGACAAGGGCTGTAAGTAAGGCAATTCGTTCATTGTTTATATATAGTATATGCTATTTAGAAAGGTATGCATGTTTGATCTTTACTTTCCAAATAGACGAAGGGCGTTCAGGTAAGCCTTTCAGAGAATGTTGAGGGATGTGTTGAACTAAATGAAAACACGTAATGTGCATACAGGTTGTCAAAATGGCGTAACTCATTAATGACTGAGTATATTAATTTGGAACTTTCGGGAAATGATAAGCGAGATGATCAATTGACCAAAAAGGCCATATTTGCAACTACTTGTAAGGCTAAGAGCATTAAGATGAAAATCTCAAAAAGTATATGAATATACAGGTTATCAAAACAACATATCAGCAATATCATAGCAACTTCTAATTTTCATCAGTTGAAACTTTCAGGACTTGATGAGAGGGATGTTCAACTGAACAAAGGGCAATACGTTAATACTACTGCTTCTACTAGTACCAGCGCTATTACTATTAATACAAATATTAGTAAGACTAATATTACTGCTGTGACTGCTATTGCAACTATGCCTACGGGTATGAAGGTGAAATTTTCAGGGAATTTTTAGGGGTGAAGGTGAACTGAATCACAACCTGCCATTTGTATACAGGTTGTCAAAGAGCGTATCAGTAATGTCTTAGGAACAGTTTGGCGTGTGAAATTGAAATTAACAGGACTTGTTGTGGGGGATGTTGAACTAACCAAAAGACAATATTTGCTTCCTAATACTTCTGCTTGTACTCATACTACTGCTACTATTATTACTACTTCTACTACTACTACTGCCACTAAAGCTAAGGCTACTACTTTTAATTCTACTGCTACTACTATTACTGCTAGCACTACTACTACTAAAGCTAAGGGTATTAAAGTGAAAAATCTGGGAAATGTTGAAATTGTATTGAACTAAATCGAAAAACACTATGCCCACACAGGTTATCAAGAGGACGTAAAGCTTCAGGAACGGTTGATGGTATTAAGTTGAAACCTTCAGCTTGTGTTGAAGGGGATGTTGAAGAAACCAAAGGTGCTATGCACATACTGCTACTAATGCTACTACACAAGTTAAGGGTATTAAGGTGAAGCTTTCGAGGAATATTTAGGTGGATATTGAACTAAATCAATACGAACTATAAGCATGCAGATTTTAAAAAGGTGACAAAGCAGTATCTCAAGAACAGCTTACATTTTTAGGGTAGACCTTAAAGAGTAAGTAGTGGCATATTTTGAACAAGCCAGAATGCGCTATACATTAATCTTACCAATACAGGTACTGTAACTAATGACGCTAAGGGTATTAAGGCAAAATTTTAGGGAACATTTAGGGAAAGTTTTAACTAAACGAAAAAACTATATGCATGCAGATTTTCAAAAGGACATACAAGCAATATCATAGGCAGCGCCGCTCCATAATAGTTAACAGTATCATTGAAACATTTAAAGGAGCTTATGCGATTGGAAGCTAAAAGCTCTAGTGACCTTTTAAGAGTCAGAAGTGATTGGAGGGAAAGCAGCCCTCCTCTTAAGCCCATTATTTTCCAAACAATTCCAATCATAATTTTACGACAGCCATTTTGTTCAGCATATTAGAATGACCCAGTAACTATGTCTCTAGGGATATTGGTAATGTCAAACCCCCACAGCTATGTAATTTGCCCATTATTCTTTAAAATTAAATTTTAATTTAAAACTAAATCAAAAGACACTGTGTGTATGATTGCCAATAAGACACCTCAGCAATATCTAAAAAACGACTAGGTTTATTAAGTTGAAACTTTCAAGATTACTGCTATTACTATTTCTGCTCTTACAATTTAAATCAAACAGTTCGTGGTAACGAACAGTAAGTAAGGAGCGACCCGGCTCAATAGTAACCAAAACTCTAAAAAACGGAATTTTGATACCAATAGATACATCAATAGAATTAGGTTTTATGCTGATTTCAAATATATAAGTTTCATCAAGTTTAGTCTTACCCGTCAAAAGTTACGAGCCTGAGAAAATTTGCCTTATTTTCGAAAAAAAAGGGGAAAACATCCCTTAAAAGTCATAGAGTCTTAATGAAAATCACACCGTCAGATTGAGCACATCAGGGAACCCTACTGTAGAGGTTTCAAACTGCTATCTGCAAAAATGTGGAATGTTATATTTTTTGCCAGAAGAAAGATCACAGATGCATGTTTTCTCTCTCTCTCTCTCTCTCTCTCTCTCTCTCTCTCTCTCTCTCTCTCTCTCTCTCTCTCTCTCTCTCTCTCTCTCTCTCTCTCTCTCTCTCTCTCTCTTTCCCAGGGATGGTCGTATCGACTCAGTGGTCCTAGAATCTCGCGAGAGGGCTCATTTGAACGGAAATTAAAAGTTCAAGTGCTCTTTTTAAGTGACCAAAAAAATTGAAGGGCAACTAGGCTCCCTCCCACGCTCATTTTTTTTCAAAAATCACGGGATGAAAATTTTGAGATAGCCATTTTGTTCAGCATAGTCGTAAAATATAATAACTATGTATTTGAGGACGACTTGATCCCCCACAGTCCCCGGGGGAAGGGTTGCAAGTTATGACTATGCTCATTGCTTATATATAACCTAGTACTGGGTATTGGGAAGTATACAGACGTTTTCAGGGGGGATTTTTTTCTGGTGGAGGAAGGGGGTTACGTGGGAAGATCTTTCCACGGGAGAAGAGAATTTTCCATGAGGGGGTGCCGGATTTCCCGGCATTATTTAAAAAAACGATCAGAAATTAAATAAAAAAACAAGTTTTTTAACTGAAAGTAAGGAGCAACATTAAAACTTAAAACGAACAGAAATTATGGCGTATATGAGGGGGTCTGCCCCTCGTCAATACCTCGCTCTTTACGCTAAAGTATTTTTAGTACTCTCAAAACAGCTATTTATTCTAATTAAACGGCCTTTGAGATTCACGGGTCATTCTTAAAGAATTGGAACAAAATTCGAACTTTAGCATAAAGAGCGAGATATTAACGAGGGGGCAAACCCCCTCATATACGTAATAATTTCTGTTAGTTTTAAGTTTTTATGTTGCTCCTTACTTTCAGTTGATAAAACTTTGTTTTTTTTAATTTAATAATTCGAAAGACTGGAAGTTTATCCAGGTTGTCAAAGAGCATAGATAGAATTTCTTGGGAATGGTATTAAGTTTTTATTTTTCCGATCAACTTGAGGAGGTATAACATTAAATTAAACAATACTATTTGTGTCAGGATTAAATATTGTTAAAAAAAAGTTTATCTAACATACAAAACCAAACTAGGATTTTTATAGAAAAAAAAAACCGAAAAGATACAAAAAAAAATTTCCCTTGAAAAAGACCATGGTAATAAAAAACGAACAGAAATTAATTTAAAAACTTTTCCCATGGAACAAGTTTATCAAAGAAAAGTAAAGAGCACCATTAAATCCAAAATGAGCAGAAATAAAGTCAAATAATCTTCTAAGCGTAAAATCACCACAAATTACCATCAATAAATAAATGAATCCCAAAACGAACAGAAATTACAATGAATTACCGAGTCTAACTCAAAACGAGCAGAAATTAACATGAGTAGGGCTGACAACCCCCATGCCTTCTCGAGACCAGAACATAATTTGTACTTTACTGAAAAAAAACAAATGACCATGGATTGTCAGTTTAATATATATATATATATATATATATATATATATATATATATATATATATATATATATATATATATATATATATATATATATATATATATATATATATATATATATATATATATATATATATATATATACTGATGTTTATTCCTTGAATTTTTAATATTTTTTTTATTTATTGAAGTCAAAAAGTAAAAACATTGAAAGTGTATTTTGTACATTTGACACTCAGAATGACACTCAAGTCTTTTAGAGGGTTTGATAGGGGTAGCCTCAGGGGTGGAACTTGCTATATGGCAGGGGGCAACTGTCCCCCAGAACCCAGTTTGCACTCCACCAAACCTTAGTTTGCCCTCTTCCCCCTTACTGAAATTCAGCGTCTTCAAAACTCTTGTAAAAACTGAGATAGGCCTACATAATTCAAGCCTCCACATAAACAGATCAGTTTTGTTTCGCATACATTTTCTTTTATGGTACAATATGACTCATTTTTCTTTCTTTTTTTTAACTTAACTTTTTTTAACTTTTTTTTTTAACCAAGTCAGTTTCACTTGACTTGGATAAATTGGCTTATATTTTCCGCCCCAGCATTTTGACAAAATTAGGCCACTGGGTAGCCCCATTCTTATTTGCGGTTGCTTTTATTTGTGAGCCATGACAACCTTAGACATTATTACTTGTTCTATTGCTGAACGGGAAAAAAAAAAAAAACTCACTGCTGAAATACAATTTGGTTTCACGTTAAGTACAAATTATGTTTTTTTTTGTCTTTTAGCAAGCTTAGGAAGAAAACTTTTGTTGCTTTTGGCTTTCATTAATTTATTAATAAGAATTTTTGTTCGTTTTAAGTCTGAAATTATAAAACTTTCTTTTTGCTTGTTTCGAGTTTTAGTATAACCCTTTAATTTTCTTTGGAACTATTTTGCATTTGTTTGTTTTTTAATTATTGAGAATAACAGGTGTTACGGGAGAAGTCTGGAGAAAAGAGCAATGAAAAGAAGACAAAGATTAAGTTCTTAACATTTAGATAATCCAAATATTTATAAACTATTACACCCTTTAGTCTTTGGCTGCATAGATTCTGAACAGGCAATTGACTCAGCTGATAGAAAAGTTTGAGCAAGGGGGTACTTATGTACTATCTATAACACACGCAAAAAGGGAATTTTGGTTAATGCTAATGAAATAAAACAAAATAGGATAAAAATAAAATAGTGTAGGAACAAATTTTGGCAATATATTTGTACATTAGGGGGGGGGGGGGGTAAAGCATAGCACATATTAAATACGTAACTTAACCCAACCTAGGTACCTTTTTTCCCCTAAACCCCAAGAAACGAATAGATTAAATAATGGAAAACGCAATGACAAACCAGGTTTGCAACCCAATATTCTAATTAAAGAAACCCGTTTGACTAGTTTCGTAATTCCCAATATAATATGGCGCGTGAGAGTTACAGATAGTACATAAGTACCAGCAGAGGTCTTATCCTAACACAGTATACCAAGCAAGTATATTACAGTGATCAATGCTAAGAAAAAAAAGTAAAATTAAGTAAAATGCGGTTAAGGTAAAAAGTAAGGCAGCTAAATGCAAAATGCGGTTAATGTAAGAAGCAAAACTGGTTGGTGATTTTGTGAGGAACCCCGAGGTCTGCAGAGTTGTGTCTTATCCTAATTAAATGAAAAAAAGTTTTTTTTTAACTTAAAGTAAGGAGCGACATTAACACTTAAAACGAACAGAAATTATTCCGTCTATGAAAGGCGCTGTCCCCTCCTCAACTCCTCGCTCTTTACGCTAAAGTTTTTTGTTGTTTTAAAAATAAAGTTGTGAGACAGAGTCAAACTTTAGCGTAAAGAGCGAGGCGTTGAGGAGGGGACAACCCCTTTCATGTACGGAATACTTTCTGTTCGTTTTTAGTTTTAATGTCGCTCCTTACTTTCAGTTAAGAAACTAGTTTTTTTGTTTAATTTCTGAACGTTTTTGAATTAATGCAGCTTTGATTTTGGCTCACCGTACGTGAAAAATTAAAACAAAATTTGCAAACTAATTTACTTTTTTTTGGCTTACATAACGAACTTCTATGTTCGTATGTTTTTATTACGTATATTAGGGAGTTTGCCCCCTAGTAAATACCTCGCTCTTCACGGTAAAGTTCGAATTTTGCTCGAATCATTAACTCCTGAATCACGAAGGCCGGTTAATTAGAATAGACAGCTCTTTTGAAAGTACTAAAAAAAGTTTCAGAGTAAAGAGCGAGGTATTGACTAGGGGGTGAACTCCCTCATATACGTAATAATGTCTTTCCATTTTTAGTTTTAATGTTTCTCTTTACTTTCAGTTGAAAAAACTTTTCAATTAAAAGGTTTTTTTTAATTTCTTATCTTTTTTTTATAATGCTGGGAAATCCAACGCCCCCTTCATAGAAATGTCCCTTCTCCCAAGGAAATATCCACCATGGAAAGATCCTCCCCTGTAATGAAGGAGGTGAGTCCGTAGATCCTCCCCGGAATGAAGGAGGAGTATTTCCAGTACTGACTCCAGGCAGCTTGGTATTACGATGTCTTATTAGGGAAAGCAGTAGTATTTATTTGGGAATGAGTTACCTAACTTTGTCAGCAGCCCTATGGCCCTTCTTGTTTTCACTGGTAGTGATGTGATTAAAGTAAAAGAAGAAAATCTCCTTTTTTTCTGAAATACTCTTTTTTCGTGTATTTCGATTCTTGTCCATTGCCAATTACAACGATATACTTTCCTTTTATAATTTTAGTGATTTCGCCTTTCCTCGCTATCTTGAATGAAAATAAAAATTGGAAACTAGCAGCCTGATTTCATTATTATTTCAATTAATCTTCATCTACTTCTTCTTCGAGACATCATCAGTCAAGTTGAAATTGGTCCAGCAAAAAAAAAGAAGTTCCTTTGAGAGCTGGAAAATATAAATTCTCGTGGAAAAGTCTGGCCTTGGATGAGATTGAAAATGAAGGCATTAACCGAAAAAAAAAAAACTCCTGAAGTACCTTTTTCTTCTCAAATCGATACGCAAGATTGGTATCGATACGCAAGATAACAAATCGATACGCAAGATTGATATCTAAATTTATCGGTCAAATTATAGTGGAAAATTGAAAAAATCGGGATTGTCTCCAGATCTATTTTATTTAATTCTTATTCTAAAGAAGAAAAAATGTTTACATATAATAATATAGTATATAATATATATATAATAATGTATATAATAATATAATATAATATATATATATATATATATATATATATATATATATATATATATATATATATATATATATATATATATATATATATATATATATATATATATATATATATATATATATATATATATATATATATATATATATATATATATATATATATATATATATATATATATATAATATAATATATATATAATAATATATATATATATATATAATATAAATATATATAATAATATAATATAATACTATAATAATAATATAATATAATAATGTTTACATACATTACATATTGAATAAAATAAATAATATAACATGGTAGCAACACTTTGTTAATTGTAATATAGGTAGCATGTATGATAATAATGCAGATATAACAATAATAATATTTAAAAGAACTGAAAATTTATAAAATACATCTTTGTCACCGAAAAACTTCTTTTAGAAACTTCACTTTTTCAGGAAGGTTCGTGGGGTTGCTAGAAATTACAATGCATTTATGTAGATTATACCGGGAGACAAATACCAGTTAAACAAAAAGGGATTTCATGTTTCCTCATATATGCGAATATTTTAATCTTATTTGGCGGGGGGGTTAGTTTAAAAAAATTCTTCTCCCGGCGGTCAAATTGTAATTAAAACAAATAAAAAGTACTTGTTTATGCTGCAGTAAGTTGTTAGTAGTAGTGTGCAAATTTTCTGTGCAAATTATTGTTTTGTAGTCCTGCTAATTAATGCATAAACGTAAGATGGCACTTTGATTGCTGAGATTCATCTTTTTCTACCGATCAGATCACATTTTTGAAACTGATTTGTGTTTTTTTTAGACTGACCAACAACCTGAAAATACGATAGAAACTTATCAAAATAGGAATACTTACCTATTTTAAGCAAGTTTAGATTATTTTCTATGACAAAGCATAGTGTTGGCTAAGTTGAATTTTGGCTTGATTGAATGAATAAATCTGAAACAAACGAGTCCAGTTATAGACGTGTATTGTCCTTTGATTGCAAATTAAATAAAAAAAACAAGTTTTTTAAACTGAAAGTAAGGAGCGACATTAAAACTTAAAACGAACAGAAATTATTCCGTATATGAAAGGGGCTGTCCCCTCCTCAACGCCTCGCTCTTTACGCTAAAGTTTTTTATTGTTTTAAAAAAATAAAGTTGTGAGACAGAGTCAAACTTTAGCGTAAAGAGCGAGGCGTTGAGGAGGGGACAGCCCCTTTCATATACGGAATAATTTCTGTTCGTTTTAAGTTTTAATGTCGCTCCTTACTTTCAGTTTAAAAAACTTGTTTTTTTTATTTAATTTCTGATCGTTTTTTAGTTAATGCAGCTTTTATATGCATAAAAATTTTACTTTTCTTTTGCTAAATGGATGTCTTTACAAATTAACTTACGTAACTAACTTCTATATTCGTATATTTTTCTTCTGGCAAAAAATACAAAGTTGCAGATTTTTGCAGATATGAGCTTGAAACCTATGTAATAGGGTTTTCTGATACGCTGAATCTGACGGTGTGATTTTCATTAAAATTCTTTCACTTGTAGGGGATGTTTCCCCCCTCTTTAAAAATCGAGTAAATTTTCTCAGGCTCGTAGCCTTTGATGAGTAATACTAAACTTAATAAAAATTTATATATTTAGAATCAGCATTTATAAACACATTCTTTTGATACATTTATTGACATCAAAATTCCGTTTTTAAAAGTTTCGATTACTATTGAGCCGTATCGCTTGTTTTTTTATTGTTTTTTTTTATTACGTATATGTTATTACTTATATGAAGGGGTTCTCCCCTTAGTCAATACCACGCTCTTTACGTTAAAAGTTAAAAAAAATTTTTGATTCACAAACCCCTGAATCACAAAGGCCGTTTAATTAGAATAGATAGCTCTTTTGAAAGCACTAAAAAAAAAATGTAGCGTAAAGAGCGAGGTATTGACTTGGGGGAGAACCCCCTCACATACGTTATAATTTCTGTTCGTTTGAAGTTCTAATATTCCTTCTTACATTTCAGTTGAAAAAACTTGTTTTTTCTATTTAACTTCTGATCGTTTCTTAAATAATGCTTGGAAATCCGGCGCCCCCTTCATAGAAATGTCCCTTACCCAAAGAAACATCCTCCACGGAAATATTCTCCAGAGTAATCCCCTCCTCTAGCCCCCCCCCCCCTCCAGAAAAAATCCTTCCTGAAAATGGTTGTATACTTCCCAATAACCAATAAATAATGCTGGCAAGTCCGGCGCCCCCTTCATGGCAATTTCCCTTCCCCCATGAAAACTTCCTTCATGGAAAGATCCTTCCATATAGCCCCCGACCCTCTCCTTCCCCCACCTACCAGAGAAAATCTCCTCTGAAAAAGTCTGTATACTTCCCAATAACCAATACTATATGTTAACATTGAGTAAAGTTCATAACTTTCAGCCCTCCCCCTGGGGGCTTCGAGGGATTAAGTCATCCTAAAAGACATATTTATCATATTTTCGACCATGCTGAACAAAATGGCTATCTCAAAATTTTGATCGGGTGACTTTGGGAAAAAAATGAGCGTGGGAGGGGCCTAGTTACCCTCCATTTTTTTTGGTCACTTAAAAAGGGCACTAGAACTTTTAATTTCCGTTCCAATGAGCCCTCCCACGATATTCTAGGACCACTGGGTCGATACGATCACCCCTGGGGAAAAAAAAAAAAAAAAAAAAACAAACAAACAAATAAACACGCATCCGTGATCTTTCTTCTGGCAAAAAATGGAAAATTCCACATTTTTGTAGATAGGAGCTTGAAACCTCTACAGTAGGGTTCTCTGATACGCTGAATATGATGGTGTGATTTTCATTAAGGTTCTATAACTTTTTAGGGGTCTTTCCCCCTTTTTTCGAAAATCAGCCAATTTTTCTCAGGCGCGTAACTTTTGATGGGTAGCACTAAACTTGATGAAAGTTATATATTTGAAATCAGCATTGAAATCTGATTCTTTTGATATATCTATTGGTATCAAAAACCCGTTTTCTAGAGTTTCGGTTACCATTGAGCCGGGTCGCTCCTTACTTACAGTTCGTTACCACGAACTGTTTGATTACCGCTGTAGACTTGTCGCAACGTCGAGTGTTTTCACATGGAACATAACCCTTAAGCATTCAAAGGAGTTGTTAAAATTTCACTTTAAATTAGACATACCCTCTGGAATTCATAATATGGCGAGTTGACGAACTCAGCAAAATTTGGTGGATTTGGCGAGTAATTTGGAGAATTTGGTAATTATCTGGTGTTTTAATTTGCCACGCCACTTGGTTGTTTTCGCTCCACAAAATTTATTGCATCTTTATCGGAACTTGACTTTTCTTTTGGCAAATATCACGATTAATTTTGACTTATCAATTTTTGAACGATTAAGACTCCGGTTGGTGAGGAGTGTTTCTGCCGGGAGTTTATTTCACCCGATTCACGGCTCAAATTTTTTCGAAAATGTTTGGATACAGGCCTCCTGCTGAGGGTAATCAGCAAAAGTGACGTTAGGACGAATAATATTTGCTGTCTCACTTTTCGGAGGGATCACATTTTAAATTCTGCTTAAAGGAGAATAAAGCATACTCTTACAAATACCGAAATAGTGACCGTATTAAAAAATGCTATATACGGAAGAGAGTTGTTTCTCCCAAAGAAATTGATGCCTTTACATTTGGTTCTGCTCAAGAGAAGAGCAGTGAGGTTTGAAGAAGGGGAGGGGATGCGTCGACCAAATTTTACCCTTAGATTAATAATTGAGAAGTTTCTGAATCATCAGTCCCCTTTAGTTCTAAGTTTTATAAACTATTAATAGGCGTTTGATTCAGCCGATAGAAGAGCTTTAGTGAAGGCTTCATACTTGTATGGTGTACGAGATAAATACATTAAAATGATTGGCGTTATGTACGAGAATAATACTATTGCGGTTAAGGTAGGAAATGAGGTTAGTAGCCGATTCGGTATTGAATATAAAGTTAAGCAGGGTAATGTTAAATCCCCATTTATATGGATCATCTTGATAGGCTTTATCATAAGGAAGACGGAAAACGCTATGGAAGAACATGGAATCAAAGGGGACGGCAAAACTCTCATAGACTTAGATTATGCGGATGATTTGAATGTTCTAGATAAAAATGTTAGCAAAGTGCATGAAGTTTTATAGATTTTGAGAGTTGAGGGTGCAAGAATAGGTTTAACAATTAATATTAAATAGAACCCAGTAAACTCAGGCTACGAATAAATGAAGGTGAAGACGCGATTTTGAGTAACAAGAAGATCTTTCAAGGTAGCTTCACTTACCTTAGTAGCATTATTAGTAAAGATGGTGGATGCATTGAAAATGTAAAAAGCAGAATAACCAAGGCCCTGAGTAATTTTTCACAGTTGAAAAAACTTCGGAAGAAAAAGAACATAAGTCTGAGAACCAAGACTAGAATTTTGGAATCCGTGTTTTTGGAGGATGAGAATCCGTGTTGAGGATGAGACTAGAACACGAACACTAGAATATTGGAACACGAACAACTGTCGTAGTGACGACAGTTGACAAGTATGGTACTAAAGCGGGGTCATTTCGGAAGACAGAGGAGGATTTGTTAGATATTTTCCAGAGGAATTGTCTTCGGAGAGCTTGGGTGCCCCTTTGACTGACCGTTTAAAATTATGGTGCAGGAGAAAGTGGTTCTATCCCACTTTTTAGGGCTATAATGAAAGAAAGGTTGAGATGGTTAAGATACGTTTTGCAGATGAAGGATGACAGACCACCTAAGATTGTATTTTTCTATTGTACATACATGTCCAAGCGAAAAGGGACAACACCATTCGGGTCATCCCCGAATGGGGTGGGCAGAGGTCGAAGGAAGGACTAAAAGGAACTGGGAACTTTTTGAAAGATGTAAAGAGGGAAGTTTTAAGTAGTTGGGTGTGTAGCAGGACCTTGCGTAGCTATGTCAGCCTTAGATGACTACGTGCTGCAATGAGGTGTTAGTAATAGTAGTTGTAGTAACCTGATATTATCGGTGAAAGTTATGACCTTATTACAACCCCTACTTCATTCTCCTTTTTTTTTCATTGTGTGAAACAGTTGAAACTCATTATAGTTAGTTTCAAGGAATGTCTCCTTTGACATAATTCTAAAAAAGCATTTGATACTGTGAAGAACCATTTTTATAAATTTTTACTATTAATTGTTCCAATGTTATATACGTAATAATTAATTTTCAATTTGATTTATAAGGTATGTGCCAAAATACTTTCCACACTCTATCTCTAAAAAAAAAATAAAGAAAATAATAAAGCAAGCAAAATATCATAGTTGCAGCGGTAGCTGCAATCTAGTAAAGGACATATTGACAAGGACACAGCTACTACAACAAAATAAAGCACCCCGGGAATTCTCAGGAGCTCTGTTTAGGTATGGTGCTTTTAGTGACAACTGACAGGTGTTGCATCAAATATATACCTCACAAGGATTTCCAATCATATCTAAAGAGGATTGGAGAAAGAAAGAAATTCTGAAACAGACATTCTAGAAATTGATCAGAAAAGTGACTAAAGTGTTTGGGGAATGTCTTTTCAATATGTTATAGTTCGCGGGGTTATACGCACTTCGTCACTCGGTATACATCTTGGAGGGTCAGTTGTTCCACCACCCAGTGCCTCTTTACGTCATGTGTGGTATATTATCTCCAGAAGCAGAACACTTCCTTCATGCAAGCGGCATGCCATTAGTTTATACGATTTTTGACAATGGACAACCAAGGGTGACAGCTAGGAATAGCTCATCTGATGGTTCGTCTAACTTTTTAGGGCTTTATGAGTAACTATTTCCAACTCAAATGAACTGATTAACGTTGAAATCAACGAAAGGTGGTATATAACAAATACAGAACTGATATATCCAGAACCACCGACTGAGAGGGGCAGAGGGATCAATTGCAAACGGACATATGCTGGACAGGAGCATTGATTCCTGGACATCAGATAGATAGATACTTTATTAGTGACTGAACTGCTGAACTGGAAACCCTGAATTTTACATCTACAAAAAAAAAAAAAAAAAAAAAAAAAAAAAAAAAAAAAAAAAAAAAAAAAAAATGTAAATTAACACTAAAAGAAATGAGAAATTAACAGAAAAAAAAGTACAGAAAACAAAAATGACTATGACAAAAAGCCTGGCATCATTATGGCATGAAAAAAAATCAATAAAGGATGGCTTTGTGGTTCTTAATTTTATTGCCTCGAAATTAGTAAAATATGCCATTTCAAGCTTTCCTGTTAAGTACACACAATTCTAAACAAGAAAGATTCCTACTTGTTTTTAATTACTTACATAATCTTACACGAAAATTACATTTATTTTGATGATCAGATCCCTTTTATTTTATTTTCTTGCTACTGGCACTGTCCACAATTTGGAATACTATCGTTTTTATTAGGCCTACAACAGCTCTCATTAAAATCAGATTTTAGGTACCCAGTTCAATGTTCTTTGAAACAGTTCGTAGTATCAAACTGTAAGTAAGGAGCGACCCGGCTCAATGGTAACCGAAACTCTAAAAAACAGAATTTTAATACCAATAGATACATCAAAAGAATCAGATTTTAATGCTGGTTTCCCTAAAAGACCCCCTAAAAGCTATAGAACCTTAATGAAAATCACACCATCATATTCAGCGTATCAGAGAACCCTACTGTAGAGGTTTCAAGCACATATCTACAAAATTGTGGAATTTTGCATTTTTTTGCCAGAAGAAAGATCACGGATGCGTGTTTATTTGTTTTTTTGTTGTTTTTTTTCCAGGGGTGATTGTGTCGACCCAGTGGTCCTAGAATATCGTGGGAGGGCTTATTGGAACGGAAATTAAAAGTTCTAGTGCCCTTTTTAAGTGACCAGAAAAAATAGAGGGCAACTAGGCCCCCCCACGCTCATTTTTCCCAAAGTCACCAGATCAAAATTTTGAGATAGCCATTTTGTTCAGCATGGTAGAATATATGATAACAATGTCTTTTAGGATGACTTAATCCCCCGAAGTCCCCGGGGGGAGGGCTGAAAGTTATGAACTTTACCCAATGTTAACATATAGTATCGGTTATTGGGAAGTATACAGACGTTTTCAGGGGGTATTTTTTCTGATAGGTTGGGGGGGGGTCGGGTTGTTATATGGGAGGATCTTTCCATGAAGGAAGTTTTCATGGGGGAAGGGACATTGCTATGAAGGGGGCGCCGGATTTCCCAGCATTGTTAAAGAAAAAGATTAGAAATTAAATAAAAAAAAAAGTTTTTCAGCTGATTTCAACTGATCAACTGATTGTGATTAAGGGCTCATTTTAAAGAACTGGAAAAAAAATTTGAACTTTAGCTTAAAGAGCAAGGTATTGACTAGGGGGCGAACCCCCTAATACACGTATTAAAAATCTATGAATATAGAAGTTCGTTACGTAAGTTAATTCGTAAGTTACGTATATTTATTACTAATAAAAACGTTCGTAAATAAAAATTAAACAAGTTTCGAGAAAGCCATTTAACCAATTAAAGTAAAATTAATATGAAATTTCGTTTTAATTATTCATGTACGGTGAGCCAAAATCAAAACCTGAATTAATTTAAAAACGTTCAAAAATTAAATAAAAAAAACAAGTTTTTTTAACTGAAAGTAAGGAACGACGTTAAAACTTAAACGAACAGAAAGTATTCCGTATATGAAGGGGGCTGTCCCCTCCTCAACGCCTTGCTCTTTACGCTAAAGTTTGACTTTCTCACAACTTTATTTTTTTGAACAATAAAAAAAACTTTAGCGTAAAGAGCGAGGCGTTGAGGAGGGGACAGCCCCCTTCATACACGGAATAATTTCTGTTCGTTTTAAGTTTTAACGTCGCTCCTTACTTTCAGTTAAAAAAAACTTTTTTTTTACTTAATGGGATCAAAGATCAGGGTAGTAGTTAACTAATTTCGGGACCTACATGTATCTAAACTAAAAAGAGTAGCTTGCTAATTTTATTACCCTAGGATCTAGGAAACGGAACAAATTATTTTTTCTGATTTTCTGATTTTTTTTTTTTTTTTTTTTTTTTTTTTTTTTTTTTTTAATTCGGTTCTGAATAGTTGCAACAATTCACGAAATGTAGGAGAGGGGGTAAGAGTCTTTTTTATTTTTTTAGGGAAGATAAAAAAAGGTATCTTCCAGAATTTAAATAAATTATTCCGCGATAAAAAAAAAAGGTACAAAAAATATATTTTTTTTTTTAAATCAAGGAGGAAGTAATTACAATTGGTGTGACTATTTGAAGAGGCGGGTCCTCTGGGAAAGCTGTCCTTCAGTTGTCTTTTGTTAAAGCAACTGCGTATACTTCGTAGCAGGACCTAAATTTTTCGTTCCTATGAGTAAACTTTTTGGCCTGTGAGGAAAAGGTGGTGGATTTAGTACATTGACAGATATTTGTCCCCTGCTTTTCTCCATATCCATTATTGACTGTGTCATCCCAGCAAAACGGTTTTTGCAAGCAATGATCCAAATGTGTGCTAAAGATAAAGTCAGTTCTTCGATACACTTGTCGGGCCTCTTACGATCTGAATTTTGGACAGTAGCTTGCTAATTTCTAATTGCTAATGCTAATTTCTGCTAATTTTCTGGGTAGGTACCAGAAAATTTGAAGCTGCATAAAATTGGGGATGCTGGTTGCTAATTTTGGACTCTGGAAAATCAATAAAGTATTTAGATAATGTGATAGTACACATAACGGGTACCGAAGGAATTATTATTTTCAAAACCCACTTTGCTCGGGAAGCACTAGCTAACAATATAGATCGAAGAAAACACGGAACAAGTATCATTGATATAATACCTCCTCTCCTGTCCCTGTCCTTAAGAGCAAAAAATTTAGGTATTAGAATGAAATACGTTTTGTTTGCTGCAATGTAATTGCTGCTGTCCTTACAGAATAAAATTACAGTAAGAATTTCTAAGAGGTTCAACCCTCAGAATACTCACGCCAATTGGGAGCGTGGAGGGGGGTATGCAATTGCCCCCCCCCCTAGCTATTGAAAACTATTCTTTTTATCTTCTAGATTCTAAAAACACCTATGAGAACCAAAAGCGAAAACAAATTTAATAACCGAAAATGCAAACATGTATGAGAACCAAAAGTGCAAACACGTATGATAACCAAAAGTACATCAATTTCTAAAGTAATTGGGGTGTTTTGTGATAATTTTTCATTATGATAACTTGATTTTTTTACTACTTTGTGTCTGTTGTTTCCACAGTTTATATAATTATCCAATATGATCATTCCCTATCTCACCCATTATAAAAACCCGGACCGGGGTGCGAGTGCTCCAGAGAACGTAGAAACATAGGCGGCATCAGATCTTTTCACGGGTAGACAAGTCAGACGCGAAACAATCGGAAACAAGTGGAAACCCGCTATTACGAATAATGCACTTAGTAACCATTTCTCATTGATAGACGCAAACACACTGATCCATAACTGCACGAAGAAGTGGGAGGAGCTTTTTGTTCGCACCGAGAACGAAGAGCAGAAATGATCTGCGATAAGCTTACTGGGATAATTATATAAACTGTGGTTTTTTTCTCAAAAGAGATCAAAATAAAACTTGGATAGGACTATTCTTAGATAGAAGATTCAATTTTTGAGTAAAACCAAAATAGTTCTTCTTTCTGTCTTTAATACAAAAAGTTATTCATTGGGATAGAATGTATGGCTACTATACTGAAAATAAATCCTAGGAGAGATGTAAAAACATGTTTCCTTTGAAATCTTCCCTTCAATGACACTTACTGGCTCAAATAGATTGCTTTCAAGGATTTTCAATCAAATTACATAAAAGCAAATTGAATTGAAGCATGAGCGCTGGCAAGGGGGTGCAGGGGGGCATGGTCCCCCTGGAAATTTGGGACTATAAAGTAATTATAAGGAGACCAAAGGAAAAGAGCAAAATAGAGAAAAAACATGGAAAAAATGTATGCTGCCCCATTGTTAGCTGCCTGCCAATAGATTTTGACCCTTAATAAGTAAAATAAAGTTATAATCTGTGACTGAGTAACCCTTTTTCAGTTTTCCACAAACATTTTCCGTGAACGGATATGTTTTTTTCTGTTTTATTATCATTTTTTTTTCCAGGAGTGATTGTATTTATCTAGCTGTCATTATGAAAAATATTAAACTTTTTACACTTCTGAAGCATAAAGGTGTCAAATAACTTGGTTTTTGATATTCTAAAATATTGAATTGAAAATTTTATTTTAATGTCTTAATTTTAGTTTTAATGTTTTACTTTGAACAAACTACTTTGATAATGCGTTACTTTTTAAAAACAATTGGGTCTAAAGGCATTAAATATTTTGGTGTTTAATAACCAAGTTCAAAACTGTCGATATTGTTAAAAAAAAATATCCGTCCAACGCTTCGGCATTGCTCAGCAGAACTGATTGCTGGGAGTTTATATCTTAGTTTTTGTAAGTAGGCTATTGTTTTGTGTATTTTTTTGAATTAATCACCCTTTTCTGTTTTATATACTTTTACTTTAATTAACATATTTTTTTTCATTGCCTTTAGAAAGTTTTTTGTCTCTAAGCTTCATTAAATAAAAAAAACAACAAGTTTTTTCAACTGAAAGTAAGGAGCAGCATTGAGACTTAAAACAAACAGAGATTATTACGTATATTTAGGGGGTTTCCCCCCTCCTCAACATTTCGCTCTTCACACTACAGTTTTTCGGCCCTTTAAAACAAAAGTCATCTATGTTCTAATCAAACGACCCTTATGTTTCAGGAGTTGTTTTTAAAGAATTGGGAACAAACTTTAGCGTAAAGAGCGAGGTTCTGAGGAGGGGGATACTCCCCTTATATACATAATAATTTCATAATAATTTGTTTGATATTGTTTGATGGCTATCAAATATGTATACATAATTATATACATATAATTTCATAATAATGTTGTTTGATATTGTTTGATGGCTATGTTGTTATGTTATGTTGTTATGTTATGTTGATGTTTTTTATGGTCATGTTGGTTATGTTATGTTGTTTCATGGTTATGTTATGTTTGATGGTTATGTTTTTATGTTAATGGCTATGTTGTTTGTTGGTTATGTTGTTTGATGGTTATGTTTTTATGCTGATGGTTATGTCATCTGATGTTTATGTTGATTTTATGTTATGCTGTTATATTATGTTGATGTTATGTGTTTGATGGTTATGTTATGTTGATGTGGTTTCATGGTTATGTTGTTTGTTGGTTATGTTTTCATGTTGATGGTTATGTTGCTAGATGTTATGTTATCTTTATGTTATGTTATGTTGTTATGTTATGCCGATGTTGTTTGATGGCTATTGTTGGTCATGTTATGTTGATGTTGTTTCATGGTTGTGTTGTTTCCTGGTTATGTTATGTTTGTTGGTTATATTGTTTGACGTTTCTATGTTTTGTCGATGTTTGTTATGTTTGCAGGACATATTTGAAATAAATTGTGTTACTAGGCTAGATTTCTAGCGCATGCCATGTTTCTAGACACGCACCCCAGGTGCTTGAACTCCCCTGTATTGTTTTTAGGCGTCATTCCCGCCCTTGGCAGGAGTTCAAAGGTTAGGTCAGGTGGCACACCCCTTTTGTTTTTCTATGACGCAGCCCTTTTCCCTGTTACTAGGCGAAATTTCCAAGTGTTTCAACTACAAGGAATGTGCTCCGTATAATGGTTGGCGCATCCATCACGGCCAGATAATACCATTTTGACATTTTTCGCCGAAAGCAAATACCCCCCGGAGTCTATCAAATTTAGCAGTAAATACGCCGTTCTAACGAATGTCAAAAAAATGGGGAATCTCAGGTGTAGTGCAATAGTTTATTTTTAGAATATGGTTCAAAATACAAAATATTGGCAAAAGTTTCATGGACGAGTTGCTTGGGGCACTTTACCATTGGATGGGAATAACCTTTCGAGTCCTGGTAGGGTCAAGAGCTCTAGGAAAAAATGAAAGGTGTTTCGAGCGAAAAACGAAACGCCAAAAAAGAAAATGTCTTGAGGGTTTTCGGCGAAAAAATGTCAAAATGGTATTATCTGGCAGTGATGAATGCGCAAACCTTACATAAAGTGTGTGTCGCCATTAAATTAATGAAAAAAGAATGCTTTGGGGGTTTCGGGTGTCGTTACGTTACAGGCGGGGATTCCCCCATGGGTTCCTGTGGTAGGGTTACGCAAAGTTGCGTCAAGCATATTAGACCGATCCGTTTGAAACGGGGTAAGTCGTATTACGTCATTGGAGTCCAGAGGGATGTGTCACAGATTCTTGGCAACTGCGTTCCCTTTAATAGAGCCGGTAACCGCATTGCGTAGGTGTGACGGCTTGAGGGGCTGGTAGCTCCACTTATCTGACACTTTAAAGGCGAGGGTGTGTCGTGTGGTGTAACCTTTGCTTGGAACAGGGGTGTGCACCGTGACGTCAGAGGGCATGGACTAGAAACAGAGGTGAGGGGTTAGGAGCTTATTATTAAAACTTGTGTATTATACGGACCAAATTCTATGTAGTTGAAACACTTGGAAATGTTACCTAGTAACAGGGAAAAGGGCTGTGTCATAGAAAAACAAAAGGGGTGTGCCACCTGACCAAACCTTTGAACTCTTGCCAAGGGCGGCAATGACGCCTAGAAACAACGCAAGGGAGTTCAAGCACCTGGGGGGGGGGGGGTCTAGAAACATGACATGCGCTAGAAATCTAGCCTAGTAACGCAATTTATTTCAAATATGTTCTGCAAACATAACAAACATCAACAAAAGATATAAACGTCAAACAATATAACCAACAAACAGAACATAACCAGGAAACAACACAACCATGAAACAACATCAACATAACATAACCAACAATAGCCATCAAACAACATCAGCATAACATAACAACATAACATTACATCAAGATAACATAAAATATAGCAACATAACCATCAACATGAAAAACATAACCAACAAACAACATAACCACCAAAAAACATCAACATAACATAAACCATCAAACAACATCAACATAACATAACAACATAACATAACATCAAAACAACATTTAACAACATAACCATCAACATGAAAACATAACTATCAAACAACATAAACATAAACATAACCATGAAACAACATAACATAATATAAACATAGCATAACAACGTAACATAACATCAACATAACATCAGACAACATAGTCATCAACATAAAAACATAACCATCAAACAACAGAACCAATAAACAACATAACCATCAACATAAAAAACATAACCATCAAACATAACATAACCATGAAACAACGATAAAATAAAAGTCCAAAATAGGGATAAAATCCTTTTTAATAGACAGTGTATAATAAATTTCACAAAAAATACCACATATTTTGGTCACATATAAAGTGACCGTCATCAGTAGTAAAACTCCTGTTTTACTACTGATGACATAACAAAACCATCAAAAAACATCAACATTACATA
The DNA here is from genome assembly GCA_027921565.1 of Artemia sinica. Taxonomy (NCBI): domain Eukaryota; kingdom Metazoa; phylum Arthropoda; class Branchiopoda; order Anostraca; family Artemiidae; genus Artemia; species Artemia sinica. Next base: position 12,732,714 of record CM051271.1, on the reverse strand, counting down.
ACAAACATAACCAACAACCAACAAACATCAAACAACATCAAACAATATAATCATCAAACATCATCAACATAACATAACCATCAAACAACATAGCCAACAATCATAACCAACAATCAAAAAACATCAACATAACCAAGAAATAAAATAACCATCAAACAACACCAACATAATCAGACCACATAACCAACAAACAACATAACCATCAAACAATATAACCAAGAAACATCAAACAACATAACCAACATCCAATGTTAATTTCCCTATGGGCGCGTTTGAAATCCAATTCTATTTTCCCTATGTTAATTTCCCTATCTGACCGCTTGTATTCCGGGGTACTGACCGCTTGAAGTGCTGGAGGGGTTGCTACTTTTTACCTAGGACCCACTATTTCCCAACTGTTCTATAACTTATAGTTTGCGTGATTGCATTTTCAAATGATTTAATTAAAATTAATTTCTTAAAACTTAATGTGTCAATTTCAAGTACAAATCCAGTACTAACAACATGTGGCATTACTTCCTTTGCAACTGGGAAGCCTAAATATAATCATTGATACTTTTAAATCAATTAGCTTCTCAGAATTTTAAATTGATCTTTGATTCGTCCTCTTAGGGGTAAATTCGTAGTTTGGTGCCCTAAAATAGCAAGAAAACAAGACTTTTCCCCTGGTCCAATCTGTATGGTTACTTAAAAAAGAGCTTTAAATTCATATTTGAATGAGCTCCCTCCCAATTATCTTGGACCTCTGGTTTGATACAATCATCCCTGTGAAAAACAAAACAAATAAACATGCATCGACGATGTTTCTTCTGAAAAAAAAGCGAAATTCCACATTTTGAAAATTGGAGCTTGAAACCTCTTTGGTAAGGCTCTCTAATATGATGTATCTAATAATGGGATTTTCAATAAGATCGCTTGCTTTTTGTGGGTGTTTTCCCTTTTTTCAAAAATCAGGCAAATTTTTTCAGATTTTAGGTTTTGGGTGGGTAACAATAAAAAATAAGAATTTTATATATTCAGAAGCAGCATACAAAGCCAATACTGCCGGTGTAGCAATCATCATGACAATTCCATTTTTAGTTTTGGTGAATATTCGTCTAAGTCACTTTTTACTTCCATTTTTTCATCACAAACTATTTGATAAGATTCTCTTGTGACGAATTTTTTAACCTGTTCATTTTATTTAGTAGAATAGGACACTAAAAAAGAAAGAGGGTTAATTTGGTAGCTGGATAGTAAGTTTAATTTTTTTTTCTTTTGCTATTCTATTTTGTTTTTTTTTAATGTCTGAATATATAAGGGATTTAAGTTCGAGGGAGGGAGAGTTGTCCTGTTATGAAAGAGGTACATTTTACATGGCCGTTATAAAATCAAAACGTGCTATCTATGCAGGCAGGATGATTTTGAGTATCTCTACTCCTTCTATAAACTATTCTAAGGCGCAGGATATTGAATAAAGACAAGTCTACATCTGTTATAATCTACGGAAGCAATAAATCTTTCTGTAATTTTGCTTTGAGTTTGATCTTCTTTTAAGATTAAATTCATAATAATTAAACATATTATTGATTAAATAAATTGATCATATATTATATAAATTTATTAAATAAATGTTATCAGTTTGTTAACAAAAATGTGATCAATTTATTAAATAAATTGATAACATATTATTGATTAAATAAATATATTGATAAATAAATTGATAAATTTTCCAGGAATCCTTGTCGTTTAAAATTTACTGTATTTTGTTTCATTTTGCATGCAATTTACTTGCTCTTTTTATTTGAGAGTTTTTTTCTAAAAGCTGTTAAAAATAAACTTATTCCTGCGAAAAAAAAAATCCTCAAATATATTCGCTCTAACCCAGCCACCACTGATATTTTTGGCGTTTGCCCCTCCCCTGGAAAAGATTCTGCCGTCACGCTTGAATTTAAGGGGCAAAGCTACCAAATAAATATTTTGAGAGTTTTCTGAATAATTGATGAACATATTTGAGATATATAATCTAAAAACCAGTTGATCGATTCTTTAGTGGGATAATCATAATTCAAAAAACTTCAGATTTATAAAGTCTATCAGTCAAACCAATTCAAATCCACGTAATATTAAAAAGACATTTCCTTGCAATTTGTAAATCAATATGATTATATAAAAAAAGGAAAACTTTTTTCTATTAATTCACTTTCGAGGAGATGAACACATACTAGACTTTAAATCCTTTGTCCCTGAGGACGGGGGTTCGAGTCTTTGTGTCTCTGGTTATTCGGTTTGGAACGGAGGTAAGTAGCGTGACTCTGTTCGCTCAGCCAGTCTCAACCCAGCTCTAAATGAGTACCTGGAGAAATCTGGGGAAGGTAAATAGGAAAGACGTGAGAAAGCAGAGGATGGCTGGCCCCAACCCCTCATTGCACTTACTGGATGAAGAGCCATGAAACAGAGATTAGCACCGTCGATAGGAACTGTAAATTCCAATGCCGTATTCTTTACCCTTTTTGTTACCATTCGATGTCCCTTCATGTTCTTTATAAATATTTTATATTTTATAAAGAACATATTTATAAAATATATAAAGAACATATAGATAACATATAAAAAATATAAAAGAACATATAAAAAATATATTTATAAAGAACATATAAAGAGCAAATTCCGTTTTGAGAGTTTAAAGGGATTGTTAAAGAGACACCTTGTTCATTTATTTCTGCTAGTAGAAATAGGCTAAAAGCTTACCACTTCCTTCAAAGTCTTACATTAACATGGTATTTCGCAGTCACATACTACACATGCATGGATTTTATTACGAATAAAACCAATAACTCTTTTTCGGAGGTTTCAAACCGCTATTTAAAAAAGAACACGGAATTTCGTGTTTTTCCCAAAAAGGATGATCGGGGATGCGTGTATGTTCTTTTTCCCAGGTGTGGTAGGATCGATCCAAGGGCCCTAGAGTATCGGAAAAGGGCTTATTTGAACAGAAATTAAAATTTCTAATGTCTTTTTAATAGCAAAAAAAAATTTGCCACAGTAAAGTGGTGTTTTCTGTCATTTTGCTATGAAAAATTGAACTTTTTACCCGAACAGGGCCAAGAAGCCACGGAGTGAATATTCTGAGATAGTCAATCAATTTAATGTTATCAAAATACTAGACATTGTGCCTCCCATTCTCAGACGTACCAACGATGCGTGGTGGTGCAATTATTCCTAAGGATGCACATAGTCCATACAGTTTTTAAACGGTTAATAGGGGTATTTATCTTAGAAGATAGTTACTTAGAGCTAAGTTAGGATATTTATCTACAAAAGAGGGTCAGTGGATCAATGCGTAGAAGGTGGGGCGGGGGCGTGCCTGAAGCCTTAGAAACTGCATTTTTATGTCAAAAATTTATTTCTCTTTATGAGCCTTCAGATGAATATAGAGGTCGGTTTGGGAATAATGGGTAGTCTATCTCCCTTCATTCCTTGGAGATGTTTTTTATATTAATTTTCTTAATAAGCCTGTGATTTGGGTGCTACGCGTTATATTTTCCCTCTAATTGTAAAAGCGTTTGTTTATGTGTAGCATAAAGATCACATTCATATTTGTGTCGACATCGAATATGAAGAGTTAGGGGGATGCAGAATGAGCGCCACCAGGAAAACTCTCTGGGGAGAGAGACAGTTGCTACTAGGAAGTTTATTTTACCGAGATTTAGATGGAAATATTCCCTGTTTTCCTTTTATATACATTTTTTAATGTTTTTTGTCCCCGGGAGCTAATGCGCCCCACCTCGGTATCGGTTTTCATTAGGTGCATCCCTGCACAAATCTGTTCGGAGAACTTTTTTTGAAATTTACGGAAATGATGAAAATGATGACCCTGTGATTATTTTTGATATTTCAGACTCCCCCCCCCCTACTCCGAAATAAATACTTGGTGATATGCTCTTCAGGGATGATTATGATTTTCAAACCCCTTTTCTACGAATATTAAACTCGATAAACAACGGGTGTTGAAGGAGCAAGAAATAGCCTACCACATATTTAAGAAAGCCTTGGATCGAATAGTTCATATTAACAAACTATAGGTAAAGAGAGAGTCTTTTAAATAGAAACCAAAATTAATTTCAAATAATTGCTCATCAAAAAGCAATTGCTAAAGTTTTACAAAAAAAATTGCGATTTTAGAAAAGAATTAAACTCCTCCAAAAAAGGGTTGTGATCTTCGAGGAAATTATGCCATGAAATTCAATATGTGTGAGGACAAGTCACTATTTACGAAATACGAAATTTCCTTTTTTTCTGAGAAGGATAAAAGGTTTTGATACCACCCTAAAGAAGGACTCATTCAAGAAAATATGTAACTACCTGGTAATTAATATGAGAAACAAAAGAGATGACACCACAGGAAAGTTCATAGTAACGAACTATAAGTAAAATGAGACTCTTATAAAACAAAACCAAAATTAATTTCATATGACTGTTCATCATAAAGCTAGTGCTAAAGTTCTACACAAATTTTTTGTGATTTTACAAGACGGAATACACCCCCCCCCCCCCTCCCAAAAAAAAGAGGGTTGTGGTCTTCATGGAAACTATGCAATGAAATTCGGTATGTGTGACCACAAGTCACTATCAAAGAAATACGAAATTTTCTCTTTTTTTCTGAGAAGGATAATCGGGCTTGACATCACCCATGCTCCACAGTCGTAGATTGTTAAAGAAGGACCCATTGAAAAGAAAATTTAAATACCTGGGATTTAATACGAGAAACAAAAGAGATTACACCACAGAAAAGTTCATTATTCCAAAATGAGACTCCCCATTTCGTAAATTAAAAAGAGACTCCCCATTTTCTAATAATTACGTATCAAAAAACTTTTGTTAAAGTTTCTAAGAAAATTTTTCGATTTTAGAAAACGGAATTAAACTCACCCAATGGGTTGTAATCTCCGTGGAAATTATGCAATGAAATTCAGTATGTGTGAGGACAAGTCACTATTTACGAAATAGGAAATTTTTCTTTTTTTCAGAGAAGGATTATTGTGCCTGATATCAGCCATCCTCCACAGTCATAAATTGTTAAAGAAGGACTCATTCAAAAGAAAATTCAAATACCTAGGACTTATCATAGGCAGCGCAATCGCGCTGCCTAAGTAAAGAACGATGTTAACACAATGTATTATTTATTTTCCATACCAGGGCACTTCGTATTGAAGGAGTTGTCGTAGAAAATTGGAAAAGGACTCGTTCGATTGGAAATTGGAATGGCTAGTGCCCTTTTTAATAGTCGAAAGTGATTGGAAGGCAACTAACACCCCTTCCACGCCCACCATTTCCGAAACACATCCAATCAAAATTTTGAGATAGCCATTTTGTTTAGCGTAGTTGATTTCCATATAGAAATTATATTTTTGAGCAGGACACTCTCCCACAGCCCTCAGGGCAAGGGTTGTAAGTTATGCCCTTGGGGCATATAAGGTTCTTATAGAAAGTGTTGTCGTAGAAACTTCAAAAAAGGCTTATTCGATTGGAAATTCAGAGGGCTAGAGCCCTTTTTAATAGTCGAAAGTGATTGAAGGGCAACTAACCCCCCTCTCACGCCCACCTTTGCCCCAAACACATCCAATCAAAATTTTGAGATAGCCATTTTGTTCAACGTAGTTGAAAGTTCTGGAAATTAGGTCTTTGAGGAAGAAACCCCCCACAGCCCTCAGGACAAGGGTTGCAAATTATGCCCTGGGGGCATACAAGGTTCTCATAGAAAGCGTTGTCGTAGAAACTTCAAAAAAGGGCTCATTTGATTGTAAATTGAAATGGCTTGTGCCCTTTGGCTTGTGCTCAAGGGTTGTAAGTTATGCCCTGTGGGCATATAAGGTTTTTATAGATAGTGATGTTGTAGAAACTTCCAAAAGGGCTCATTCGATTGGAAATTAGAAGGACTCGTGCCTTTTCTAATAGTCGAAAGTGATTAGAGGATAACTAACACACCTCTCACACCCACCATTTCCCCAAACACATCCAATCAAAATTTTGAGATAGCCATTTTTTGGACGTAGCTAAAAAGTCCGAAAATTATGTTTTTGAGGATGACTGTCCCCCCACAGCCCTCAGGGCAAGGGTGTTAATTTATGCCCTAGGGGCATATAAGTTTTTTTTTATAGAAAGTGTTGTCGTAGAAAATTCAAAAAGGAATCATTCGATTGGAAATTGAAATGGGTAGTGCCCTTTTTAATATTCGAAAGCGATTGGAGGGCAAGTACCCCCCCCCCCCTCTCACGCCCACCATTTCCCCAAACACAGCCAATAAAAAATTTGAGATACTTAGGGCAAGGGTTGTAATTTACGCCCTGGGGGCATATGAGGTGTTTATAGAAAGCTTTGTTGTAGAAACTCAAAAAGGGCTCATTCGATTGGAAATTGAAAGGGCTAGTGGCCTTTTTAATAGTCGAAAGTGATTGGAAGGCTTGACATTTTTATAGTAAAGATCGATGTGGGTATAATGTATTATTGTTTTTTTTTTTTTTTCTTTTGTTTAGACCAGGGCACTCCATATCGAAGGAGTTGTCGTAGGAACTTCGAAAAGGGATCATTCAATTGAAAATAGAAAGGGCTAGTGCCTTTTTTTTTATAGTCGAAAGTGATTGGAGAGCAACTAGTCCCACTCCCACGCCCATCCTCCCATTTTCCCTTTATGTTTAAAAATAGAATGTTGCCTTAAGATTAAATCAAAATGCACTGTGTTAATGATAATTCCGAATAAGGTATCTCAACAGTATCCCAAGAGCGACTGAGGGTATTATGTTCAAACTTTTGGGGCTATTTCTTCTCTTAAAATTTAACCCAATCAAAATAGCGTAAGTGTATCCAAGCTATCAAAGAAAGTAAACAGATTTTTTGCGAATGGTATCAAGTTTTTCATTTCAGGTCAACTAGAGGAGGTATGAAACTAAATTAAACAGTACTATTTGTGTCCAGATTTTTAAAAGGGTGTATGTTGTTAAATATTGCTGAAAATTTTTCTCCAGCATACAAATAGCAGACCAAACTATAAAGTCTTAAAAACCGAAAGGATTTAAAGTATTATTTTCTTTTTCCCTGAAAAGACTATGTCAATATAAAACGAACAGAAATTAATTAAAAAAAACTTTTCCCACAAAATAAGTTTTTCAAAGAAAAACTTTTATTCAACTAATTCGAATCATTTTAGGTTTGATAAAATTACCTGGGATGATGAATAATTGTGCATCAGCTATTAAAGAGGTGGGCTAGACTGTGGAAATTTTCTAGTTCTTTATGAGCTTTCAGATCAAGATAGAAGGACCGTTTTTTAAGGGGGGGGGGGTAATCTCAAATTTTCATTCATTCCTGAAAATAGGTACACCCACTGCTCCATCCCAATCTGTTCAAAGCCTCCCTTTTTTCACCCTCCCAGAAACTTCACATTTTCCTTAAATGTCTAAGCCGCATATTGCAATTGGAGTACTTTTCATTACTTCTAACTTTCTAACTTCAAATATATGCCAAAGTTTCTCGCCTAAATCCTTCCTTTCTATCCCTTAAAAGAGAATTATCCATCAAGATAATACGCGCAGTTGCAAGAAAAATATCCCGGGGATTCTCTGAAGCCCATTCTTTAGATTCTATCCATTTGACAACGGATGCTTCAACAAATAGATATCTCACAAAGATTTCCAATCAAATACTTAGATGCTGAAATATGCTGAAGTAGACAATCCAGTATACTTTCAGAGAAATAGCTATGGAAGTGTGATTTCTAGAGATATTCCAGATTTCTAGATGTGATTTCTAGATTTCTAGTAGGTGTGCTAATGACACTTTTAGCACTTGGTCATATAAATACGAGTGAATAGCAGTGGCGCCCGTTCACGAAAATGTAGGGGGACAGAAACTACCAATTAGTCATAATAAAATAGAAAATCGCTATATAATAGAAATAAGAAGGTATTTTTGAAAGTCTGCCCCCTCCCCCTCATTGGCAAGCCTGGTGAATAGGTATCTAGTGGTTGATACTCATTTACTCTTTAAGGCTAATGGATATGCCCAGTGGTAGGAAAACATAAATGCCTTTTGGTAAAATACAGAGAACTTTGATTCCTGAAGGTAGCGTTTTTCCTTTTAGCAAGCCTACCCATATGCATAGAGTCACCTACGAGATAATTTATTAATCTAAAAGATTTTTATAAAATAGAGTACACCAAATCAATGGGCTCTAACAAAATTTAACTCTTATGAAACATCATGAATTTTAGTTATTTTTTTTCCATAATTACCGTCTTTTAACTTCTATTCAACAAAAATGACTTATTTATAAACAAAGAGCAAGATTACTTCAAACGAACATAAATTTCCCCATATATAAACGGGCATGTCCCCCTTCTTATCCCTCACTCTTCATGCTGAAGTTTGATTTTTTTTTTTCTCCAAAATGTTTTAAGAACAATGCACAAGGGCAATCGGAATGGGATAAAAAATGTTTTCCAGTAAGTAGCCGGTTAAGTAGCCTCAAGAATGTAGCAGCTTAATCATGTGCATTTCTTTGATTTGTATTAGATGTATTGCATTTGCATGATTTGTTTTTTTTTTTTAAACAATAAAAAAAATCAGTATCAACATTCAGAATTCAATCGGTAAATGAACAACATGCAATTACGCATTAACTACATCTGTTGCTCTTTTGTTTCGTTTGTGGAAGTGTTTCGTTTTTCTCTTGCAATTTCATTTATGTTATATTTACTCCTTGATTTTGAGGGAAATAAGCAAATAATTGTTTTCGGTGCAGCGATACAAGACTTTACGTAAAGAGTAGGAGGGGCTGAGGACAGGGACGAGGGGCAGGGATGACAGGATGACAGGGCTAGGGGTAGGCTGAGATCCCTTGCTTAAACATATTTTAGATTACATTCTACCACTGTATCATATTATTACTTAAAACTCCATGGATCTTTCATCATCGGTTATTAATATCTACAGAAATAATGAAGAAACAAAAAAAAACGTTCAAGTTAACGGTACCAGTGAGGTCTTTCGTACTTGCTAACAACTCGACTACATGAATATAATCTACATTCCAGCATGGTATTTCTTAGACAAATCAGTAGAGAGGGAGGTGCTACTCGTGACGGGAGTCCATATATGGACATAGAGTCATTAGGGAGAATGATTGCGTAATCGGTCAATGACCTCTTTCTCCAGGGGTGTTTTTGGCACGCTCGAGGCGAATGTTATGATCCAAGAAAGAGTATTTGTTGTTGTATGCTCGAGACAAATGTTATGATCCAGGAAGGAGTTTGTTGTTTTTGGCCAAGTGCCCGCTAGGGAAGAATGTTATGATCCAGAAATAGTATTGGTTGTTGTTGTATTCTCGAGGTAAATGTTATGAGTTTCCAGGAAACCGTTAGATCACGTGTTTCCTTCTCAGCCAATCAGAGGGCTTGTTTACATATTAGCGGTGGAGGGAATATGAGGAAAGGATTTTTGCTATAGTTTTATTAGTCTGTGAATAGAATTCAAAGGGAGTGAGAAGAACAGTTTTGACTATACTCATTTGGATATATATTTGTAATAATAAGTGGAATGTTTACCATATTAGAAGTTGATAGAGGAGTTGATGCTAATAATACAAGAGCACCAAACATTGCGGTGGAAATCACGAAAGGATCGCGGCTTTGTCTGGAATGGGATGCAGTATATGGAAGATATGCGATATCCTTGAGCAAATTTAAAATTGAGGATCAATTATGTTTCGCCGCTAAAGTTGATATAGCACATGTGAATAGACTTCAATGTGCTTTAAGTGCATTGGTGAAACATATCGAAGACAATAAACTCTATCGCTAATTGTACATGCATAGTATTATTGATGTTATAATTATTCAATAAAATTGTCTCGAAATCGAAAATGTTCCCTTTCTTTTCTGGTTAGGACTAACGAATCTGGGTTAGTCTAGAGTCAGCAGTCAGAGTGAAAGGACTGAAAAATGAATAAATTTGAGAAGGAGAGAATTATATCAAATCTAGTGTTTATGGAAAAACATTTGATTTTGGATGATGATTTTCTCGAGTTATCTCTTCAACGCAGGATATTCTCTCAGGGAACACTTGACAATATAATGAAAACTGATTCTCCCCCATTGGACTATTGTATGAAACTTTTAAAATGTGATTCAAATGCTTATACTCAATTTATTGATATATTAATTGGAACAAAGCAGAATCATATTGTTGATATACTTTTGAAATCATTGCCAATGGATTCAATGTAGATGGCTCCTCCTTCAAAAGAGGTAACGTCACAGAGTTACTCCTCTCCCTTTCCTCCACTTTGAATTTATCGAGCGAAGACGAACAGTTTCGTTTTAGCTGTGAGAGAGTCAAGTGACATTGAAAACAAAAAATGTTCTATATATGTCCATTGTGCATGTACACTCTTGGCAGTTGGACTCAATGTGAGAATTGTACAATTATTGATGACTATAGTGAAAAGTGTAAATTATGTAATCCTTGCAAATTACATAGAGGCTATGCAGTACAAATTAAAGGATGTAATTCATGTCTTGAAGAGGTGTGTGACTCTCACCCTAGAGGGCACCTGTGCTCCAATTGTCACTATGATAAATGTGATCAGTGGGAGAATACTTTCCCCGCTATGATTGGAAAGAATCCTAAACGTGATTTTAGTTTATTTCTACAAGATTGGTATCGTCGTGGATTTAAATTATTCTGGGAAGAGGAATCTGGTCTACGATTCAACTGTTGGGGTAACAAGACAATCTGGTTTCTACGTCATCGCTGTGACGACACTGCCTACTATGACTATAAATCAAGTGATTTTTATTTGGCAGTTACCAAATGTGATTCACCACTTGAAAACACTGTATGTGATATTGCTTCAAATAGAAAGATTGAAACTCGTGAATTTCATAATATGAATGCAAATAGTATCATTGACTATACAAAGAAATATGACAAGAGTGAAGTTACATTGTACTGCAGAAAATGTGACCCTGACTTTGCAGTCAATCAAGATCAATATACAGTGAATCCAAATGATTTACCAGCATTAGTGGTTCACGACAGTTGCCTATACACCGATGAAGAAATCTAAAGTGAAGATTTAAAGACATTGTTGTATATATATATGCATTTTATTAATAAACAAATTCACCAATATTTTTTAAAGGACTTTACTCTTAGGGCACTGAAATCAATACTGTATAGGTCCGAGAGAATATTTTCCACTAGAAAGTCGTTCAGACGCGGATTGTCACCATCAACGTGGAGAAAACTGCTTGTAAGTATAGCCGCGACATCGGAATACAAAATATAGTAGTGCATGGAAGCCACAGCTTTTAGTCGTTAGATCCTGCACCCTCTTTCGATTTTGAATAATAGTTTTCCCACTGCTCTCAATATAGTTGCTGATGTGGGATGTGTAGAATGTATAGGGTAGACCAAGAGGATCAAAAAATTCAATCGTTTTCATTGTTTGATAGATGCACAGCCAATGACCCGTCAGCACAGTCGATGGACTGCTATTAACAATAATCAAGGTATTGTTCGCACTTTGAATTTTTTCCAAGATAGTCTGAGGGTAGACAATAGGATTTGTACTGGGACATGTAGGGATCCATATTAAATACATTGATTATTTGACTGGTGTTCATGGCGCCAAGTCTAGTAGAACACTGCCTTCGGGAGTGATTTCCCAATAGGTTTCATATTGATTTAGTGAGATTAGTGCAATACTCTCAGCCAATGGGTCGGCAAATGTACACTCTAAACGCACAGTCCCTGTACGTACTATACTCATATCCTGTGTGCCAGACAAATCCAGTACAATGATACCATGTGTTTTAGCAAACATATCTTCGGTTATACCATTTTCAAATAGTTGCGAATCATGATCTAGGGTTTGCATGGTCAACTCATACAATGTTCTATAGGATTTATCAAAGGATAGATTGTAGAGTGGGATGCCGTTTACTTTGCACACAAGAGATGAAAGTCCAAACATATCGAATTTATGTGGGCATTCAGTCCACGATCCTATTGCACTGGCGCTCTTTACAAATGCCAATGCAAGTTTCGAGGGGATTTCGCCATTGATAAAGGATGAATCGGTGAAGGTGCGTGACCCCATGGCAATGTGACGTTGATTGGTGATCGTATGGGGAACAAGAAGTTTAATGTTATTACCATTGGTTCTTAGCTTTTCCACTGCCAATGCAAGAGAGCTCATAACCTGTTGTTTGCGTACATGAAGTATTGCCGAGGTGAGGGAGAGACTTACATCGGGATTGGCAGCAAGTTCTTTTCTCAAAATGAAATTGGATGGTGCAAGCGTCAATTTTATATCCACTTTAACATTGGGCGGCAGCCATTGGGGTATATTAAATATTTCATGATATATTTTTCCAACTAGATGTAGTTCACTAGTTGTAGCATTTTTAAGTGCATCTGTACTATCAGTATTAGTAATATATTCATATCCATTAGAGGCGCCTCTCAATTCCTTGTATGACTTGGCTGTCATCAGCATGAATTGCATATAGCTTGCATAGTTTGAGAGATTGTTGCTTGTACTAACCAGCGTGCCATTGATGTAGACACTAATTTGACGAAATAAATTATGTAGTATACAATTTTCATAGGATATCCCATCGGCTCGAACTGGCATTGTATTATCGGATTTTTCCGGACTTTCATTTGTAAATCTATAAATGTTGAAGACATGTCCATAAAGTAGTCTTCATTGGAATAAATTTGAAAGTGGACATTATCAGAGAGGGGTTGTAGTGGATAAAATTGTTCATAGTATCCATGCTTGACACTCACATCAACATTTTCAGCATTGAATAGATTCAATGAGGCGGTGATTGAAGGTTGAGAATCCTTATGCGGCAGGTAGGACATCTTAAGAGAAGAAATCTAGTTTCAATCTAACAATTTTCTTCCTGGGGCTTCTGTTTACACTACGTGTCGGCTTTCTCCTTCTTTTCTTTGACAAAAGGGATGATGTCTTTCGTTTCCGTCCTGAGTAGAGACTGATGAGTGATGCGTTTGTTTCTTGACCTTTTTAAACCTTTACCATTTTGTTTTAATTTCTCGCCAAGGTTCGCGCACTGGACCTAAGATTTTCCGTAGCACTTTTTTTAAAATCCTTGCCAGAGCCCCAATCGTATAGTGTAGAGGATGCAAAAATCTGTCGCAGCCGGTACAAGATATTTTCTAGCCAGTGGTAGTGAAGAGCGAAACAGCTTAGCAAACCAACTGCCAAGGCCATAGCCAGACATTGACGAGCGACCCTTGTAATAGTCCATTCCATTGCCCTGTTGTCTTGGGCCAAGAGTATTAACACAGCAGTCAATATCAGGACAAGTGAATACCACTTTTCTATTAGACATCTTGCTGTTGAACGATGGACCGAAAATGACATGTAATCACAGCCAAACCCTTTGAAATTGTTATGGGATCACCTAATTCAGTTCTTAGTGTTAACTGACAGAGTTCCAAATAGGAAGTGTCTACGGGAATATACTGAAGATGCTTTATATTGTAGTGGTGAATATGCTCTTGATTGGTTTTTCGTTCAAGAACTCGTAGGAGGGGGACATTTGAATTACCAACCCGAGTTGTTTCCACAAATGAGGCGTAGAGAAATATACAAGTGTCTGTGGAGAAGGCAGGTGGGTAGTCAGCAAAATGAAATTAGTGTTTCCGGCACTTTTACCATTGATTATATTGAGCTTAAAGCCAAGAACATCCTTTAGGTTATCATTGAGAATAATCTTTTCGCTGGCAATAGGTGAACTAATGTAGATCTTGCCCTCCTCCTTTGAATAGTTGAAATGAAAAGCTCCTTTTTTTACGAGCGGAAATTCTTTTTATTGATAGTACGACATAAATCATTCATACAGGTGAGTTCCTCGTAGGGTAATTCAATATATGGATAATCCATCCAATTGATTTTTTGAATTTGTTCTTGATCACCTGGTGGTAGCGGCCAATCATAGGGTCTAATTTTTAGTTCATATTTACGATCTTTTCTCAGGATGTCATAGGTATTTTTAAGAATACAGTCGACAAGAGCCACTTCATACTTTCCGTCGAATTTGATGGTGGGGGAGAGTTTTGTCCAAAAATCACTTGTTTTATTCAGATCATTGTAGAGAGGATCAGAAACATTGGACATGAAAGTCACATAGAAATCATTGGGCATTGTTAATATCTTCAGCACTGACCCAAGAATCAAAATCCGAGTTGTATCCTAGCCAGCGAACAAGCAACTGTTTCTTGCCCCTACGAGTACGACTCTTTAATATCTTTTCAATTTGATAAATTTCACTAGTGTTTCTAACTTTTTGCAGTTCATATTCATAAAAACTGCCGAGAATCTCATCATCTTTGGTGTCTCGCAGTCGATATGTCGTGGGCTCGGTGTCTAGGATTTTGGACATTTTAAAAAGTTCGGTGCTCCATAAATAATTCCCCTTTTCAAAAATATTGGTGGTTCTATTAATTCGAACAGTATCACCAACATTGAATTTCTTCTTTTTCTTCTCATTACCATTGGAGTATTGCTTTAGAAAAGCATCAAATGTATTTTCACTGTAATGAACATCCCGAGGGCTAGAGTTGGACAGAGATCGATGAGGTCGATGGTTGTATATCTGCATGATTTTATCTAAATCATGAATAAAAGCCGATGTATTTTTCAATGTACAATATCTTGAAATTAATAGACGAATCGTTCTTATTAATCGTTCGGCCAATGCAGCCTTTATCGGGCTGTGACTATGATAAAGTGATGTATTATATTTAAATTGAACCTTTTGCACATGGGGATTAACAAATTCACTGCCACGATCCGATTGAATTTTTCTATATGAATCCTGTTCAAGAATACTTTCAATGGCCCGAGCAACTTCAACACCTCTCTTTGACCGTAGTGGAATGGCATAGGCATAGCGACTAAAGACACTGATTGCCACCAGAATATATTTGTAGGGTGCATTGTGTCGCCGTTGAACTGCGTCTAAATTTAAAAGATCCATTTGCATTATATGCAGAGGGAAAAAGGCTTTAGTTTGTCGATATTGTTTGCCACGAAGCCTATGATTCCGATGTAGTGTGTAACTCGGTTCATTTTCTAGATACTCTTTTGCTTTTTTCAATGTGGTGCCGTCGACTGCTTTAGAAAGCGTTTTGGGAGAAGTTAAACTTTCCGCTTCACCAATATTTTCATAGACACCTTTCAAAACTTCATCCATTTTGAACGCAAACACGTAGTGTAATGTCCACTCCCCTTTTGCACACTGGAGGGTAAATCAATTCGTCTTCGCTTTTGACTAGCAGCCACAGGTGGTGTAAAATCAGTAGTGCTAGTATTTTCAAATATTGAATCTTCTTCTTTTTTAAATGGTGTTGGCGTTGTTGGTGGACTATATTCTCTTAGTTTCTTAAGAATTTGCTTATTGCCAATAAGACTTTTGGGAAAGTTTGATACACTTAGAAAGGTGTATAGATTATCGTCAAAGGATAAGAGTCCTTTACGATTCGTCACCATATCACAAATTAAATCAACTAGATTATAACTTTTTCCCTGAATTATAATTCGTTTCCCTGTGCTGTCGACTTGAACTTGATCACCAGTTTCCAACACGAGATAAGATAATACTCTTTTACTCTGTTCTCGATAGGTCAGTGGCAATAGGTTTCCAATTTTCAATACAATCGAATTCAATTCCTTCTCCTTTGATTGTGCAGAATCTTGAAGAGATGTTTCCTGTTTAGAGGGATCGGCGGCGGGTCTCTCACGATAAGGTTTATGTTTGTCTACACGTCGCAATGCATCTTGAAGTAAAAGCAGTTTTTTTGTCATCGGCAATATTCTCGTCATTAATGAATTTGCTTAGATTGTCTTCAAAATGTTCGACGGGTGAGAGGACAAGTTCAAATGGTGTCAATTTATAGGGTTTAGCCATTCTCTAGAGAAAACTGTTTACAAGTCCTGCAATTATTGGCAGTAAAAATGTGAAAAAGCTACCGCCTGCCTGAAGGAGCCGTTTTCTTTTAAATTTGTTTCCCTTGTTTTTACAAGCCAAGGCACGTACAGTGGAACGATGTTGCTTGTCTGTTGTCTAACACCTTCTGGCAGTTGAACATTGCCCTCAGTAAAATTTAAACAAAGTTCAGATATTAGATTAATGAAATCATTGTCAACACCGTGTTTGAGTATGGCCTTCATAAGCAAGGGTTTTGAAGTGCTTAAAACGGAAAAGAAATGCCGTTGTTCGTGTAGTTTCTTCAGTGTCATAAATGGCAACTAATAGCCTTTTCTATTGTTCACCGGAAGATATACTGTAATTTCATTGTCGAAAATGTCGGTGACTACACGTAGATCCTCGGGCGTGCTCTGATTAAGATCCAGCAAAATGTAACCGTAGGGCTTGCTAGTCGCCTGAGTGTACGCTGACAACAGAAATTTAGGGGCGCCGGGTTATATCTGTTTATTGAGAGTTATGAGTGAGCTAGAATCACGAACAACTCGATAGATAATATAGATAGTGCAATTCAAAGCAAGGGTTCGCATACATTTGCTCTGATGAAACAGATTGTGTAGAACTAGGGTTATGGAAATCTGTTCATGGTGGGAGCGAACGGTGAACAGTTGTAGCATTTCCTGTGAGAACTGTTCAATGGATTCAGCCAAATCGTCAATAATCAGCCACGAGTTCGGTTCAATACTATTGAAAACATCAAGTCCTCGTATAAATTGTATTGGTATGGTTGTGGCAATAGCTTTTATTTTATCATAGGACTCCTGCCAAATACTATAGCAATAGTAGATTTTTTTCAGTTTTTCCAAAAACATTTTATCTCAATTTTGAATTATTTTAGCTAAAAGTGTTGTTTTCCCCGACATTGAGGGCCCACACAGAAACGATCTGAAGGGTGTTTTAAATTGATACATGCTGTTGACAACAGTCGGACTACAACTAACTGTAAATCATACGTGTCCAATGAATAAGTAGTAATTTTCCCATTGATCTATCTATTCAAGAACAACAAAAAACAATATTTCATGGCAGCATTTATTTCGGCAATATGAAAACAAATATTTGTTCAACATGAACAATGATAAAAATAACACTTGTTCAACAAGAACCCGTCAAAATTTCATGGTCAACATGAAAACTCTATTTGTTCAACATGAACAATGATAACACTTTATAAATAAAAACACTTATTGTCTTTAAACACTTTTCTGTACAACAAAATACACTTGGAACATGAACTAGCACAGTTGAACATTACAGTGAATTTAAAGGTAGGCCCCCCGGAAGCTGGCCGCGGGAAGGGATCCCCCACCCCCCCGGGAGCTGCGGAGGTGAAAACAATAGTTGTCGTCACTGCTACAGGTTAGTGGTTGGGTTAGTTGGGTCAGTGGTGGTGGTGGTGGTTAGTTGGTTAGTTGGTTAGTTCAGATTAGGTTAATTTATCCAGACCAAGTTGATTGCGATAGTCTATGCATTCAACTCGATCTGAAATACGATAGTGGCCATGAGGCGGGACACTCACACCATTCTCGAGCACATAGACTTTGTCAGATATACATGACATTGCATTTTTTTCCACTCTCACAGTATAATTTCTCTACTGTAGAGAGCGAATTGCAAGCACTTGTGCTCTCGGCACTAGGCTACTTTCTACACAGTCCTCTGTACACGCTCATGTTGAAATTGCTCTTTATAAAATGTGTAGGCACCCCTTTACATGTCTTCTTTTCATCCCCACTGTGTGTTTTAACGCAATAAACTTTGGGACCCGGGAACACCCCCCTGGATATCAAATCACTCCCCGTCTCTGATTTTAACATTAATAGTTGGTTGGGGGCTTGACGTTTCACCAACTCGGGGTAGAGGGATGGATTCCTGTTGGTGAAATCCATCCGCGAGCTGATGTGTTCCCCCTTTTCTAAATCACCCAATAAATCTTCAGTCCCATTTACCTTTAACAGCAGAGAATCTGTATCCCCATAGTAAACTTGAACCTCCCCCTCCCGTGGCCATTGCACCTTGCACACATTTTAAAAGAACGACAACATGAGCTTTTTTGAAATTTCTAGTACTGAACTACCGCCTGCTATATTCTTGTTCATAGCCACATTTCGCTTTTTCCTGTGTAGAAGAACCATGCTAGACTCTATGCTCTAGAATGATGTAAAATTGGGATCGGCAATAATTCGTGCACACTCTAGAGGGTCAGTCACGACGTCACAGCGAGATCTGTTACGTACGCTTTCAGACATTTTGCCAAACGCTGAATTTAGAATGAGCTTGTACAATTCCTTCTCTACCTTTGAGTTTGCCCTAGAGAGTTTATCGACAAAAGTATCGATAAACGTTTTCAAATAAGGTTTCTGATTGAACTGCAGGACCCTATGTATTTTGGTGATCTTGAAACCATTGTTCACCATCCAGTGCAAAAGCACATGGTGAACAACGATACTCTCCTTAGGGTCCAAATCAGCAATCAGTTTTTGTTTAGAGGGGGTCCAATGCATCCCCATATCCTCAACCAATGATCGATTGTAGGGGCTCAGCGAGTCCCTGGTCACTGGTCGATTGATACAGGGAAAAACAAAATCTTTGACTGAGTCGTGAAGCGCCAGCGGAATGTGACCATCAATTTCAAAGAACCATCCTTGTGGCACCATTGTCCTCGACGGTGGTAATGTCGGGGAACTCACAAGGATTCTCAAGCCATTGATAGTTCTCACACGGCAAGAGTAGTGGGACATTGCCGAGGGGTACAATGAGTTCATGTCCAAGAACACTGCATTTGACTTTACACCGGTGCTTTGTCCGCTCGGATCGGTTGACAAGACGCGGTCCCCATGAAAAACATACCCTCCCCTCATTGAACGCTCTACAAAAAGGTGTTGATCTACATCTGTGATTAGGCCTATTTCCTCCCTACTAATTTTTAAAATTAAATCCATCACTAAATGGGGTGTGGAAAAATAATATCCTATATCTAACCCGAACTCTGAATAGATTTGGTCTGTGTTCTTACAGACTATATCCAACAGAGTTAAAACGTCACTGGCCAAGTACATTCTACAATAATCCCACCAATTTTTACAATTCCCCTTAGCCCACACCTTCTTGGCAAACTCATACTCCTCGGCTGTGCATTCACTGTTGGTCAGTGAATTGTAAAAAGCTTCAATTGGAGGTAGTTTCACCTCGCTTAAGCGAGCGCCAGAACAGTAATAATCATATGTGTATACACCTTTGCTGGTTAATAAGTCATACATTTCACTGTCTGGAAAGTGCTGTTTAAGCAAGGGAAATCTATCAAAATTGTCGCTTTTCTGCACTTGAATCAATTGACTCAATGCCTTGGGAAAAAAAACTAAAAGAATCTAAAAACCTGATTTCATTCCAGCACGTATGTCCATTATCCACTACCTGCCATTTCAGTTCAAGAAGCAACAACTTCTCGGCCGATTTGGGAATAATAATATAGGTAAATGAATTATTTACCCATGGACTGTCTACTCCCCCTCCCTCCCTGTGCATACGTGCCAGTGCCGGTAAAATAAATTTTAAGTCATAATTTGAATTATGGATAAAAACAGGGATAAAAAACTGTTGGCATTTAAATTACACAATTGATGCGCTACCCCCCTAAAATTACTACCCCCAGATGATATTTCCTGCCACAAGTGATCATGGTCTCTGACTCTCCCCTCTCCCCCCTCTTTTCCCTTTAGTCCCCTTATCCTCCTCTTCAAACTCCCCCTTACAAACCCAACATATTTTTTGATTTTTAATCGCGAGACGATCCTCTGCAGAAAGCACCATTGGATAATGGGTATTTCCCAAACGAGAAATAGCACCATTAGCCATGCCAATTAGTTTAGTCAGTGTCTTGACCATACACTCGTTCTCATCTAATGTCTCAAATATTTCTAACAACCGCATGGTGTTAGAACTGTCTCTTTGCGCATGAGCATAGGACACTGCAATGGCCTGGTGTTCTTTGATACGGTTTGGATATTGGGGATCGTTCACCTCCACCAGCTTAGCTTCACAGTCCAAAGATATTTTGTTGCATTGGAGGAGGGTGTTTTGGAAATTTTTAAAGCGTAGAATGGACCTATCCCCTGAAACCGTTTCCACTGTCTGATATCCATGCCGTCTACAATGCTTCATATGATCCCGTAGTTTTATATCACTACGGAATTGTGACAGACATGTCGGGCAGTAGAAACGCTCCCCCCCTATGCTTACCACCCCCAGAACTCTACTAATGTCGGTAATCGGATTAAAATGGCCAATTGCATTTGGTTCACTAGGTGGTGTATATAACAACCAAAACCAGTGTCTGACCAAATCAATTGACGGGCCCGTTACTGGGAAAACCACCCCCTTCTTTTTAGAACGAAGCCCATCTTCAAATTCAGTTTCATACTGAACCACAGTAACGCCGATATTTAAATGGGCATTAGCCCTTTCAAAAATATCAATGGATTTTAGCGTCACTGGGTATTTTCCTTCTAAACAAGAGAAATCTACAATGGGGAAACTGGACCCGTCCTTCCCATGTACAGCCCAGTGATCTAAATTCGTCTTGGTAGCGTCACGTGCTAGAGGCTCGTATGCTGATATGAGGAAAGCATACATGAAACATTTTTCGTATGCTTATATGAGGAAAGCATTAAACATTTTGTTTCAAAACAAATCCGCTGGACACCTTTACAACCTTCTAGATCTGGATTATATTTTAAAAACTATGCCCTCAGCCCTATGCCCCCCTCTTAAAATAAAATCTTTCTTAAATTTTCATATATTTTACACTTAAAGTTTCAATAAATAAAACTACAGACCCGCTCCCCATTTTCGTTATAGTTCTTGAGATGCGCAATATTTTTTCCTACCCACTCGCTAAAAACTCCCCTCAAAATTTTCTAAATTCGGATAAATTACGCGCATCTCGGAATGTATATAATGATAATAAACTTCACTTTTCCCCTCATTTAAATAAAAAATCTTTAAAACAATAGAAACCTTAATTGAATCCCTACCCCCCCCCCCCCACAAACCGAATTTGGTTCTCCAGTAGTGCACGAATTTTATCTACATAGGCATGCACAATTTCTACGGGATCAAACACAAAATTTCCCCCCATAAGTGAATTAAAGGGATCCCCAAACGTCGCAGTGGAAACAACTATATTATTTAATATTGAATTTGATAATTGAAAATCGGGAAAAGTTGTATCCCTCTCTTGTATATTACCCACTCCCCCAAGTTGTTCAACAATATTTGGGCTATGCTCCACTTCAGTTGTTTGAAGTGGAAGTAGGTAATCAGTGGGAGGAGGGTTCCCTGTAAAATCCTCTAAAAATTGTAAAGTGTTTGGGCTTAGCAATGGCAAGTCCGCCTCTGAACTGGGAACATTACCTTGCTCAACTGTGCTAGGTTCTACATTGAAATAATTACATATAAAAGCGTCAATATTAAAAGGTATTTCATCAGAGTTAATAATACCATGCCAGTCATTGATAGCTGATGTTTCATTGTCCTGAATGTCATGAAACTCCATTGCCCCTTCAATGAGTTCTTCCTCTCCTTCACCTGATGACGATGGCGAATATGGGACCAATGGTCGTCCAAGCTATAAATGAAAAATAGCTTATTTTCAAAGTGTTAAAATCATCCCTACTGTTTTTAAAATTTGGATTATTATTTAAAGTCAGCGCTTAGTAGTAGCATTTGGTTAATTCAACTGAAAGCATTCAATTTCCAACTTAAGATATTTACAATCTAAAACATCGCTTTACATAGAAGGTGGCAATTTGTTCAAAAATAGTTTATTTTCAATGTGTTCAAATCAGCCATGTTTTTTTTTTTTTTTTTTTTTTTTTTTTTTTTTTTTTTTTTTTTTTTTTTTGCGGCGTTTTTCGGGCCCGCAGCGCATCCTGCGGCACTTCTCTGGTCCCCGGTGCATCCCGCGGCGCATCACGCAGCGCTTTTCGGGCCCGCGGCGCATCCCTTAGTGCTTCCCGCGGTGCTTCCCACAGCACTTCCCGACCCCCCCCCCTTTACATAATGTCCGTCAAAAGTTGAAATATTCGCTTAGACTGCATAAGTCACTATTTCTTTCTAATTCCATACAGATTCAGTGAACTCATGAGCTTAATTATTGTAACCTGTCGCGCGCGAGTGTTCTGATTTCCAAGATTGAACTTCAGACGAGGAAAATGCCGGGAACCGTTAACTCGGTTTCCCCTCGCTAGAATCTTGGCACGATAGAAAGCTATTTAGAAACATTCAGTGCAAATTAGAACGCTGATATGTGACAGATGGATAAAATGGAATAATCTCTCTCTTAAAACTATGTGAAAAATAGCATTCACAGAGTTTCAACGGTATCTAAAACTATTACTATGTGATAGCGGCGAAGAGATAGGGGGAAGGCATAGAAAATAGTAAAGATTAGAAAAAGAGTAGTTTGACAAGCAAAAAAATTATATTTAGGTATCTCTGAGTGGATGGAACAGTGAAATTTAAAATGGGATGTTGGGGAGGGGATTATAGTGAAAATAACATTTTAATGTCTTCGACAAGCTTGTATTAGGTTGAAAAATCGGTTTGTTTAGATATTTCTTGGTCCTGAATCATAGAAAAAAGTGAAAAGACAAAAGTAAAGAGTAAAAGGGTCTCTAACAGCTAAAAAATAGCTTATTTGATTGAAAAAAAATACTCACGTCTTCAAATTGATCAACCACTTGACTGGAAGCTGGAGGCTTGGCCATTACATGATAGGGAGCCATTGGTTGGTCTATGACTTGCCTGAAGGAGCCAACCCTTCTATCTTGCATGGAAGGCTCAGGACTTGACGGAGACAGTTGAGGAGAGTGCACTGACACTTGATGGGGAGCTGATAGCTCAGATATTGCGTGAGAAGGAGCCGATGTTTGGCCTACGGCTTGTCTTGAAGGCCCAGACATTGTATCTTGTCCTGAAAGCCCTGCTGTATGACTGGGGTTCGAACATATCATATCATGTTCATCACTATCTTTCGCAGCCAGGCTAGCGATATACCGGGCTCGTGCAGCCGAGGCTGCAACTTGACGAGGCAGCATTGAGACTCGATTAAGAGGGGCTTGCACAGATGGCTGCATTGGGTCAGGCAGCTTGGAGCTGGGGGGTTTCGGCCGACGAGTATATTGTATAACTGATGCTCTTACAGGGGCTGCCTCACCTCTCTTGCTTTCTTACTAGGAGGTGGGGCACATTCTTCATAATTTGCCTTAAAAAGAAGAGAAAAAAGTTAGTATGATAAATAATTTCCCCCTTTTTACAGAAAGAAAGTTAGTATCATCATCCATATAATTTTGTCTAGAAAAGCATTTATCTCAAAGAAGCCCCCTCCTCCACCCTTTTTCTGCAAAGCAAAAAGTAAAATTTACGAGAATATGCTATGCATGGAATCATATTGTGAGAAAACTTGTGAGAAAGATAAACCTTGACAAACAGTAGTCTATAGCCTTAGGATAGAAATCAATGTTTCTATTTTTACCTTTCAGAAAAATTGTTAAAATGTTCCCGTCTGTAGACTTTAAAATAGATAAATGATTGTTAACCCAGCAGCAGCTTATAGGCCTAAATTACAATCTAGGATGTAAATTTTGCAGACAAAATAAGGCTATCTTTTTTTTCTTAGAAATCCCAGGCCCCTTACTTTTCATGTTAAGTTTTCGCTTTACATTGATGGCGATAGAATAGAGGCTTGGCCCCCTCCCCCTTTCGCCAATGTCCTAAATATATTGTTAGACCTTAATTTGAAAATAACTAGATTTCACCGGTTCTCCGAATAGAGATTGTATAGGCCTGCGCTTAATAAATTGCAATTGTCTGCATGAAACTGTTTTAATTTGACAGGAGAAACACATCCCATTTTCATCTGAGAAACCTTTTACAGGAAGTGCTTTAAAAAAGGGTCAGAGCTAATTTTAGGCCTCGCGCTGGAGCCTTGTGTCAAAACCAGAGCGGTTAATAACAACAGTGACGAATGTCTCAGCTAGAGAAAAGATTACAATAGGAAAAAGCTAAATTTATCAAAGATAATTATTTCTTTTTGCGAGAATTTTGGTTGTAAAACAATGGGGGATGGGGTTAGGTTTTGAGGGTAAAAGAATGTATTTTATGTTTTCTATCGAGTATAAAGATTGTATAGTGATGTTTGTATTGTATGGTGGGGGGTGGGGGGGGATTTACCTGAATATACTGGAGGATGACCAAGGAAAATAATTTTATTTTGAAAATAAAAAATGTACTTACATTGCAAATTGAAGTTGGCATGGCTTCTAATTCATCAAATTTATCCATTGTTGTTTGAACTATGTCAAAATACTTTCTGGTAATTTAATCACATTGCATGCCCGTTATATACGAAATCTCAAGGTCGAATTGTTATGTAAACAAGCCTCTGATTGGCTGAGAAGGAAACACGTGATCTAACGGTTTCCTGGAAACTCATAACATTTACCTCGAGCATACAACAACAACCAATACTATTTCTGGATCATAACATTCTTCCCTAGCGGGCACTTGGCCAAAAACACAACAAACTCCTTCCTGGATCATAACATTTGCCTCGAGCATACAACAACAAATACTCTTTCTTGGATCATAACATTCGCCTCGAGCGTGCCAAAAACACCCCTGGAGAAAGAGGTCATTGACCGATTACGCAATCATTCTCCCTAATGACTCTATGCCCATATATGGACTCCCGTCACGAGTAGCACCTCCCTCTCTACTCAAATCCCAATGAGCTTGTTTGTTGAATGCTACTTTCGGCAATAACAACTGCAATAGGTACAGTGTCAATTTGCAAGGACAATTGATCAGTGCTTGAGCATGCCATTCATGCCATTCATCCTATGCCACTCATCCAGGACTTATCTGAAGCAAGCAGTGCCTTAGCAAAATTGAAAAAAAAAATCTGAAGCTTTACTTGAAGAGTAGCAGCATCTGAAGCTCTTCTGGGTTATAAAATATAATTGCTTCGACGAATAGCAATTCAAAACTTTTGTGTAAAGAATGAGAGGTAAAAACTGAGGTATCTCAAAGCCCTCAGACCAGGAGAGGGGTGATATCCATTATATAAGTGACTTCATGATCATATTTTGCGATTATTTCATACTATTAAATAAAAGTCCATAGCCAATACTCTTTTACTATTTGTTATTGTCTAAAAAAAAAAAAAAAAAAAACATTACAAAGAAACAAAAAACTACTAATGACATATGCTGATGACACAGTAATGTTGTTTAAGTCATATACGGTAGATGGTTTGTTTGCTATTGTGGAGACCACTTTAGTTCAATTGTCTAGTTATTTGCGAATGAATTATCTATCATTAAATATCTCGAAAACAAAATGTATGATATTTTCAAATATACAACGTTTTGAAACAGATAAGATACTTTCATTATAAATGTAGTGATTGAAAGGGTAACCAATTTCAATTATCTAGGATTGATTATTGATTAAATGGTTACATGGTAAGAACATGTGAGGGCACTTTCCATTAAAATTTCCCGAGGGACAGGTATTTTAAATAGACGAAATAGACATTAAAATTTCCCGAGGGACAGGTATTCTAAATAGGTATTCTAAACACAACAACCTCACCTAAATAATTTACTCATATCAGAAATGCACCACAGCCATAGAGGTGTACTGTCATTACGACTTGTTGGTGTAGAGGTGTGGAACACGTTGCCCAATTATATTAAGAAATATATTTTGCTAAGTTCGTTAAAAAAAACTTAAAAGATATCTTATGAGTAAATTAAGTTTTTTGTTTAGTTTTTCCGTTTAATGTTTTTGGAATAAGGTATAAGCGATAATCTTGTGAAGTGACTTATTTCCTTTCATATGTGGAATATATAGAATACTCTTATATTGCTCAATTATATAGAACAATTTATTTCGATAATCTTCTTCTGAAGAAAATATTGAGTAGATGAGAAAAATGCTTACATTATTGTTGTTTAGTTTTGTTTGTTTGTTGTTTGTTTAGTTTTGCTGCTTAATGATATTAGAAAAGGATATTTTTGTTTGATGATATTTTTTATCAGATTCTTCGTGATGTTTTTATCAAATGATTAATTTCTTAAATCCCCGTATTGACCGTTTATAGCCTCTGGCATGTTGGCAGTAGAAGAATAAGTGTATATATTGTTTTTTATTTTTTCAATACATCCAAGTCAAGTCAAAAAAGAACACAATGCACAGATTCACTTTTTCTTCAAAACGGACAATCACTGGGCAGTCTTGTTTAAGTCAACAGCATCAGTGAGCTCTTTTTCACTCGCCAACAGCATGAGGGAATATAGTTAAGAATCAGATATAGCATTTCTCAGCCAAATCATAATAGCTTGAGTTTTCTTAATGTTCTTTTGGCAGTACGAGCTGCAAAAGGTGCTGTTCCAATTAGTAAAGACGGTGAACTTGCTGCAGCTGATGCTGCAGACCAGGCCATTCACCTACGACTTCTCTCGAGCAAGTAGTGCCTTGAAAAAAAACTGAAAAAAAATTGAAGCTCTAATTGCAGAGCTGTAACATCTGTAGCTCTTTTGGTTTCGGAAAATGTGCTTTCTTTGTCATTATCTACAATTGAAATCCTTTTTGAAAAGAGGTTAAAGCAAGAATTAATATAGATAAAAATCAGAAGGTAGGTAGGTCTGATGTTATCTCCCATCATCATAGTAAACTTATCACCGAAGATCTTAAAAGGTTGTCCGTAGAACTGATGAATAGAGATACCAACTTGGCTTTGAGCCTGGCTGCCAAAACGAGATGGTTCAAGTGTCCGCCAATGACATCTGAAAATTAACTTCTGGGTCGACCTCCGGTCTTTTGGGAGAGTGCACTGCCTTGTCCAATAAGCTGTTCTTTTTATCTCCAGATATTCATTCAATAAGTTTCTTCGGATCTTCATGCATCTCAAATAGGCCTAAGAGGCGTATCACCTCTTCTTCAAGTTTTTTGTTGCAATCTTGGCCATGAATTTGAAATTTTTTGTTGCAATCTTGGCCATGTATTTGAAATTTTTTGTTGCAATCTTGGCCATGTATTTGAAATTTTTCTCGAAGATGAGGCAGGCGATAAAGTTGAAGTTGAGTAACCTCTTTAGAAGGGCGCCGGCTTGTGCTTTTGTCTTTCTATTAGTGTTTTTCTTGTGTTTTTATATTGCCAAGAGATGAAACTATTGCTTCAAACTAAGTAGCTACTATTTGTATGGTTAAAGCCCTTGGAGTTCTCTAGGTCCGTTTCGGAGATTGAGGTAGTTTCAATGGAAGAGATTTTTATTATAGGGCGGTAAAAAACTTTGTTGATGATGAAAACAACATCTGCATTTCTTCGAGAATACTTACTAGCTTGGCAATCAAGAGAGATGTATTGCAACCATGTTTCAAAACAGTGCTTCGTTTGTTTGTCTGTCAGGGAATATAAGGCACACACTGATTGAGGAGTTCTGATAGTTTCTGCTTGGTTCCATTAAGCTGACATGACATCACGCATCCATAGTCATGAGACTGAAAAAGGGTTTTATTGAGAGGAGTTTCTTTCCTTGAATGTATTCATGTTCTGTTGATTTTGAATTAAAATCAAGTAGTTGCGGACATGAAGCCATGCGCTAATTGTACGAAAAACTCGAAACAGATAGTCCGAGTGAGTGAGATGGCAAATCTGGCATAAGCCCCTTTTCAAGTTATACTTCCTGGAATACATTGTCCGGTTCGTGTTCTACTTCGATAAAATCTAATAGTCCCACTCTATAGCCTATGTCCCTTCTGGGCTTATATTGTGGGTTATGACGGCAAGTTTATTTGAATGCGATGCAACAGGTGTCACATCCTCCATCACAAAATAAAATCAGTCTCCAAGACTTCGGCAAATTTCTCATACCCGACTTTTTTTGAAAGCAAGTCACTGAACTCGTTCTGAGAGGTTTTGTATAGATAGTTAAACTTGTATGGACTATAATGAGAATAATTTCACCAAACTTCAAGTGCACGCACAGATAGACATGTTTTTTATTCCGTTGCATCATGTTTAAACCTTTTGTTTTGTTTGTCCGTAAAGATATTACGAAAAGCTTTCAAATTTGTAAATAATTGGAGCAGCTAAAATATGTATAATTGTTTTTTTCAGATTATCTTAAGAAGCCCAACAGGTCCCTTTAATAACGTTCTTTTCACGTCTTGACTCTTCTTCACAGCAATATCTTTTTGTCTGTTAAGCTATTTCTGTTCTTTTTTACGGTTTCAACCTACTCTTTGTTAGTGTTAAAAACATTTCTTATATGTAACCTTTTAACCTAGTCATTTTTACCGTAATAAAATATTTAGTTGTTCTATTGAGATATTACCCTTATATATATTTCTGAAGCAATCTCTTTGGACGCCATCCTTCAATATTGAATGGTATATCAACCAGATATCCCTCAAGGAATTCTAGTCGAGCACTTCAATAAGATTAAAAAAGAGTTTGCTGACGTATACATTTCTGAAATTCTATTGATACAGCACTGTCTTATAAAAATGAGCAAATTCCTTAAGAACAGGATTGCCATGTCTCTACGAAGTGTTTTTATTAAGAATGCTTCAAGAGCTTTATTGAATACCAGTGACGGATCCAGGAATTGAGGGGGCGCCATTTTTCTCGTTTTTGCTTATCGGCTACATTTTCTCTTTTATTTTGCTTCTACTTTTTGTTAAAGTAGTATTTTCTTTTTTCCTCCTCTTACTCTTAAGGCTTCTACCTTTCAAGGAACGTTTTATTTCTGTTAAAAGATATGAAAATTGATAAATATGAAAACTAAGCAGCTAGCAAAGCAAATCGTAAAAAAAAGACTAGGATTAAATTTAAAATATTACACTCAGCCTTGATAATGTCTGCTCAGGTAATGCATATACAGGGGTATAGATCCAAATATTTTGTATAGCTTCAGCTACACTCTATATTTATATAGAGTATAGATTATGTATCAATATACCCTATATTAACATACTTCCATACAGTGTAGTTATTTTGTTTAAAATAGTATTACATTCGGCCTTGATACTATCTGATCAGGTAATGGAAACACAGTGGTATAGCTCCAATTTTTTTTATAGTTTCAACTATATTTTATATTTATATAGAGTATTTAGTATAATATCAATATATTCTATAATACCATGCTTCCCTATGGTATAGCTATTTTGTATAGCTATAGTATTACATTCAGCCTTGATAATGTCTGCTCAGGTAATGCATATACAGGGTTATAGATCCAAATGTTTTGTATAGCTTCAGCTATACTCTATATTTATATAGAGTATAGATTATGTATCAATATACCCTATATTAACATACTTCCATACGGTGTAGTTATTTTGTATAAAATAGTATTACATTCGGCCTTGATACTATCTGATCAGGTAATGGAAAAACAGTGGTATAGCTCCAAATTTTTTTATAGTTTCAGCTATATTTTATATTTATATAGAGTATTTAGAATAATATCAATATGTTCTATAATACCATGCTTCCCTATGGTATAGCTATTTTGTATAGCTATAGTATTACATTCAGCCTTGATAATGTCTGCTCAGGTAATGCATATACAGGGGTATAGATCCAAATGTTTTGTATAGCTTCAGCTACACTCTATATTTATATAGAGTATAGATTATGTATCAATATACCCTATATTAACATACTTCCATACGGTGTAGTTATTTTGTATAAAATAGTATTACATTCGGCCTTGATACTATCTGATCAGGTAATGGAAACACAGTGGTATAGCTCCAAATTTTTTTATAGTTTCAACTATATTTTATATTTATATAGAGTATTTAGTATAATATCAATATATTCTATAATACCATGCTTCCCTATGGTATAGCTATTTTGTATAGCTATAGTATTACATTCAGCCTTGATACTGTCTGATCAGGTAATGCAAATCCAGTGGTATAGCTCCAAATACTTTTTATAGTTTCTACTATATTCTATATTCATATCACTGTATAAACCAGGGGTCGGGGAACTTTTTTAATCATTACCCCAAAATATTTTTGTGTAAGTTGATGTTACCCCATGGCGAAGAGCAAAAAAAACGAAATCGTCGCTTTCATATTATAGCCCCTCATGATAATTTTAATATAAAAACAATAACTAAAATTTCGATTTAAACATTATTTATTGAATTCATCAATGATAATACCTAGTACTAACAAAAATTAGAATTGAAAAGATTAGAAAAAAGAATAATTGAAAACATTCTCCCTTCACGTTTTGGAGAAATGATGTTGTTTCATGCTCAACACAATTGCTTCAAAATTGGGACTTTTTGATGTAAGAGCGATTTGAATAAAGTCTTCGGTGTTTAATCGATTTCTCTTCTTTGTTTTTATGTACATTAGAGTTGAAAAGCCTTTTTCGCACAAATATGTTGTTCCAAATGGCAGCATTTTTTAACCGCCTCTTCATGCACAATTTTAAAAGCCTTTGCAGCTTTTGACATCCAAAAACACGACAGGTTTGGTTTACTCTCAAATTGAATACGTGCTTTAATATTAGATCGAAGTTCAAGAATTGCTTCTGTCAAACCTGAAGGCTCTTCTGGTATCATAGCAATTTCACATTTAAAAGGATCTACAATCCAACTGACAGTATGTGTATCAAGATCTGGAATGTAATCTGATAACCGCTTTCTAAGTTCGATAAGATGTCTTACAATTGTATCTGATGTCAACAAAAGTTTCCGAATCTTCCAAAAACAAAGCTAACTTTGAAAAAGAAGCTATCTTGTTCTGTTCTACTTTCTGTCTTCAATGTTGCAGCTTTAATCCAAACGCTGACACTATTTCTCTCGATGCAATGATATTAATATTCTTTCCTTGCAATTATTTTTTTTAATATATTTATACCCTCAAAATGTCCGCTAAATATGCGAGATATGCAACCCAGGAAGAGTTTTTAAACTTATCTGCGAGAATATTTGTTTGATTAACCATAAAAATTTCGACTTCAGTTTTGAGAGTCCATACTCGATTTAGTATATTTCCGCGAGAGAGCCACCTTACTTCTGTATAATAAAGTAGGTCCATACATTCAGCTTCACCGTCCTGACATAATTCACGAAATAGCCACATGTTTAGTGCATGTCCTTTGATAAAATTTACAATCTTGATGACATCACGCATGATGGCTTCTAGTGTAGGTTCTAATATTTGACCATAAGGGCCTGGCGATGGATCATACAGTGAGTAACTTCAATATTTGGGTTTTTTTTTTACGAAAGCTGAAAAATGATTTATATGACCCAGCATAGCTGGAGCTCCATCCAAAGATACAGAAATGCAGTTTTCCCATTTTAAACTCTGCGCATTGAAGTGCTCATTTACTTTATTATAGACAACAATTCCACGAGATCTTAACTGGAGAGGAGAACAAAACAGCAATTTCTCTTCAAAATTATCTGCACCTTTGTAGCGAACATAGGCCTATACCATTTGCTGTGAATTGCTACTTAAATCAGTTGTCTCATCAAGCTGAATAGCAAAATATTTAGCCTGTTTTAATGCGATATAAATCTGTTCCTTCACATTTTCTGCTAATATAGAAATTTGTTCTTTTACAACTCTCGCAGACAAGGACACTGAATTCAGTTTCTTCGCTTCTTTTTGACCACACATAATCTCTGCCATTTTTACAGCAGCTGGTTTAATCAAATCTTCACCAAGCATATTAGCATTCCTTGTATAATAATCATGCAAATCATTATTTTGTCAAAAAAAAAAAAAAAATCTAAAAACACCGATGGACACACTTCATGCAAAAACTGGTAAGTAAAACCATAGCCTGGTAGTCACGAACTTGTCCCACATTCATCACCTTTAATTTCCTTAAAACACGCTACGGTATTGTTAGTTTCGTTAACGTAGCCCCCTATCAAACGGACTGCCGCATTCTGTAATACCAGTACACGCCTAAAATTACCCAAAAAATTGCTAGCCCATAACACACAGCCGTACGATATATAGGGGCTAATAATCGCATGATAAAGAAGCAACATCACCCGACCTGATACGAAGTGCTTATGTCGATAAATAATTCCAAGGCCTCTTGCAACTTGTGATGCCACAAGATCACTGTAACGTTTCCATGATATATTGCAGTCTAGGTAAAAACCTAGATACCTCATTAAATTAACATGTTCTTGAGAATTACCAGAAAATAATATGCGCCCACCAAGAAAATAAAAAATAATTTAAATAACTAAAATACTAATTTTAAAACATTAATTATTTAAAGTATTTTAAATAATTAAAATACTTGAATTATATTTTCAAATTGTGGCTAACCTTTATTGATATATTGATGATTAATGATAAGATGGTGGTCTTGCCAGCAACTAACTACAAAAAACTGGTTCTCTGACTCGTCAATGTATTTGTATCTTGACGGCATGGCACGGACTGAATAGGTAGCCGGGCTGTGCTTTACTGCGCAAAGATTTGACTTGAGAACACTAGTGAGATGGTTTTTACCCCAAAAATTTCATTTTTACCCAATTGGGGTAGTTTACCCCGTTTCGCCGACCGCTAGTATAAAGATAATATAACAGTAAGTTCACCGCAGATGATTTCTGGCGCTTCATTCTCGGTGCGTGCAAACAGCTCCTCCCACTTACTCTTTCATTAGCGGGTTAGTAATGTTAGTATGTGTTTATCTATCACTGAAAAATGGTTCGAAATTGTATTATTCGTAATTACGAAAGCAGAAAGAAACTTGTTGAGCCGGCTAAGTGGTTTGCAACTGTCCCATATCACAGGTATGACTTAGTTTATATACAAATTATGAATTAATCTATTATTTATATACAGTGGACTTAACTGATTGGCCTATGTAGGATTTCTAAAAAGGGGGGTGGGGGGTTGATGAAATTTGTGAAAAGTGGAAGTGACTATATTTAATTTAGCTGCAAGTCTACATTCCTGCCCACCACGTAATTTCCCTCTGAGAAAAATTGATAATACTTTGGAACAGAAATTTCAATGTGAAGCCCTAAATTTCATAATCACATGTCATCACGTTATAGTATTGTTCAAATAAAACTTATTTTTAACTTGATTATCGTTGAGAATTCATTCTTTGTTTTTCTTTCCATTCTTAAACCAATGTTATATTTGCCTTTTGCATATTACAGCCCACTATATATACATTTATATAAATTTATATGCAGTGTTACAGCCATACCAAATATTCTCCGTTTCCTTTTTTATTCTTTAATAATAATTTCTGGTCGTTTTGAGTTTGAGTTATTGTAGGATTCTATTTCTACTGATCTTAAGTTTAAAATGGCCTTTACTTTTTCTTTAAAAAAAACTTTCTTTTTCGTAAAGTTTTCGTAGTATATATATGTATCTATATATATATATATATATATATATATATATATATATATATATATATATATATATATATATATATATATATATATATATATATATATATATATATATATATATATATATATATATATATATATATAATATATATATATATATATATATATATATATATATATATATATATATATATATATATATATATATATATATATATATATATATATATATATATATATATATATATATATATATATATATATATATATATATATATATATATATATATATATATATATATATATATATATATATATATATACATTACATACATATATATATATATATATATATATATATATATATATATATATATATATATATATATATACATATATATATATATATATATATATACATATATATATATATATATATATATATATATATATATATATATATATATATATATATATATATATATATATATATAGATATATATATATATATATATATATATATATATAATATATATATATATATATATATATATATATATATATATATATATATATATATGTATATATATATATATATTTGAAGGTTGGTTAAGGATGCTTGAAATAATTTTTCTGGGGTATATATTTTATTAATGTTCTGGGGTAGATATTTTGAATTTTGTTTATGTTTATTCCATAGGTGTCACTACATAGGGGTATGCCAGATTATGGCATGGCGTGCTCATATTGCCTGGGTATTTTTTATGAAATTTAAGCGCCAAAACCCATTTAGGCAATGAGTTTTCATCTGATGAGCCCCGATATGTGGTGATCACCTTAGGAATATAATGTTTTTGTAGATTTAAGGTGTTATAGCTTGGTTTCGGAACATTGACGTATACTTATTGATGCTGATTTTGCTATATTTTGGACTTGATTTTCGGATTGGATATACTGTTTTGTCCAGGGGAACTGGATGGATGAGTAGGGTCTAGACCTTGTTCAAGTGCTCATTTATTTCAGTTACTAAAGTAGGAAGACAGGTTTTTTTTTTTTTTTTTTTTTTTTTTTTTTTTTTTTTTTTTTTTTTTTTTTTTTTTTTTTTTTTTTTTTTAGCCAAGTAATTACCGTAGTACATTATATATATATATATATATATATATATATATATATATATATATATATATATATATATATATATATATATATCGGCGCGTACAAACAGATCCTCTCATTTGATCTGCCACCAATGGTCCTATTACCCTGGAACACGTATTTTGGCAGAAACTTTCTCAAAATGCCTTTGAAACCGACTCGAGACTTCGAAACCTACTTGTGATTCCTAAAAACATCTGAACTAATTTTATATATATATATATATATATATATATATATATATATATATATATATATATATATATATAATATATATATATATATATATATATATATATATATATATATATATATATATATATATATATATATATATATATATATATAATATATATATATATATATATATATATATATATATATATATATATATATATATATATATATATATATATATATATATATATATATATATATATATATATATATATATATATATATATATATACATTTATATTTATATGTATACTACTACTACTACTACTACTACTACTAACAACTCACCACAGCACCAAACCGCCTGAGGCGAACACAGCTACGAACGCTCCTCCTCCACCCCAATCTATTCAAAGCCTCCCTTTTTACACCCGCCCACGAAGTTCCCATTACCTTTAAATATTTCTTTATGACGTCCTCCCATCCCAAACGAGGACGTCCTGCTTTCCGTTTAGCCCTAGACGGTTGGCCGAAAAGAATAATCTTCGGCAATCTGTCGTCGTTCATATCCGCAAAACGTGCCCTAGTCACCTCAATCTTTCTTTCATTATAGCCCTAGAGAACGGTATTGAACCACATTTTTCGTATAGCCTATTGTTTGAAATACAGTCAGTCAGCCAGGTACCCAGAAAAATTTCTTTGGAAAACATCTAGCAAATCTTCATCCGCTTTTCGGAGCGTCCAAGCTTCAGAGCCATATTTGACCACTGTCATCACTGTAGCTTGTAATATTCTAATCTTGGTTTGCAGACTTATCTTCCTATTCTTCCAAACTTTTTTTTAACTGTGAAAAATCACCCTGACTGAGCCTGGCTATTCGACTTTTAACACCTTCACTGCTCCCACCATCTTTACAAATAATACTACCAAGGTAAGTGAAGCTGCCCACCTGATCAATCTTTTCATTACCCAATGTCACCTTTTCATCTTCACTTATTCCTAGCCTTAGTGACTTAGTCTTCTTAACATTAATTTTCAAACCTATTCTAGCACCATAAACTCGCAAAACCTCTAAAACTTCATTCATTTTGCTCACACTTTCATCTAGGATGCTCAAATCGTCAGCATAATCTAAGTCCAGGAGACTTTTTCCTCCCCATTTGATTCCGTAGTCTCCCATTGCCTTTCCTGTGCTCCTTAAGACAAAACCCATCAAAATAATCCATATAAAGGGGATAGAACACAACCCTGTTTAACTCCTGATACAGTGTCCTCTCGACAGGCTGACTATTATTCACTGCAATACCTGTCTTTTTATACGTGTTTACAGTACTTATGTATTATAGAAACCCCACTCAAGAAGTGAAGCTAGGTTAATCCTAATGAAACATACCAAAATACAATGAAAATATAATGCTTTATTAATACAGTTATATCAGTTTGGCATAATATAATCAGTTTGTCAACAAACCACTTATTGACACGCAAACCAACTTTTTCCTACATGGCCTAGTTGTACACTTCCAAAAAGAGTCTTTCTTGAAGAGTATAAAGTCATGTTGTGTCAATTGACACACTGTTTTTTTTTGGGGGGGGACACCTTCTTATCCTTGAAAAGTCTAATCACCTCTTCTTCAGGCCTTGGCAAACACAAAATCTTTATTTTAACATCCATGGTCAAACACTAGCCTATTCTCCATCACTACATATCGCAAACTAAATGAATTTCATCCATGGTCAGAGAAACCGGTTCAACTCACATCAACAACTTGAGAAGGATACATAAGTTCCTTTTTTACCTTTCTTATGACGTAATTCCCTCTTTTTTATTCTTTAAAATAACTCTTTGCTTGAGTTTCAATGTTTTTTTTCCCATATATAGTAGTAGTTTTCAACAAATTAAATATTCGGTTGCTCCGTTGAGACACTATCCCAAGGGAGTTTTCAGAAGCAATTTCTCTACACACTGTCCTTCAATGTCAAATGGCAGGTCAAGTAAACATCCCTCAAGGGTATCCAATCGAACGCTTTAGAAGTAAATAGAGGGATGCTGATGTAGGCAGTTTGGAAATTCTGCCAATGAGGAACTAGTAAACTTGACCTAGTTCCGTAAAAATGGGATCATTAAAATCCTATACTGGATTGGCTTGTTCAGAATTCATCCAGAATTCCAAGATAAAATACTAATGATGGAGCTAAAAGTTTTTTGGAGTCGGGGGGGGGGGGGGGGTTATCGCATTTTCAAAAATTTCCTTTTACCCATAAATCTAAGCAAAAACGCAGCCTGTCCAAGAAGTGACATTAAATTGTTTCAGCTCTCTTCAGATTGCAAGGTAAAGTACTTACCCACGTTTTTCGTTAAAAAGTTTAAAGTATTCAAAGAAGCTACGTTATCATCAAAAGATTGAGTTCAAAAAGTATTTTATGAGATAGATGGCAGTTCTTTTTCACTTACTGCCAAAATCTTTGTATCACTTGTGATTGTTACACTTTTGAGTTTAACAGAAAAAAGTAGAATTTTCACATATTGGCTTGTCATCGACGTTTAAATTACTAG
This sequence comes from Artemia sinica, assembly GCA_027921565.1. Classification (NCBI taxonomy): domain Eukaryota; kingdom Metazoa; phylum Arthropoda; class Branchiopoda; order Anostraca; family Artemiidae; genus Artemia; species Artemia sinica. Next base: position 12,695,330 of record CM051271.1, on the reverse strand, counting down.
AAATAGCTAACACTAGTGCTATTTACGCTTTGGGCTTTCCCGGGGTTTTAATGGAATAATCATTTGTTTGGTTCTTACCTCTGTGAAGTAACAAGGATACCTATAAACTAAATAAGTAATGCAAAAAAGAACTTGACAACTTAATTTATCACTGTTATCACTAGTTACGTTAGCTTCACAATAAACAAAATGTAATTAAAAAAAAAGCTTAGGAAATCAAATTTCCCTTAAAGAAAAACAATTTTGTGTACTTATCTGTTATAGCGGCAACACTCGAAAATTACGCTTTCATCTTGCGAAATTAACTATAATTCTTCATCATAGAGATGGGCAGACTTATAATGTGAAAACAGATTTTATTAAAGACCTATAAAATGGCTGTTTGACTACAATACATATTTGACTTTTTCATTCCGACTCTTCCTATCAAAATGAACTAAACCTCATTCAGTTGAACAAGAGTGTGTTAATCCTAAATAATAAAATGTCTGTTACACAATAAGCTATTTATGAATAAAGAACAAACATCAAAAGATGGATAATTCACACAATCAGGGAATAGGTTCTGCTTGAGCAACAAAAAATAAGACTAATATTTAGTGAATATAAAGGTCATTTACTTGTTTATGTACAAATGCTTCTGGAGAACATAGGTTTTTGTCACTAGTTTACAAGAGTGAGTGATTTCCTTACAAAATACTGACACGATATTGGTTGCGTCAATTTACATAAATTAGTGGGTAGGGGAATTTTTTTAATCTAGGGGGGGGGGGAGCAATTTTGTCAGTTTTTCGGTTTACCAATGAAGATACCAGTAAGAGATATTTTTCAATGAAAATGCCGGAAAAAATTATTAAAACTAGGGGGGGCTAAAAGATCTTCGGGGCGCTAATATCCCCTCCCCCGCGATTGAAGCCACTACACAATACTATAAAAAATTCCAGATTTTATATTGATTGTACAACACTATCCATTGCATCTCGGCTGTCCTCTGTCAAAACTTAGTATGAACATTCAATTGTGGAAATACCGTAGCAAAATGTTTTGTGGTTGCATACTTTGCACCCATATGCTATTTTAGCAATCGGTTTGAATGTAACTTTTAATTTATTTTATTTATTTTTCAACTATGTCTTGTTGATACCTTTCCCTCCTTTGTTTCATACTGAATTAGGGTTTAATTTAATTAGTTGACTTTCTCTCTATGATAAAAGTTGTAATTAAACTTTTTTTATTCCCACATTAAAAAGAGAAAGGTATTATCTAATACGAGAGAAAGAGAGAGTTGGCAGAACGCAACTGATGAGCCAAAAGTAATGAGAGAGAGGTGATAGCGAACTCTCAGCTGCCACTCTTGGGAGACATTTGACAGTTTATAAGTGGCCACGGTATTCTGTGCTGCTTTGAAATCACTTTTCTGTGAATAGGCAGTGCGGTGGCGTAGAGCATCTAACACTTTTACGAGAAATCACAAAATTCGAATTTTGTTAAGAAAAATTTTTCAGTGATCATTTATAGCAGCCATGGACAGTGTGTGCCCCTAGGCCTGGGCCTAGTGGACCTGTTCGTAAATCCTGGCCTGACTATCAGTCTTGTTTACGATTTGAAAAAGCAGATCTCATTTGCTTATGTTCCTCGTAAAACATGCGATTTTGTGACAACCATACAGCTGAGCCAGAATTAGGATATAACTTAAATCTGTTTTTAGAGAATGATCTAATCTTTTTAAAAATAGTAAAATTTTCTTATTTATGCATTTTTTTACTTATTCCCAAAGTATTTTTCAATCTAGACAAATAAGATACCACAAGTTATGCGAAGGACGTAAATCTTTAATTAATGTAGTATGTGGCTATGGGCTAAATAAACTATTAACATAAAATGTTTTTAACCAACTTCGTGCAAAAGCACTTTATAGTGCTTAGGTCAATGTAGTATGTGGCTATGGACTAAATAACTACTAACATAAAAAACGCCTTTAACCAACTTCGTGCAAAAGCACTTTATAGTGGTTAGGTCAATGTAGTATGTGACTATGGACTAAATAACTATTAACATAAAAACGTGTTTAACCAACTTCGTGCAAAAGCACTTTATAGTGCTTAGGTCAATGTAGTATGTGGCTATGGACTAAATAACTATTAGCATAAAAAAACGTGTTTAACCAACTTCGTGCAAAAGCACTTTATAGTGCTTAGGTCAATGTAGTATGTGGCTATGGACTAAATAACTATTAGCATAAAAAACGTGTTTAAAAACCAACTTCGTGCAAAAGCACTTTATAGTGCTTAGGTCAATGTAGTATGTGGCTATGGACTAAATAACTATTAGCATAAAAACGTCTTTAACCAATTTCGTGCAAAAGCACTTTATAGTGCTTAGGTCAATGTAGAATGTGGCTATGGACTAAATAACTACTAACATAAAAACGTGTTTAACCAACTTCATGCAAAAGCACTTTATAGTGCTTAGGTCAATGTAGTATGTGACTATGGACTAAATAACTACTAACATAAAAAAACGCCTTTAACCAACTTCGTGCAAAAGCACTTTATAGTGGTTAGGTCAGTGTAGTATGTGGCTACGGACTAAATAACTACTAACATAAAAACGCCTTTAACCAACTTCGTGCAAAAGCACTTTATAGTGGTTAGGTCAATGTAGTATGTGACTATGGACTAAATAACTATTAACATAAAAACGTGTTTAACCAACTTCGTGCAAAAAACACTTTATAGTGCTTAGGTCAATGTAGTATGTGGCTATGGACTAAATAACTATTAGCATAAAAACGTCTTTAACCAACTTCGTGCAAAAGCACTTTATAGTGCTTAGGTCAATGTAGTATGTGGCTATGGACTAAATAACTACTAACATAAAAACGTGTTTAACCAACTTCGTGCAAAAGCACTTTATAGTGCTTAGGTCAATGTAGTATGTGGCTATGGACTAAATAAACTACTAACATAAAAACGCCTTTAACCAACTTCGTGCAAAAGCACTTTATATAGTGCTTAGGTCAATGTAGTATGTGGCTATGGACTAAATAACTACTAACATAAAAACGCCTTTAACCAACTTCGTGCAAAAGCACTTTATAGTGGTTAGGTCAATGTAGTATGTGACTATGGACTAAATAACTATTAACATAAAAAAACGTGTTTAACCAACTTCGTGCAAAAACACTTTATAGTGCTTAGGTCAATGTAGTATGTGGCTATGGACTAAATAACTATTAGCATAAAAACGTCTTTAACCAACTTCGTGCAAAAGCACTTTATAGTGCTTAGGTCAATGTAGTATGTGGCTATGGACTAAATAACTACTAACATAAAAACGTGTTTAACCAACTTCATGCAAAAGCACTTTATAGTGCTTAGGTCAATGTAGTATGTGACTATGGACTAAATAACTACTAACATAAAAACGCCTTTAACCAACTTCGTGCAAAAGCACTTTATAGTGCTTAGGTCAATGTAGTATGTGGCTATGGACTAAATAACTACTAACATAAAAACGCCTTTAACCAACTTCGTGCAAAAGCACTTTATAGTGGTTAGGTCAATGTAGTATGTGACTATGGACTAAATAACTATTAACATAAAAACGTGTTTAACCAACTTCGTGCAAAAACTTTATAGTGCTTAGGTCAATGTAGTATGTGGCTATGGACTAAATAACTATTAGCATAAAAACGTCTTTAACCAACTTCGTGCAAAAGCACTTTATAGTGCTTAGGTCAATGTAGTATGTGGCTATGGACTAAATAACTACTAACATAAAAACGTGTTTAACCAACTTCGTGCAAAAGCACTTTATAGTGCTTAGGTCAATGTAGTATGTGGCTATGGACTAAATAACTACTAACATAAAAACGCCTTTAACCAACTTCGTGCAAAAGCACTTTATAGTGGTTAGGTCAGTGTAGTATGTGGCTACGGACTAAATAACTATTAGCATAAAAACGTCTTTAACCAACTTCGTTCAAAAGCACTTTATAGTGCTTAGGTCAATGTAGTATGTGGCTATGGACTAAATATAACTATTAGCATAAAAACGTCTTTAACCAACTTCGTGCAAAAGCACTTTATAGTGCTTAGGTCAATGTAGTATGTGGCTATGGACTAAATAACTACTAACATAAAAACGTGTTTAACCAACTTCATGCAAAAGCACTTTATAGTGCTTAGGTCAATGTAGTATGTGACTATGGACTAAATAACTACTAACATAAAAACGCCTTTAACCAACTTCGTGCAAAAGCACTTTATAGTGCTTAGGTCAATGTAGTATGTGGCTATGGACTAAATAACTACTAACATAAAAACGCCTTTAACCAACTTCGTGCAAAAGCACTTTATAGTGGTTAGGTCAATGTAGTATGTGACTATGGACTAAATAACTATTAACATAAAAACGTGTTTAACCAACTTCGTGCAAAAACACTTTATAGTGCTTAGGTCAATGTAGTATGTGGCTATGGACTAAATAACTATTAGCATAAAAACGTCTTTAACCAACTTCGTGCAAAAGCACTTTATAGTGCTTAGGTCAATGTAGTATGTGGCTATGGACTAAATAACTACTAACATAAAAACGTGTTTAACCAACTTCGTGCAAAAGCACTTTATAGTGCTTAGGTCAATGTAGTATGTGGCTATGGACTAAATAACTACTAACATAAAAACGCCTTTAACCAACTTCGTGCAAAAGCACTTTATAGTGGTTAGGTCTGTGTAGTATGTGGCTACGGACTAAATAACTATTAGCATAAAAACGTCTTTAACCAACTTCGTTCAAAAGCACTTTATAGTGCTTAGGTCAATGTAGTATGTGGCTGTGGACTAAATAACTATTAGCATAAAAAACGTCTTTAACCAACTTCGTGCAAAAGTACTTTATAGCGCTTAGGTCAATGTAGTATGTGGCTATGGACTAAATAACTACTAACATAAAAAAACGTGTTTAACCAACTTCGTGCAAAAGCACTTTATAGTGCTTAGGTCAATGTAGTATGTGGCTATGGACTAAATAACTATTAACATAAAAACGTTTTTAACCAACTTCGTGCAAAAGCACTTTATAGTGCTTAGATCAATATAGTTTGTGGCTATGGACTAAATAACTATTAACATAAAAAACATTTTTAACCAACTTCGTGCTAAAGCACTTTTTAGTGCTTAGGTCTTCAAGCCGCATATAAATGACCGGTTAGACCTGGAAGTGGTCTTCCCCGTAGAAAACCAATTTTGCTGCGTTTAAAAAAGATATATCGTTATTAATGAACGTAGTCTCTCATCAAGCACTAAAAAAATTCTATAATTTCTTTAACAAACTTTGTCGATAACTTCTTAATAATACTCGGGCCTCAAAGTTACACCAAAAATTTCTCTTAAACGTGGAGGCTGTTTGCCTGTAAGCAGCCAGTATGAGTTTTAATTTGAAACAGCATATTGTAATTGAAGTATCCTATTCTGTTGTCAAGTATTGCAAGAATGTATAAGATAAACCATTTAATCAATTTTGTTAATGACCACTTCATAAGGCTCAGGCCTCAAAGTAACACCAAAAAATTCCTCTTAAACTTGGAGGTTGTTTACCTACAGGTAGAGAAACTTTGAAATGTTGTACCAAAGAGCCAAGCGCAATAAACAATTCTGCTTTAGCCAGTGACTCTCCAGGACAAGCACGTCTTCCTGCAAAATTGAATACATTTTACTACATTTGACAGGTACAATTGGTACAAATAACAATATAGCCATTACTGAATATTTACTAGATTTGTTGACGTAACTTTCTCATTGGCGTTTAATTTGAGGAGCGTAATGGCGTAAAAGTGATTCATGTTACATTAGAATGTAGTACAACTTAAATAGACACTTTGCCTGAGGTATATGGGGTGTTGCGGAAACCTTTGGTCGGCTTCACCATCAGAAATATTGTGGGGCAGCACTTTTATTTCGTTTCTTCTACTTGAATTAAATAGTGCAGCTGCAACCCTCAAAGCTTCAGTAAGATATATCCTAAAAAGGATTTTTGCTTTAAATTAAAGTACGTTAGGTTTATTAGACATTGTTAGGTTCTCAAAATACACTTTTTTTTAATCAGCTTTATTCTCTGTTTTGCCAAATACACCTAATGTCAAGATACACCAACAAATGTTGATGATTTTAAAATGCACGATCGATATAAGCTATTGCTTATTTAATTTTATTATTTTTATTATTTATTTTTACTACTTTTATTATTTATTTTTATTATTTTGTCAAATAACATCAAATCTAATCTAATCTTTGCTCACGTTTAAAAAAATGCCGTATATGCCATCTAAGGCTACGCTGTTTACCTCAGACATAACGCCAGTCATTTATTTTGAAGTATGTGATGACAATAAAAATTTAATTCATTCTATCACCGAGTGATTACAGCACAAAAAAAACAAGATGCTTCATCTTTATCTTTTTACAAAAAAATCTGCATGAATGTTTAAGATGGGTCTCAAATAGTTTAATTCTCTGATCATGCAAATTAAAATCATCGCGCAGTTTTGGTTCAAACGAGGTATAATATGCCTGATAAAGTTGAAGGATGTGAGAACGTTGGAGGGGCCTCTGGTCCGTTAGATGTGTCCAATAAAAAGACTATGATTCATGTGGTATTTCACTTAAAATAACGTGCAACATACCTAACTTTCTTCAAGAAAAAGTGACGGGGAGAGAGTAGCGGCTCTTGGGGCCCAATTTGTGTCTCAATAATACACATTGAGAAGCCTTACATTGCAGAGGAGATGCCCCTTGATTGAAAATGGGTGCGCGATTCTGGTTGAAAAAAAGAAACCGCATGTATAACTTCTTGCTAAGAAGTTGGTACTGGGATGGGGTGGAGTACAGAAGCTGTGCTTACGAAATTACACTTCTCGCTAACATAGTTTCAAGTAGAAAAAAAAACATCGGATTTGCCAAATAAATTATAAACAAACCAATAGTACATTCAATCCCTGTTACTGTATTGACAATAATATATGCTAGCATAGAATCACTTTCGCTAAAGTATCTAAGGTTTCCCATCAATTCCTAAAATAGTAAAATAGTGAGAACGAGACATATTAAAAATGGTAAACAATCCTTTTTGATCAGAGACTTCATTGTAAACTTTGTATTTATTCATTACTGAGCTCTCAGCTTCTTCTGAGTAGCTTCACCCCACTCTCATGAGAGCATTAGCAAAAACCTACACTACAAACTTTAGGTTGGAACGTTTTAAGGCTAGTTTTGAGCCGTCAGTCCCACCTTGATTTGGTAGAGGCCGAAAGAGAAGTGGGCTTCAATCATCTAGGTTCACGGATTTGCAGGGCAGTTTAAAATATGAGATTCAACTCAGAGTATTATCGACAGAGCAGTTTTAGCTCAGTTGAGCAAAGCCCTTTGGAAGAGACACCAAACATCATAATTAATGAAGCAATAGTCAAATCAGTACTGTTGTAAGGAAGCAAAACTTACACCACGAAGGCCGCTGATGCTGAAGCACTTGAGTAATTGACCAAAAATTCATTCTGAGAACACTGAGTCTCCGACTAACTGTTAAGATCACGGATAAAAAAGATAAAAAGTAAGGTCTCCTATACAGCGGTGTAGGTCACATATGTCGATGGGTATGTCTGCCAAGAAACTGAAGATCATCTCACTACAAAATTATTAACTGGCTTAAATGTGCGTTTTTTTCACATTTTTCTCATCTCTCTTATTTGAATTAGTATGAAAGCACTTTCACATAATCTCATCACCTCATAAATCTCATCTCATCAGTTGAGTTCGAACTCTGGGTCGCATATTACCAAACTGAGATCAAACTCACTGCGCAACTGCAAAACGGGTCTCTCAATCACGTAGGTTTGTTGCAATAATCTATGTCAGTAAGTGGCTTACTTAGATCAACTATATTCTATCCAGAGGGGTTGATCAGGGCTAATGTGCAGCTTTTCTAGTTCTAAATGTTTATAATTCTTAACTTTTGACTTAACTATAGGCTTTTTGAACAATTAGTTGATATTTAAGGCTTTTTTTGATAAACGAACCGAATTTTAAATTCATAATCTGGATTGTAAATTTTGCCGCTCCACTGACAATCTACAACATAAAAATGTCGTTCCACAGACAATTGGGGTCCATAACCTAGATTATAATTTAGAGTTCTAGATTATCTAGATTTCATATCTAGAGTTCATAATGTAGATTGGGAACCTGACAATCTTACTGGAAAAGAAAATTAAAGTTTTTGTTAATGGATTTTGAAAGTTCTTTGGTATTTCAAATTCTGATGTTTCACATTTTGTAATTTGACAATCAGGTCTTTTAATTCAACTTCATAAACTTTTTTGTTCCTATGATAACCTTAAATCGTCCTCCAAGAATATGGGTTGTCAATACAAAGCCATTTAGAAAAATTTGAAAGGCAAATTGCAGATATAAGACCATAGATATAAGCAAGCTTTTGAATAGAGAGCAATAAAAAGGCTTTTTTCACTGCAATAACTTGCAACATCTTTCTATTATTCGCTTTAGTAGGGAAAAGTTTCGCAACAAATGGCGTCAAAGCATCAGATCCTGATTTTTTTTTTCTTAACATCTCCTTAAGAAGGTTTAGACAGGCAGATCAAATGTTGCCAAACTATCATTTTATCAATAAATATCTGCTAGGGTAAAGGAAGTCTTAAGTAGCAAAAGAGCTACGCAGAAGTTCAAAAAAGGAAAACATTCCTACTTACATTATTCCAAACTTTCCTTTTTGGAAAATATAAAAAAAGTAAGCAACTTTGTAAGCAGTTGTAGGCAAAAAGTTGAAACAATGTCTCAATATCGAGCAATCCATCCAGGGAGAAAATAAACGGATTCAGAATTGAAAAAAAAAAAAAAATGTTGACAAGTCAGTAAGACGAATTTGATACTTTCTAGTCGTGCGATAATTTGTTTGAAAATTTTGAAAAAACTGTTGCCAAGTAAGTGCAAAAATTTAGCAGATCTAGGAATTAGAAAATTGTTTGTAAAAAAGTCATCTAAAAGTCTTTTCATTTTTAGTCGTTTCAATTGCACAAGATAAAACATCTGTTCGTATATTCCGCAAGTTTAACTTCTAGTACGATAGCATGAACAAAACGAAGGGTAGGGGAAGAATAGAAAAGCCTAAAATTTTCAAGTTTATGTAAACAATTTTTCCAAACCTTCATATCCATTTTTGAAAAATAAGGAAACGGCCGGGTCCCTAATTTCTCCTTAAATGATGCGTAAAGAAACGTAAAGAAAAGGAATAAACGTTACCTGAGGATTAAAACAAAATAAAGTACAAGCAACAAGCGAGAAAAATTAACCGGAATTCTAAAAACTTGTAGTTCCTCAAACTTGTAAAGAGTTGTAGCAGTTATGGCCTATGATTATGCTTGTGGGCCACGACAAGCATGTTTGCTTTTTGGAGATAGAAGGATAACTTACAATTTCGGTTTCACATTAGCCATTGAATTTAAAAACTCAAGAAATCAGTTTTATGCGCACGCAGCCACCACAGCACAAAGATTATACATTATTAAAAATTCCTATGCTCTTCATTAAAGATTTTTGGGACACATCATTCGCACACCTTTCTTCATGATTCCACCTTTGCACAAGCGCAGTACCTATGCTGTGGCCAAGTAGCAACTGAAGCTATTGCTGTGACGCTTTTGGAAATGTTCCAAATTGCGCGCTGTGATATATCCCATTTCTGAAACAAATTTTCGCTACTTTAGAGTACCTATGCTGTGGAAGCCACGTTCAAAAGTGACATGCAGAAGACTGCTAATTACCGGTCTCTGCAGCATAATTTCCGTCTATAAAGCAGTGAATCTATAGAAATGACGACATCTATAGATGTGACTCATATGAAGCCTAGCAAACACACATTAGCAAATGTTCTATAAGCTATGGGATCGGACTAGAACCCCTTAGGATGTAATCAAACCGTACGTCCTAATTTTTTTCCAGATGTAATTTAGAATTATTTGACCCTTTTGATCTTTATAAATGCAAAAGAATGTAAACTTCCTGTCAGAACTGAATCATATATATTATGGACACATGAACCCAGAAGAGTACAAAAATCGTAACTATAAAATTTGCCCCCAGCCTGTAAAAAAAATTACTTGATATCCCCTGCCTTGTCCTCCAAAGAGAAATGTGTGCTATCTCAGTTGCTATACGCACTTATTTAGATAATGGATCCTCTGATTGAGCAAGACCACTAATCGTTTGGGCATGGGAACACAATCAACGTCAACTGATTTTGTACTGCTGGCAAAATCAAAAGGGAATTATTTTTTGTAGGTTGATAGTATACACTGAAGTCTCTGTGATATTTCTAATGTACAATTTATGTCCGTGTCAGAAAAAAAAATTCAGACAGAGAAATCAAGGGAACCACAGTGTTGTTCCATGGGGAAAATTATATTGATTTTCTATGGAAAGAAAATAGTTCACGTTTTCAATACGATGCCTGGTTAACTGACACAAGTATTTAAAGAAAGCCTGAGAGTGTGCCTGACAGCCCTACAGCACTTTGGATTTTCTAAGTATATAAAATCTTCTTCTTCTTTACACGTTCTAGTTTTGCTAACTGAAATCAGGCATGTACGTAAGGGAGATGAGTTTCCCCTGAATTCACAAAAAGAGTCTATTGAGTATCTTTGTGGAGTTGCAAATAAAAATTCAATCATTCACGGAATTATTAAAAGAATTTAAGATACTTGTAAATTATCATTTTTATTATTTTTTGCTTCTTTGACTTCAGCCTTTTATGAGTGCTGGCTATCAAACAGTTCGTGGTAACGAACTGTAAGTAAGGAGCGACCCAGCTCAATGGTAACCGAAACTCTAAAAACCGGAATTTTGGTACCAATAGATACATCAAAAGAATCAGATTTTAATTTTGATTTCAAATATATAAATTTCATCAAGTTTTATCTTACCCATCAAAAGTTACGCGCCTGAGAAAATTTGGCTGATTTTCGAAAAAAGGGGGAAAGACCCCCTAAAAGTTATAGAACCTTAATGGAATTCACACCATCATATTCAGCGTATCAGAAAACCCTACTGTAGAGGTTTCAAGCTCCTATCTACAAAAATGTGGAATTTTTTTTACTCGGGAGAATCTTTCCGTGGAGGATGTTTCTTTGGGGTAAGAGACATTTCTATGAAGGGGGCGCCGGATTTCCAAGCATTATTGAAAAACGATCAGAAATTAAATTTAAAAAAACAAGTTTTTTCAACTGAAAGTAAGAAGCAACATTAGAACTTAAAATGAACAGAAATTATTCCGTATATGAGGGGGTTCTCCCCCAAGTCAATACCTCGCTCTTTACGCTACAGATTTTTTTTTTTAGTCTTTCAAAAGAGCTATCTATTCTAATTAAACGGCCTTTGTGATTCAGGGGTGTGTGAATTAAAAAATTTTTTAACTTTTAACGTAAAGAGCGTGGTATTGACTAAGGGGAGAACCCCATCATATACGTAATAACATATACGTAATAAAAAAAAACAATAAAAAAAAAACAAGCGATACGGCTCAATAGTAAGCGAAACTTTTAAAAACGGAACTTTGATGTCAATAAATGTATCAAAAGAATGGGCTTATAATGCTGATTCTAAATATACAAATTTTGTTAAGTTTAGTATTACTCATCAAAGGCTACGAGCCTGAGAAAACTTACCTGATTTTTTAAAGAGGGGGGAAAAACATCCCCTAAAAGTGAAAAAACTTTAATGAAAATCACTGTCAGATTCAGCGTATCAGAAAACCCTATAACATAGGTTTCAAGCTCATATCTGCAAAAATCTGCAACTTTGTATTTTTTTCCAGAAGAAAAATATACGAATATAGAAGTTCGTTACGTAAGTTAATTTGTATATTACGTCAGAACCAAATTTAGAGACAGCCATTTAGCAAAAAAAAAAAAAAAGTAAAATTTTTATGCAAATTTTGTTTACTTATTCAATGACGGCGAGCCAAAATAAAAGCTGCATTAACTAAAAAACGATCAGAAATTAAATAAAAAAACGTTTTTTAAACTGAAAGTAAGGAGCGACATTAAAACTTAAAACGAACAGAAATTATTCCGTATATGAAAGGGGCTGTCCCCTCCTCAACGCCTCGCTCTTTACGCTAAAGTTTGACTCTGTCTCACAACTTTATTTTTTAAAACAATAAAAAACTTTAGCGTAAAGAGCGACGCGCTGAGGAGGGGACCACCCCTTTCATATACGGAATAATTTCTGTTCGTTTTAAGTTTTAATGTCGCTCCTTACTTTCAGTTTAAAAAACTTGTTTTTTTTATTTAATTGGAAATAAAGCGGCACTTTTAAGACTATGCATTGAAAAAAAAACCAAAAAAAACACTTTATCCGAAAATTCAAACCTATGTTACGCTTGGCACAAGGCAGTGCCAAGGCGTCTTGTCCATAAGGCGTCTTGTCCACAAAATTAAGGCGTCTTGTCCATAAGGCGTCTTGTCCACAAAATTAAGGCGTCTCGTCTATAAGGCGTCTTGTCCAAAATTAAGGCGTCTCGTCCATAAGACGTCTTATTCACAAAATTAAGGCGTCTTGTCCAAAAGGCGTCTTGTCCACAAAATTAAGACGTCTTGTCCATAAGGCGTTTTGTCCACAAAATTAAGGCGTCTCCTCCATAAGGCGTCTTGTCCACAAAATTAAGGCGTCTTGTCCATAAGACGTCTTGTTCACAAAATTAAGGCGTCTTGTCAATAAGGCGCCTTGTCCACAAAATTAAGGCGTCTTGTCCAAAGAATTAAGGCGTCTTGTCCATAAGGCGTCTTGTCCACAAAATTAAGGCGTCTTGTTCATAAGAGTCTTCTTTGTAATATTTTTTTTTTTTTTTTTTAATTACGCGTTTAAGACAATAAGGTAACTTGGACGTCAAAGTCTTCTCACCGATAGAGGCGGCTGTTAGCGCTTTTCCAACTACGTATCTACAAAATAAAAATGAAAAAGGCTGTTTTTTTGTACTCTCATTACAAAAAAATAGTAAAACAACAACCCAAATTGCATTTATTGAATGCCATATGACACTTTATGATGGCGTTATTAAGTCAACTTAATGAAAAGCTACAGGAGATAAAAATTAGCTTTTAAATGGACCCTTAAATAGCTCTGTATCATGTTGCAACTACCTTCTAGTTCTGTTGGTCACTAAAAAATTTTTTTAGTAATAGAAAAAGGATTAAGAGAGGGAAATATTGAAGAGGGGAATTGTAAACCTTAGGATCAGTGTTTTCAACCACATAGATTAAGATAGCACCCCTTTCGTTCCTCCCGGCCTTTCAGTGCTATACATCATTATGTCGTGCCATAAGTAAGTATAGTAAGTAAGTATGACGGCGCTAGACCCTTAAGGTCCAAACCGGCGGTGCTGATCTCCAGCGGTGCTGATGTCGTGCCATACATGTATTATAAAGTCGAATTTACAACACGCTGTTCGATATAAAAATTAGCTTTTAAACGAGCCCTTGAACAGCTCTGAATAATCTCCCAGTGTCCCAGCCAGCCCCTCCATTCCAGGAATGGCATGCAAATTTTAGTTTTTCGTGCCATATAGCACATTGTGATGGCCTCATTAAGCAGGCTCTATAAAACGAGATTAGATATAATAATATTATTTTAAGTGAACTCATAAACAACTCTCTAAGATGTTCCATTGCCATCCCCCCAAGTGGCAAAGAAAAAAAAAGAGGACACATCAGTCGCTTTCTCCATCAAAAAAGAGGACTCATCCAAAAGAAACATTTTTTTTTTAGTTCAAGGCTTGGGAATTTAAGTGTCCTGAATAGGGTTTTTGACAATGACAATTTTGATGGCGCAGTCTTTTCTCGTTACGATGCCATCTTTGTGGAATTTCAATTCCAGGAATGGCACCCATAACAATTTTTGGGTCCTATATATCATTATGTCGTGCCATAAGTAAGTATACCAGATAAGTATGACTGCGCTTGACCCTTAAGGTCCAAACCGGCGGTGCTGATCTCCGACGGTGCTGATGTCGTGTCATATATGTATTATAAAGTCGAATTTATAAAACGCGATTCGATATAAAAATTAGCTTTTAAACGAGCTCTATAACAGCTCTGAATAATCTTCCAGTGTACCATCCAGCCTCTCCACTCGAGGAATGTCACGCAAATTTTAGTTTTTGGTGCCATATAGCATATTGTGATGGCATCATCAAGCAGGCTCTATAAAACGAGATTAGATATAAAAATACTATTTTAAATTAACCCATAAACAGCTCTTTACGATGTTCCATTGCCCTCCCCCAAGTGGCAAAGAAAAAAAGAAGACACATCAGTCGCTTTCTCCATCAAAAAAGAGGATTCATCCAAAAAAACATTTTTCTTTTTAGTTCAAGGCTGGGGAATTTAAGCGTCCTGAATGGGGTTTTTTGACAATGGTAATTTCGATGGCGCAGTCTTTCTCGTTACGATGCCATCTTTTAAACTCTTTTTCAAACTTCCTGTAAGTATGTTTTGGAAATGACATTTGGCTATTATAAGCTATTATGGCTATTATGGCTATTTATGGCTATCTCCTATTTATGGCTATTTATGGCTATCCTATTTAAGGCTATCTATTTATGGCTATTATGTCTATTATGGCTATTATGGCCTTTCCTCACTCTCACAGGTAATTGAATTTTTTGTTTGCACCTACTCAAAGATACCAAGGATAAATAACCAATGAACTATTTTTGCGACAAATCTCAGATTTTTACGGCAAAGTTTGACAGAGATCCGAAGTTAAATCTATATTTAATACCCTGTTTTAGAAAAAAATCATATTAATTTCATTATTTTCCATCCCTAGCCCTTTCAGACCTGAAAATTGAAGGAGTGCTTGAAAAACTCTGAAACCTTGCACTAATAATCAACGTAAACATAGTTTTCAACTTAATTTCATCTTCAATTATTTATTTCATTCACAAACTGAAATAGAAATGGTTACCATATGGTCACCATAGGATAAAAAAGGTTAATTTTACTTAATATGGAAGTTTCATAAAACAGTTTTTGTTTCCATTCAAACACAACCGAACCTTACATCTAACGCAGAGAATTCGGCTAGTTGCACACCTTGCACATTTTTCGTGCCGGCGGCGTCCCTTTTCGACTGTGTCGGGTAGATGGCCAGCAGTGTCATATCGCACCAATTCTGACGGCATTTTCTGCTTCTGTAGTTTTTGTTTTTCACTTTGTAGGAGCACTGACAGAGGGTCAAACAGCACAAGGACTATTGACGACTCCTGACACTATCAAGGATGCAAATATCCATCTTGAAGCACATCAAGGACATACGGGTACTTGTATGCTGTCTACCCAGGTCTTCGCATTCTCGCCTATGTAGAAGCCAAGCATTGTTCACAGCTAAGTCCAGAAAATAATAGACTATCCGCATGTACCATTTGTTGGACCGTATGTCAGTGCGGTAGAGCTCCAGAAGCATACCAGACAAGTCTACGTCACCAATTGACTTGTTGTACTCACGGACAGCACATGGGCGACCTACCTCGACATGGCTACGAGCATGTCCCTTCCACCTTTGACACTGGTCGACTGGAGCTACGGCACAGAACTATGAGGCCACATACACTGGTTTTTTATTGAACCCCTTCACAATGGCGACTTCCGTTTGTCTCTCAAACCTATAATCATAGCTTCTACGCCCTTTCTTTTTCAATGATGGATCACTTTTCAAAATTGTACTTTTCATACGATTATTCCTTATCGTCCCACATGATTCAATCCCGTGATTGGTGTATAAGGCATGAATAAGTGAACAGATGTGTAAAAATTGTCGAAGTACAGCTTGAAATTCATTCCCCGTGGCACATTGTCGATCAGTCGAAGGACAACGTCAGCACCCAGCCCCAAAGGACTAGCCGGAACTGAGCCTTTCCTGTGTGTAGATTTCTAGGTCAGACAGTCCCACACACGCCCGCTTTCGTAAACATTTTTACACCCCATTAATGAGGCTTGTCTTTTAAGTACGTTTTGAAACTTAGCCGACCCTTGAAGAGAATCATCTGTTCGTCTACACTTTGTCTCTCTTCAGGCATTATGCTTTTTAGATTTTCTCTGAGCTCGTCATGCATTGGGTTTAATTTTGTCCAGCTTATCATGACCAGTTTGATCAGATGACACTGCTAAGCTATCGTCATTGATATGAAAAACTGCCGAATCCTAAAAAATCTGTCACGGCTAATAGCCTCTGCGATTGGAGTGTATCGAAAAGTGCGCTCCCAGTACATCCTCGCCATCCGTGATGAAAGTTCTGAATAAATCAATGGCTCAATCTCTTTTCTTAGCCACTTGTATTCTTTTGTGGCATCTTGATTTTTCCTTGATGCGGTGGGGGTGGTTTGAAGAAGAAATAGGTGAAGAGCTTGTCGTTTGGATGGGAGGCGGTTGGGCTTCAGTAGCGGGGAATGTTGTGCTTCTCCAGCATCAAATTGGTCATATGCACCCGTAAAAAATTCGAAACAGTTCAAATGCTGAGAGTTAAGTCTTCTGTAGGATCGTCAACCGGCTGAATAGGCAGTAGGGTGACGTATGTGAAGCTGGAACCAGGGGTTGTATTCCATAAATGGATCGGGCACGTTTTTATCATCAGACATGATTTCCATCTCAGATTCGCTGTCTGGTAGCAGAACCATTTCTGCATCTCGCTCTTGGGCGAGCTTCTCTCTTACACGTTCACTCCTCTCCTTGAAAACATTTTCTTCCTCTTTTCTTGGTTTGGAGTTTTCGCCGGAATAAGAGAGTCTCGTTGTCTCTGGAAGAGAAAAATTGTGATCAGACCAAGGGTGCATGGGCGCTTTTGCTTCGTCAAATTAGAACAATCAGAAAGAAGGCTTCACGAATAAAGAAAGTAAAGTAAAAGAAAGAATCTAGACCCCAATAAACCAGTAAAACAAAAATAGTATAAGAGAAGCATCTTCAAAAACTACCTGTCTCAAAACCTAAAATTACCATATGGTAACCGCAAAAAAAAACCCCACAGAAATGGGGGATGAAGATAAAACTAAAAGAAGCTAAAAGAAGAAACTTTAAGGAACAAAACAAGATATTAAAAAACAAACTCACCTACATCGTTTTCATCATCGCTGTCAAAATCAGCTAATTTTTGCTTTTTAGGCATGGCAAAAAACTACTGTTATCACTGATCAGCTGACGACTTACGGAGCCATCTAGGAGAGTAAAAAGTACCACAACACGGAGGGCTGAACTTGGGCTATCTGACGGTCTTAAGGTTAAACTCCCTAAATCCATTGTAATGTTAATTTTCCTATGCTATGAAAAGAGATCTAGCTCTCTGACCCGGCATGTCAGCAAAACAAATTTTTCCACAAGGGATCTTTGAAGAAGGATCTAAAATTTGGCCGTTTTGTTTTTTCTGATTTAATTCCCAGAAATATAGAAAAAAAATCTTAAGTGAAACTTGGTAGCTTTTTTTGGAAAAGGTCTGGAGCGTAAAAAAAGGACAATTTGAAAAAATTGAAAGTACCATAAATTAAGAAAAATCTTTTAAAATTAATTGGCCCTTTTGAAAATTCTATTTTTTTTAAATTTATTCCTCCACGATTGTTTTTACGTTTTCACAATTTAGACTCTTATAGGGCTTGTCTAAAAGCGACGAAGTCGAAATTGACTTCAAGTTGTAGCTCTTTTTTTATTTAGTATATTCCAAGCTTTTCAGCTTTTTATTCCCAGTCGTTAATTTTATATCTATTTATAAAACAAATTAAATTTTACTTTATTTCTCCTGTTCTACATAACCCCACTATACACCCCCTGGATGGAAACATACCCAAGGCTAAGACGGGTCAGAAACATTTTTTAATTCGACTTTGACTGCTGAGAGAATCGCATGAAAATGACTAGGAGAAAAAAGATCAACAAAGGATGGCTTAATCTAAAACATATGCGGTAAGTACATAAATTATACGTAATTTATTGTATAAATTAAGTTGTATTAAATATGTAATTTATTGCATAAATTAAATATGCTCTGGGAGCATACTTCCAAGTTGTAGTTTTCACTATTTTGCTAATAAAGCATTCTATTTTCATCATGTTTTTTTTCATTAGGTTAAATAGGTTTGGTTAGGTTAAAATAGGTTTGTTTAGGTTATGCATTTAATATATGCTATGCTTTACCCCCCCCCTACCCTAATGTCCAAATATATAGCCCAAATTTGTTTCTAAACTATTATATTTTCATAATAATTTTGTTTTATTTCATTAGCATTCACAAAACTTCACTTCTCGAGTGTGTTTTATATAATAGACAAGTACTAAAAATGGTGTTTTTTGTCTTACTTTTTCCTTGCGAACTCAATTTTACATGTTGAGGTGTTCTGGAGACATTTTCCGGAGAAATTTTCACCTGGGTTGGAACTGTCTGGAATATTTTTCCATTGGAGGGGGGAATATCCGTGAGAAAAAATTCTTCATGGTGAAATTATCCATGGAAGCATTTTTCAACTGGAAAGGGAGGATTCTTTTTTGGTTAGATTAAGAATTTGTATAGTATTTGATCATTAGCGGCCTTAGACCTCATAATCTGGGAGGGGGGCAAGGTATGCCACAGGAGTATACAAATATAAAATAGAAGCGCTGCCCCCTCCCTAACCCGACCTATAACCGCCAATGTATTGGATTAAGCTAATGAGGGTACCCATTAATTAAATTAAAAAAAAAATCTTAGGGGAGAAGATAGGAGTAAGGAGTACTCATTTTGCGATGAGCAGCCTGTAATGGAAGGAACTAACCAAAACCTGATTCAAGGTTAAATTAGGCTTATATGGGTGGTATGCAACGTGTAATGTATGGGTAGCAATGTATATAAATTACAAAACGACACAATCATTCTCCTAAACATAATCATACTTGAAACGGTTGAAGAGGGCAAACAGTAACCGAGGAGAGGGGGGAGGGATAATGGACCTGAAAAACAGAGCGACTCGGCCAATAGTAATCGAAGCTCTAAAAAGCAGAATTTTTATAACAATAGACCCATAAAAAAGTCAATTTTTATGCTTATTCCATATATATAATACTCGTTAAGTTTAATATTATTTGTTTTTCAACTTTTTCCTCAATCTTTTTTTGGTTTTTATCCTAAGGGTCAGGTGCCATTTTTATTGAGGACTCACCTACCAGGTGACAGGAGGACCAGCGGTTCAGTCTGCCTCTGGACAAGAGTGAACTATATTTACAATTCAGCTGGCCTAGATAAACAAAATGAATACTTTCATTTCTTTTCAAGAGGAAAATGGTTATCTTCTAGTTATTTTTCTTATTTTTTGCCTCTGATAGGTTTTGTTTTGGAAGTGGTTGCAAATGTGCTCTACTTTACTACTGTGTTATGTTAGAGACTTTTTGAATTTTTTAATCGGAATTCATCTTCAGAGTGCCTGATCCCAGTCAGAAAAATAACAAATGACGTATGGTGTGTTATCCCTGATATAAACAAATAAAATTTGGCAAGAACGCAATTGACAACCCCGATTTGAAACAACAGGAGCCAACTAGATTCACTCAAGAACTCAGTTAATTTTTCAGCCACCTTTCCCTCTTTTACACATAAATGATTATTGATAATTACACTATTCTAAATACATTTTGCGCGCCAAAAAAGTTTAGCTAGAGTGGTATTCCTTTAAATATGGTTGTCGGAAAAACATAGCATAATTAATTTCTTTTAAAATTGCTTGTTCTCTCACTGCCTGCTTCGATTACTAACTTACTTTTCGTCTTTCAGGTCCTTCCTTCCAAGGGAAACTTCTATTGCTAATGAGTCTACAGATGATACGAGGCATTCAGTATCAGATGCAGGACCAGCTCTCATTGAGAAACAGAAAAAAATTCTCGAGGGTGTTGATTTAGGGAACATTCCGAATCTCAGCTGCATAGTGAACCTTCCATTTTTCGTCCAAGAGCTCGCAGAATTTTTACTGCACAAATTTCAATGTAGAGAAGAAAGCCCCGATATGCGCATCGTTTGTGTATATAATGTTGGCTTAAAAATTACACTAGTGACAGAATGTACTGCCTGTAAGTGGAAAAAACTAGTGAAAAAAGAACCTGACCCACCCGTGATAAAGATCAAAGATTATTTAACATCTTTTTCCGAAGAAAATCCGAAAGAATCGATTGAACGTTACACAAATGTGCATGGAGACCTCTATTTGAAGGCTACTTGGGGTGTCATGGGCTCAGGAGGAGGCTACAACACTTTGTGAGATTTTAGGTGTACTAGGTGTGCAAGGCATGTCACAAAATTTATTTTTGAAAACTCAACTTTCTGTAGGGAAAGTATGGATGGATACTTTGACAGATGTTTTACTGGAGAATGGAAAAGAATCCCTACAGCGTGCAATTCACGAAGATCGATATGTCGATGATACATACTGGACCAAAGTGGTTTGTGATGGTGGGTGGAACAAACGGAGTAAGGGGCATGATTATACAGCTAAGGGTTGTGTGGCTGTAATCATTGACGCTTACACAAAAAAATTGCTGTACGTGGGCATAAAAAATAAATATTGCTATGTTTGTTTTCGGGCGAAAAAAGAGGTAAAAACTCCTCTACAACATTTGTGTTTTATGAATTATGATGACCGTCAAAGAGTATGGAGACGGATATTCTCATTGAAGGTTTTAGAGTGAGCGATGAAATGCATGGACTGCAGTACCGTCGTTATATTGGAGATGGAGACTCGAGTGTTTTATACAAATTGAAACAGAACATCTCATACGGTCCTCTAATTGAAAAAGAAGAGTGTGCAAACCATGTTACGAAAAACTACACTTCGTATCTATATAATCTAGTGAAAATGAAGAAAGGTGCACATGCAAAATTTCTAAAAAGAGAGATTATACAAAGACTTACAAAATACCTTCGTGGGGCAATAAAAAAAAATGCAGAAGAGGAGTGTACAACCAATAATTCAAAAAGTTTGCTCCAGAAAGGCCCCGATCATGTCTTTGGAAATCATGTAAAGTGCGATGATACTTGCCCCCAAAAAAGTCAACTACCCAATGGCTTTATAGAGGATCGTTGGTACAACTTGCCAGCACAGGTTCTCCAGGATGTGAGAGATGGGGTTGAGAACGTGTGCAAGAAAGCAGATTTCCTCTTTTACCGATGTAACAACGAACCTTGCCGAAAATTACATGTCAGTAGCTGCCAAGTTTTTGCGGAGGCAAGCAAATTAGTAGGTCAAAGCGAGGGTCATATCATGCCTGAATTGGTGGTGCAAGCTTGTCCTACGCACTTGGTCCAAAGTGGCATGCTTATACATGGAAAAAAAACATTTAATCACAGTCCAACAAATATAATGAAGAAATTCTGTAGTAAAACCGCAAACCCCCGAGCTAAATCCAAGCGAAATCTGATACGGTATTATAGTAATAACGGAGGTAGATTCCAGGCCAAAAGAAAATGCAATCAACAACTCTCTCTGGGTAACTCTGACTATGGACCGAGCTGCAATAGGCCTGATATGAAAGAAGAGGAGCTAAAAATAGCTATGGTTACATTTGAGGAGTCCTATCTAAAGAGTAGTGACACCGCTTTGAAGGAACTTTACGAGAGAACCAAAGGCCAATCTTCCAATGAAAACTGGATATATGAAAGAAGTAATAGAATAACCAGCACGTACTTTCACAGAATAGCTACACGCAAACAATCAACTAAAACTGCACGATTGTGAAAGATATTAGAAGTGGAGGTTGTGGTTACCGCTCAACTGCTATGCTGAAAGGTAGTCGGTTAGAACCTATTGCTTTAAGAGCATATGAAGAAAAAATTGGCGCGGAAATTACGAAAGGTGAGGATATTGGTCTTTTGGTTCACTCAACACACCAGTTTCTTGGTACTTCATTAGACGGGATTTTGCCAGATGGGACACCAATAGAGGTTAAGACTGTCCACAATATTCCAGAAAACAAAACTATAATTGATGCAGCTCGTACGAAAGGCCTTGTCAAAGACTTCTTTCTGCAGAGTATCGGCTTAGATATTAAGCTCAAAGCCACTCACAAGTATTATAGCCAAATTCAAGGACAGCTTGAAATTTCAAATCAAGAAAAATGTTGCCTACTTGTCTATAATAACGAGAAGGATTGGGAAGTCCTTACAATTGAACGCAATAGAGAGCATTGGGCCCGAGTATTCCCAAGCCTTTTAAGCTTCTGGAAGGAAAGTCTTTTACCAGAAATAGTTGATTCGCGCCTTCTCAGGAATCTAGAGCCCAGAGAACCAATATCTATTGGAACAGCTATGAAGACGTTGGGCTATAATAGCGGTAAGAGGCAGATTTTGAACCCAAATAACACAAACCACAAAAAACAGAGAAAAGAAGAATTAGCAGCTCAAGAATTTTTGCCCATTATTTGGTCTGACTCTGAACCTGAGCCGTAGTTTTTTGCTTGTATTTCTATATTTATTTTTATTACAATTTAATGGGCGACGAACATATAAATCATTTATCAGTTTACTTAATATGGTTTTGCAAGGCCGTATCCAGGGGGGGGGGGGTACCCGGTTTGAACCCCCCCCCCCCTGAAATTTTTGACCGAGTCGAAAATTAGTAAAACCTAGGTAAAAATCAGTAAAATTAGTCGAAAACTGAGTCAAAAATTAGTAACCCCCCCCCCCCCCTAAAAAAAAAATCCTGGATCCGCCCTTGTGGTTTTGAGTCAAATTTGATGAAAAGAAAAAAATCTTTGATAAAAATTCAAGGCTTATCAGATTAATGATTCTTGGTTGATTTGTTATGGTAAATACATACCCAAAGGACGCTCTGGCTTTTGATGGGTTAAGAAGACAGGCGGTCAAGGTCTTATTTGTGATAAGACCTGACTTTTCATTTTAATGCTTGGACCTTATGGGTTCCTTCTTTTATATTTCATTTATTTGATCATATCAATTTATGTTCATATTAAGTTTGACTTTTTATATGACTTTATTTCGGGTCATTTCAGGTTATATTATGGCTCTCTACTTTTCGTTGAATAGCTTATTGGAAAATGTGTTGTTTTTTTTTAGTCGCATTTATTGAAAGAGTTTTTCATTGAAGGTTAATCGTCGAAGTGCTTGTAGATTTTTCCACTGCTGGATTGTCATTTTTTTACCAAAAATATTTGAATGCAACAAACATTTTCAAAATTAAAAACCTTAAACATTTTGTCAAAATTTTCGATCATCCGTAGTTTTGTGCAATACCTTTTTACTAATATTTTTTGCACGGGGAGGATGGGGAGGCTTTTAATTATACGGATTGAATATTATATTTTCAGTCTGGCACTGAGGCCGTTTCGACCTTTGGCTAGTAGAAGCAGAAAAAGGCAGGTGGTCAATGTCTTATTTGTGATAAGACCTGACTTTTCATTTTAATGCTTGGACCTTATGGGTTCCGTCTATTCATCCAAAGTAGCATCTCTTATATTTATTTTTGATTTAATTATTCATTTAATTGATATTTGTTTTATGTTTCATTTATTCGATCATAGGAATTTGCGTTCATATTAAGTGTGACTTTTTATACGAATTTATTTCGGGTCATTTCAGGATATATTATGGCTCTTTACTTTTCGCTGAAAAGCTTTTTGGAAAATGTGTTTTTTCCAAGTTTTGATATAATTATTAATTTTTAATTGATATTCGTTGTACGTTCCATTTATTGTATAATAGCAATTTGTGTTAATATTAAGTTTGACTTTTTATATAATTTTATTTCGGGTCGTTTCAGGTTATAGTATGGCTCTTTGATTTTCGTTGAAAAATTTATTGGAACAGTTTTTTTTTGTTACTTAGCCTAGTATTCGCATTAATTGAAAGAGTTTCATTGAGGGTGAATTGTCGAAGTGTTGGTAGAGTTTTCCACTGCTGGGTTTGTCAGTTGTTTTTTTGTTTTTTTTTTTAATCAAAATTTAATGGAATGCAACATAGATTTATAAAATTATAAAAGTTTAAACATTATGTCAAAATTTTATATCATCTGTCGTTTTGTGTAATACCTGTTCACTAATATTTTTTGCATGGGGTGGATGAGGAGGAGGATTTATAATTATACGGATTGAGTATTATAATTTTCAGTCTAGCACTGAGGCCGTTTCGACCCTTAGCTAGTAGAAGCCCTTGAATATACTTTTATCTTTTTTCTACTATTTATCAAAAGAATTGTTTCATGTACTGTTTTGTCAGAACTATTAGTTTTTTGTTTTTTTTTAATAGATGCTTGACAATGTGATTTATAAAAAATTCTGTTTTGTTGTATTTAGATAAAATAAAGAATTCGAAATTCGCAAAAAATTCAAACTATTGTTTCTTGACTTATTTTTCTATTGAGGTTCCCATGTTATCATTTACGTTCAGTTGTTTTGTAGTTTTCAAACGAATTAGCTAGGAAACAAACAAACATAAATCAAAATAAATAACAGAGTCAAACTCAAAACGAGCAGGAATTAATGTGAGTAGGGATCTAAGCCCCTATGCTTTCCAAAAGCCAGAATATAAATTTTACTTTACTGAAAAAATTCAAATGAATTTACTGAAAAAAATGTGCATTGTCAGTTTAATATACATATGCTCATATTTATTCCTTAAAATCTTAATCAATTTTGATTTCTTAAAGTTATAAAAATGAAAACATTTAAAAGAATTTTTTTCAGTTAAGTACTGAATTTCTGAATATTCTGGCTTTTAGAAAGCATAGGGGTTTTGATTTATCTCCCTTCGTCCCTTTCTCATGCCCTGTAAGTTTCAAGCCAAAAAGAGGAGAATTTAAGGTTTTTAGAAATTCGCGTGTCCCCACTTGATGTAACCGATTTTTATTAATACTTTCTTTATCTTTATATGCTGATTAAAGGGGGCCTCCATTGGTCCTGTCTATATGCCCTGTAAGTTTAAGGCAACTGGGAAAGGTTTTTTGGGCAGTTTTAGGCGCTTAATATTGATACAACCAAACTTCTAAAATGTTATGTCTTTATTAGGGTCTAGTTGACCCTGTTTCACAAAAACTGTAAGTTTCCAGACTATTTGAGACTGAACAAATTTTGGGGTTCATGAATTGACACAGCCAAAAATTCGTCTCAATTTGTGTAACAGTAATAATCTTATTTTTTATGTCTTTCTTTTTTTTACTTTCCAGAATTGTTTTTCTTTTCGTAAAGACGATTCAGTTAAGTTTAGTCAAGTTTTTATTCCCAGGCTCTTTACTAAAACTGTACGGATGCAAGTGATCTCGGGACCTGGAAGCTGAAATCCGAATCGACCCGAGGCCTGATATCCTTTTTTTCCAGAAATTTCTGCATTTTTCTTATTCAAATTATTATATTTTTGTATTTTATTTTAGAGCCTTCCCCGAGAAATATTCATGCACACATCCTTCTCACTAAAAAAGTTAAATCACCAACCTGATTTGACTAAATCTACATATGATGGTGGGGGTGCAAAATATAACTTAGAAATTAGAAATTAGTCCTACAATTTATCATTGTTTTGATCTACTTTCTGGAATTATTGCTTTCTGGACTAGACATTATACTAGCAAAAACATGGGACCCATAGATTCGCATTCAAAACTATTCCCATATGCAATGACTGCTACCGTGATAATACCGTATCCCAGTTCCCCTCCCAAATATGGTTCAATATAGCCCTAGTCAAACAGTTCGTGGTAACGAACTTTAAGTAAGGAGCGACCCGGCTCAATAGTAACCAAAACTCTAAAAACAGAGTTTTGATACCAGTAGATATATCAGAAGTTGAATTTTTATGCTTATTTTAAATATGTAAGTTTCATTAAGTTTAGTCTTACCCGGGGGTGATCGTATCGACTCATTGGTCTTAGAAGATCTTGAGAGGGGTCATTAAAACGGAAATTAAAAGTTCTAGTGCCCTTTTTAAGTAACCAAAAAAATTGGAGGGGAACTAGGTCCCCTTACACGCCCCTTTTATCGCAAAACGGTCCAAACAAAATTTGAGATAGCCATTTTCTTCAGCATAGTTGAAAGGCAGGGGCATAGCTCCAGCATTTTTATTGAGGTGGGAAACAAGTTCCGCATCCAGAAAGTCAAGGAGCATGGGCTATATAATAGAAAATTTCAATTTATTGGGGGGGCAACTGCCCCCCTTGCAAATCCCAAACGCCGCCACTGTTGAAAGGCCAAATAACTATGCCTTTGGAGATATCTGGGCCCCCCACAGCCCGTGGGGAAAGGTCTTTACGTTACGTTAAAATTTGCCCATTATTCACGTATAGTATTTGTTATTGGGAAGTTTGCATACATTTTTCAGGGGGGGGGTTCTGCTGGTGGGATTCTCCATGGGGAGGGTAGTTTGCATGCGGTAAATTTTTCAGGGGAAATTTTAAACTAGGGGAATTTGCCAGAATTCCTATACGAAAATTCTTCTTAGTTATTGCTTTCTTATTGTCGACTCAATTTTACGCGTGGAGATGTTAAGGGTACTTGTCCGAGGTAAATTTTCACCAGGATTGAATTATCTAGAGAATAAATCTGTGAGCAAGAGGGATTTATCCGTGGAGATGTTGCCAGATTTCCTGGCATTACTTAAAAAAACGATCAGAAATTAAATAAAAAACAAGTTTTTTCAACTGAATGTAATAAGCAACGTTAAAACTTAAAACGAACAGAAATTATTACGCATATGAGGAGGGTTACTCCTCCTCAACACCTCACTCTTTACACTAAAGTTTGAATTATGTCCCAATTCTTTAACAACGACTCCCGAAACACTGTTCGTTTAATTAGAACAATAAGAAGCTTTTTTTTAAAGTTCTAAAAAACTAGCGTGAAGAGCGAGGTTTTAAGGAGTAGCAACCCCCATCATATACGCAATAATTTCTTTTCGTTTTAAGTTTTAATGCTGCTCCTTACTTTCAGTTGAAAAAACTTGTTTTTTTATTTAATTTCTATACAAAACTGTTACTTCCTTTGTTGGCTGGCATGATTTTTTGGGCGCCTTTCTCATCATCTTTGGCTTCATAGTGCAAAATATGTATTTTGAAAAAGAATATCAGCAACTTTCTATAGAACTTAGGGCTATATCTTGGCTCCTAGGGGGGAGGACGCAATAGTCACGTTAGTGACCATGGGTAATAGATCGGTGCAATGCATGTTCTTTTGTTGCTACAGTGATGGATTCAAAAGAGGCCGTGTACAATCGTGCTAATAACTAAAGCTCCCCCCCCCCTCAAAAAATTACCAGGGGCTTGTTCAATATATTTGAGGGCCACTTAGAGTCATACAGCTTACTCGCATTATCTCCCGATCAAGCATTTAGTCAACAAACTAATAATACAATCAAGGAAGAAATCACCCTAAGGGGTGAATCTATTAGTGAGCGGGTTGTAAATGGGCGTGTTTCAAATTCGCCTGGTTTGTGTCTTCAATGTTAAGAATTTAAGTAGATTAACCTTAAGCTCAAAAGCGGTATCTGAACTAAAAGACACACTAGGTACGTGGAAGGAACGGTTACCATATGGCTACCTACAGAATGAAAGGGCTAAGTTTGACTAAAAAGATTTATAAGGCTAATTTTAAGCTATTTTAAAACTTAAAAAAACTTACAAAAAAACCAGTTTTTCAGACGAAAGTGATGAAAGTGAAGTTGAAACTTAAAACGACCAAAAATTGATGCTTCGGAGTTTGTAATTCCTCTTTAGAAAGCTGTTTTAAAGAAACCGGCTCGTGATATTTCCCAATATTTTTAGAATTCTGAAGAAGTAGCGCTTTACTTACAGCACAAAACTGACAAAAAAAACAGGAATAAGAAAAGGAAAATCTTTTATTGGCCAGTAGAAAAAAAATAATAAATCATAAAGCTCTCAACAGTCCTTTACAAGCCATGAAATCAATAATTTTTACGACACAATTTTGACTCTCAAAAATATATTGCATTAATCACCAATCACTATTTTTTTCTCGTTTTAAGTTTCAACCTCCCTCTTTACTTTAATCAAACAAACTTTGCTTAAAAAGTTATAATAGTAAAAGAAGTCACCAAATGAAGAAAGTTGACGCTCAAAAAACGCAGAAAAAAGACAAAACAACGAGCATAAACTGTGATAGTATTTTCAATTAGTGCTTAGATATGCAGTCGTTGTACTTTAGTAACTATCACTTTTATATTTGATCCGGGTTGCAGCGGTAGCTAGCAACCTAGTAAGAGACGATCATACCCCATAGTAAAAATGAAATAGCCAATTAATCCTAAAATTAGAATCAGATCGAAAAACTAATTACACTATTAGAACCGCCTTGTCAGAAACCTCTATATAAGAAACTTACTGTCCCTGGGCTTGAACAAGAAGGGAAATATACTTGCTTGAAAATCAAGAAAAGTGGCTGCAACCACGATATTCTGCATAAACAGTATCTTTTTTCTTCTTCTTATTCTTTTTCGTCGCAGCTAGCTTGCCACTGGAACATCATAGAGGGTTGTTTAATAGCTCATTTCAAAAGGAAATTGCCACATCTAGTACCTTATGTTGTTGAAGAAGAATTACTTTTAAAATATAATCAATTTTTTACGAAAAAAACTGCATTTTTCTATATCACTGTAGTAGCTTTTGCTATTATAACATCAGGAATTTGTCACCTCTATATAATATAATTTTCGGTGGATATAGCTGAAACCTAGTAAGGAACAAATTATAGTGAAGAATCATTACAGTATTTATATGATGATAAAGGAAAAGGTATGAGAAAAACTGCAAAAAATTTGAAAACTGAAAAAGTATTTCGAATGTTTTAGTAACAATTTCACTTTATGAAATGAAACTAGATGAATTCCTTAAAAAATTTTAAATGATATATTTAAAGACCGCACTGGCTAAACATGATAAACGATAAAGGAAAAATTGTGAAAAAAAAATCCTTAAGTGGAAGAATTTTAGTTAGTAAACCGGAATGATCATAAAAGCAAGTATTTTGGCCGCTTAGCCATCTTTGTCCTCCGCTATGCCATCTTTTGTGCTAGTCATGGTTGCGGTGATGGCTGAGACCTATTAAAGAGCGAACCACAGCTCATTGGATTGAAAAATACTACACCAATGAATCGACCGTATCGTGGGAATTTATCTTTGTTTGTCGTGAACTCCTCTTTGTTACTGATTGTGACGACGAGTCTGACTGCAATGACGACACTGGCGAGGATAGCTGTTTAGAGCTCTGACATATTTCAGTGTTTCTCATTTTGGAATTTTTTTTAATCTTATTGTGTTTCTTTGATTTTGCTTTTACTCGAAACATAAGATGTGTAAGCAGGGCTGCCACAAAAAATATACCAAGCAACCCAATAATGTAAATTGTGTAATCGTGCGAAAGGGATCCATTGTTAGACCTATATTCATCTTCCTCGTATTTTTCGTAATAACTATCAGTTTCATTCTCCTCCACCTGTTCTTTGTTTTCCTCTCTATTGCCGATCCTTTTCCGTTCCACATTGGATGATTCCATCCCTCCTTTCTTTACAACAGCATTTTTATTTTGAATGTGACGTAAATCAGGGGCTTGTGCATCGATACTTTTTTGAATATCGTGTATATAAGGTATTTGCCTATCGATACTTCTCATTGTCATGAGCATAAGATGATTGGTGACATTGGCATTGCTTGATTGTTCTGTTTGTCTTTTTTTCCCGATCAGTTTTGAACAACGATTTCTGAGTGCAATTAAAACAACCGAAGGGTCTTTAAAATTGAATCCCATTGCTTCTGGATATCATCATTTTCATTTAAACTAATTATATCAAGAAGAAGATGATAGTTTCTAAGAAGTCCCCAAAGCTCCTTTTTTATTAGATTGATGAAAAAATTAAACTTTAAAATAAGTTTTGTTTCATTATTGGACTGAGGATAAGTATCCAGTAGTTTTATTACATGAGCTAAGGATTCGACTTTGATTATGTATTCATGTATCTCTTCAGCACGTTCATCGGGATTAGGGAAGAGCTCATGTTCTATGTCTCCAGTCTCAAGATTTGTGAAGGATAGCTCTTCTATGTGTTGTTTGGTCGTTGTTAACTCAAGGTCATGTATCTTTTCAGCATGTTCGCCGGGATTAGGAGAGAGTTCCTGGTCTATGTCTTCAGTCTCAAGATCTGGGAAGGATAGCTCTTCTATGTGTTGTTTGATCGTTGTTAACTCAAGGTCATGTATCTTTTCAGCATGTTCGCCGGGATTAGGAGAGAGTTCGTGGTCTATGTCTTCAGTCTCAAGATCTGGGAAGGATAGCTCTTCTATGTGTTGTTTGGTCGTTGTTAACAAAAGGTCATGTATCTTTTCAGCATGTTCGCCGGGATTAGGAGAGAGTTCCTGGTCTATGTCTTCAGTCTCAAGATCTGGGAAGGATAGCTCTTCTATGTGTTGTTTGATCGTTGTTAACTCAAGGTCATGTATCTTTTCAGCATGTTCGCCGGGATTAGGAGAGAGTTCATGGTCTATGTCTTCAGTCTCAAGATTTGTGAAGGATAGCTCTTCTATGTGTTGTTTGATCGTTGTTAACTCAAGGTCATGTATCTTTTCAGCATGTTCGCCGGGATTAGGAGAGAGTTCGTGGTCTATGTCTCCAGTCTCAAGATTTGTGAAGGATAGCTCTTCTATGTGTTGTTTGGTCGTTGTTAACTCAAGGTCATGTATCTTTTCAGCATGTTCGCCGGGATTAGGAGAGAGTTCGTGGTCTATGTCTTCAGTCTCAAGATCTGGGAAGGATAGCTCTTCTATGTGTTGTTTGATCGTTGTTAACTCAAGGTCATGTATCTTTTCAGCATGTTCGCCGGGATTAGGAGAGAGTTCGTGGTCTATGTCTTCAGTCTCAAGATCTGGGAAGGATAGCTCTTCTATGTGTTGTTTGGTCGTTGTTAACTCAAGGTCATGTATCTTTTCAGCATGTTCGCCGGGATTAGGAGAGAGTTCCTGGTCTATGTCTTCAGTCTCAAGATCTGGGAAGGATAGCTCTTCTATGTGTTGTTTGGTCGTTGTTAACTCAAGATTCGGTTTATCTGCAAAAATGACCGGTCGGGCTTCCACTAGCCTGACCAATGATGTTACGATGATGTAACGGATGATGTAATGATGTAACGATAACGATTTTATTTCTGTCATACATACTTAATGCTGAAATGTTTAGTTATATCAATGCCTTTCTTAATTATATCCATAAGAAAACTCTAACCGGATTTAATATTTGTTATAGGTTCAAAATTACAAAGAAGCAAATAATAAATAAATCCTTCTTTCTGTAAAATTTTGTTGTATTTCTGTATTTGAAGAAAAGCTTATTATTGTTTGCTCGTAAAATTGCTTAAGACTAAGAAGTTGTGTCACTATGAAGCATTTTTTAAGAATAAAAAATGTTCATGGTAACCAACTACAATTGAAAGTTCAAAAGTAAAGAGCTATTTGTCCTAAGAATAACTGAAACTCTTAAGAAAAAGTTAAACTTTTTGAAATAACACATGTACTGGAAAAAAATCTCAATTTTATGCTAAATCCAAAAATGTAAAATTTATAAGGTTTAAATGTGCCCATCTATAAATACATACTCATATATATAGAAAAGGAGGGAATTACCTCCCAAGAGCTCAATATCATGGATGTGGCATCCGCAACCTAATAAAGAATGAGCTAAGGGTCATAGTAACAAAATTTCAAAACACTTTTTTGGAAAAAACTGCCAATTGAGAAATGCGTTTTGAAACACAGTGAGAAAAACTGACCATTTGAAGCTGATCCAGCAATGGTAACTACGATTTTGATTAGCCTTATGGTAAAAATTTAAGAAAATAAAAATTAGAGAATTTTAAAAGATTGCCTGTCAACATTCGAAAATCATTTTTGATCAAAATGAAAACTGCACTACTACAATCACCGTTATAGAAAATACCACACACATAAGTTATAACCCCCCTCCCACCTTGAAAAACAAAGAAATCACTTTTTTCATGGATAGTGCTGATGCGTCTTCTGTGTTTGTTGTTTTTGTTTGTCATCACCGCTAGTGGGACACTGGAGAAACCTAGAGAGCTGTTTAAGGGCTCATTTGAAAGCAGGTTGCAATATCTAACGCATTTTGTAGCTGCAACCTAGTAACAGACGAACCATGGCCCATAGTAACAAAAACAACGCAGTTTAAAAAGAACTAAAAATTTTGTAGCTGATTCAGGAATTGCAACTATTATCTGGATTAGCCTTAATATTAAAATGTTGTTTAAAAAACGAATTCGTGGGAAATTCAAAAATCAGCTTGAAATGCCTTAAATCGAAACATAAAGTACCCCATTGGAATCACCATGGTCAATAAACTTGCAAATTGACTTACAGTCCTCTGGCTTGAAGAACAAGAAAAATCACTTTTTGCATTTGTAGCCCTTATGTTCCTCTTTTATTCTCCTTCTCCGCTACTAGCGGGGCATTTATAAATCATAGGGAGCTATTTAAGAGATCATCTGAAAGAAGGTTGCTATACCTTGTGCCTATTGCAAGTAACAAAACATAAAATGGAAAATGAAACTTATTATTTAACAAAAACTGCACCTTCGTATACAAGATGATGAATAGTCATAACAGCAGGTTGCAACCATAAATTTCGTTATAGTAAAAGTTATATGATGACGTCAGTTGCCACAAGGGGTTCGTTCTTTGCCATAGCCAGCTAAAAAAAAGCCCAGGCTTAATCCTGTCTGTGATATACAATTATGTAGTGTTATTATAAACTGAAGGCTGGAAGGATCAATACAAGATTCTAGGGTATATAGGAGTATTGCTTGATGAAGATCAGCATCTCGTAGTGTCTAGGGTTAGTCTAAAATTGAAATTTACGCAGGGTAACTACCTTCCGGAAGCCATGACGTTGGTAAATTTCAGGATGAGAACTTGAGAGAAACTTTTCAGGAAAAGTTGAATAATAAACTCAAGAGTCTGAAATTTTAAAATGTAGAAGATGGATAGAATAATTTTAAGAAAAGAGTTTGTTGAGCTGCAGATGGTGTCTTAGGGAGTAAAGTTAGAAGCGCAGCTAAGAATATTAGTGAAACTGCTTCAAGTTTCGTACAGAGGAACAGGACAAAAGAGCAAAAGTTAAATATAGGAACAGGGACAAAGAGTTAAAGAGAGATAGGTAGAGCATTTTAAAAACGTTCAGAACCGTGACAAGCCTACAGGAAAAGTTAGGAGAATAAGAGCAATGTAAGAAAAGTAAAGAAAGCTTTAATGAATTAAGGAGGTGTAAAGTGGGGACCATGGATAAATTTTGTTGAAGACATGGAAGATATAGCCACATGCCATTATAGTAAAATATTGCATTGGCGTGCTAAAAAATTGAGCGGGAATAGTCCATCTGGACTTGTCCCAGTTAAAGAATGGAACGGGGCATCAATTAGTGACAAAGAAAAGTTAACGAAAAATAGGAAAGAAATTTTGAGAAAATGCTAAACCGTTATAAAGTTGTAGGAAATCATATAGAAAAGAATGAAAAGGTTTATGATAATTTGGAAGGAAAGGAA
Organism: Artemia sinica; assembly: GCA_027921565.1. Classification (NCBI taxonomy): domain Eukaryota; kingdom Metazoa; phylum Arthropoda; class Branchiopoda; order Anostraca; family Artemiidae; genus Artemia; species Artemia sinica. The sequence continues at coordinate 12,661,704 of CM051271.1, read as the reverse complement.
GACTAATTTTGCAAGAAAGATTCGGAGACAGTAATAAAAGAATTCAAAAATAATAAGGGCTAACAAATATTTGATTTTGAAGCTACAGATAAATTATTGAAAATATGAATATAATTTTTGAAAATGGGGAAGTACCTAGTGATTTTTAGGAAAATTTGATTCAACCCCTTTACAAGAAAAATAATAAGAGTGATAGGTAATTGTAAAGGCGTTCGAGATTGAATTGCTTAAAAGTTTGGTTTTTTAGCAAAACAAATTACTTAGTATGATGACAATTTTTAAACTTAGGTACTGCAGCTAAAGTTTTAAGAGAAGAACAGCGTTGTTTTAGGAAGTGGAAAGGATGCGTCGACCAAATTTTCACTCTGAGATTCATAATAGAGAAGTGCCTGGTCATCAGACTCCTTTGATCCTAAGTTTTACAGATTATGAGTGATCGTTGGATTCAGCTGATAGAAGGGCTTTAGCGAAGTTCCTATCCATGTATGGTATACCAGATAAATGCATTAAAGTGAATAGAGCTACATACGAGAACAATATTACTGCAATTAAGGTAAGAAATAAGGTTAGTAGCTTGTTTTGTATTCAATTAGGGGTTAAGTAGGGTCGCTTTTCATCCCATTTATATCGATGGTGCTGATGGACTTTGTCGAAAGAAATAGGGCAAAGGGTATTGGAGAGCATTGGTTCAAATGGAAAAGTAAAACTTTCCTAGGCTTGGATTATGCTGATCATCTGAGTGTCGTAGATTAAGTTTCTTGAAAATTCAATGATTTCTTGGAGGTTTTGTGAGTTTGGGGTTTAAGGAAAGGTCTAAAAATTAATTTTCAGAAGAATATGCTGCTTAGACTGGGAATAAATGAAAGTGAAAAGGTCATGTCCGGTAAGGTTACTCCTAGCCTTAGCTAAGTCACTAAGGCTAGGGAATAAGCGAAGATGAAACGGTGACGTTGGGTAACGAGAAGATTAACCAAGTGAACAGCTTCACGTACCTGGGTCGTATCGTTAGAAAGGTGAGCCTAGTAAAGGCGTTAGATGTAGAATCAGTGGAGAATTTGTTGGATATATTCTAGAGGAATTGTTAACGGGTTGTTCCTCTATCCCAATCCATTCAATGCTTCCTTTTTTGCACCCTCACAAGAAGTTCCAATTTCCTTTGAACCCTTTCTTACAACTTTTTCCCAGCTCATTTGGGGATGATCAAATTTTTAGTACCCATCTGACAAACCATATTTCGAGAAGTAGGCTGTACGAAAAATATCGTTCAATCCCGCTTTCAAGGGCTATAGTAAGAAAAGTTTTGAAATGCCTAGGACGAGTTTTACAGATTAAGAAGGATAGATTACCAAAGATCGTCCTTTTTGGCCTACCATCTAAGTCCAAACAAAAATTAGATCATCCCCAAATGAGCTGGGAAAAAGTTGTAAGAAAGGGTTCAAAGGAAATTGGAACTTCTTGTGAGGGTGCAAAGAAGGAAGCATTGAATGGATTGGGATAGAGGAAGAACGTGTGTAGCTGTTCTGGTATCAGGTACATCATTGCTGCAGTGACTCGTTAGTAGTACTAGTAGTACAAGCAGTAGATTCCAATGGTACAGTTTTCATTTCAATCTGGCACATTTTTTTGTTGTGTTTCAGACTATTTTTTGTAATTCCCATTAAATCTTCGGAACAAACATTTAGCATTAACATAAGTAAAAATAATAATCACCCTTCCTGAATCTAGTTTAAATGGTGATTCTTCCTTACCTGATAGTTTCTCTTCAAAACGCATTTTTAAATTTTCGACTACTATGGGCAAAGATTAATTCTTCCAAAGATTTCCCCTAAGGTGGCAGCCATGATGAAAGGTTAACCTTCTAAACAAAGTTAAGGAAAGGACATGCAAAATACTGAAAAATACTTCAGATACGGGCAACATTACTAATCGAAATAAGTAGGAAGCTTAAATTAGTAGTCCATACTCGTCGTTTCGTCTTTTTTCTGTGTTCTTTCAGTAAAGAGTTCCTCCAAATGGCGAATTTTTTGGAAGGTTACTTTTTTTTTATGATAATTTTTCAAAAATAAAGTTTTCTGAATAAAGTAAAGTTTTATAGATTATAAGCAAGTGTTCACCTCAGCTGATAGAAAAGCTTTACCAAAGGTCTTACCTTTGTATGGCATACCAGACGAATATATTAAAGTGATTAATGCTATTTGCAAGAATAACACTGCTGCGGTTAAGGTAGGAAATGATGTTTGTAGCTGGTTTCATATTAAATCAGGAGTTAAGCAGGGTTGTGTTATATCCCCATTTATATGGGTCATTTTTTTGGACTTCGTCTTCAACAGCACAAGAAAGGCAATGGGAAACCATGGAAGAGAATGGGGAATAAAAACTCTCCTAGACTTCGATTATGCTGATGATTTAAGCATCCTTGATGAAAGGGTGAGCAGAATTCGTTCGACGCGATTAAAGGTAATTTATCGGTAGATTTTTGGCTAACAGAAAATAAGCTTTCGGATAAATTAGAAAATAAGCTTTCGGATAAATTAGTATTCTCCTATTGAAAAGATGAACTCAATTCTTCAGGAAGTATAGTTTTTTATCTATTTTACAAACAAATATGCTGAAAATAACCATCCCGAATACTAAAGTACATTAATCTACATTTCTTGAAATATAAAATTCAAACTTATTAGGTTTTATTCTACAAAAATTTAATTAAAAATGACTAAAAAAACATATTAAAAAAAACAGTATCCAAAACCGATGAACCACTTAGAAAAGATCTTTTAGATTAGCTGCTAAAAAAGCAAGAATACCACTAGAAATATGTAACAAATTTGAACCTGAATGAATAGCCTCGTTTTGCATGGTTTCATCTTCAGTCCCGGTTGAACTTCTTTGAAGTAAAGGTCCTGGAACTGTTTTTGTTTTTCGATTTTAGTTTTAAAGATACCATTTTGTTGTAATTTTTATTTAATTATATACGTAGTTTTCTGAGGACGACTTTTAGATATAGAGTCAAAATATTCTTAAGCCTTAAACAAATTTCATTGTCTTGGGTATATTCCCTATTATTTTAACTGTAGTTGTTTTTTATGCTTATTTATTATCAAAGTTCAAGATGGCATGACTGATGGAGATCTGGTATTGCCTTAAAACCGGCATAATTTTTAAACCACCAAAGAAAATTCTTTACAAAATGACGATTTTCAGTTATGAATAGGCTTAAGATGAATCCAGGGGGACAAACAATGTTTCTATTTTGATGTCCTTGGTAACTGAAAGGGGCGGAATTATCATTTTTCCAATTTGGGTTTTTCCAAGTCCATGTAAAACGCCAACAACTCAAAAAAAAAACTGTTTGCTATTGACCTTCAACTTCTTAAATAATTTCACAAAACTTGAAAGATGTTTCCTAAAAGTTGAACGCCTATGACTTCCAAAGCCTAAGAAAGTAGACCATCCTTGGCATCCGGGTTTGACAAAAGATGAATCAGATAGACTTGAGATGGTGCAAAACAAGCTGTAAAAATATACTTGGACACAACTGCTCAAATGATGATGATGCACTGAAACAATTCAACTTGAATACACTTGATAGTCGTAGACATGAGTTGACATATCGATTTGGACTAAATTGTTTTGAATTCCCCAACTCATCGTGGTCCACTACCCAGCTTTGACAACCCCCCTACTGAAAGACCAGTCGCTAGACTAAAAAAAAATGACATATATTAATTTTATATTAATTTTATTTATGACATATTTCAATTTACTGACCTAGTAGCAGCCCAGTTAATGTCCTCTAGTAGCGAGAGATATTAAAATCATTTTTCCCTTATTTTATCCGGTATTTTAATAATATTATCTTGACAAATATTTAATGTGTGATGGTGCTTATTTCAGGTTTTTGCCTGTGAGTGCTTTTGAATGTACCAACCATTTATATTTCTAATATTCTGATATATGATGGATAAGCGGTCACTATTTTAACCGTCAAAATTGACTCTTGACACATATTAATTTTATGTAAATTTTATTTATGACACATTTTAATTTACTGACCTAGAAGCAGCACATGCTGCTTTAACATTTTTGTGTTGCTATTAATTTTTTTTATCCTTGTTTTATGTCTTCTTTTGTTGTGTCATGACATCCTCATGCTAGCTCCAGCTATTGTAGTGAATAATTATATTTTATTCTATTCTATCCTTTAATAATAAGATTCTTCCAAATATGAAAAGTAACAAACTAGTTTGTGAAGCGATTCGATTTTGATTATGCTTCCAGTGACTTAAGTTTCTATAAATGATATAAAGTATAGGGTCATGGGCGTAGGGCAGGGGGCAGCTGCCCCTCTAGAACTTTAAATTTACACTAGATATTAATGAGAACTTTTTGTATGATGGAATCTTTCTGTTGGATGTTCACTGGTAGATGGTTGAAAAAACCGGAAATAAATAGCAATTTCCAAATATCGTTTTCAATATCGATATTTACGTATTGATATTCAATATTGATTTTTTGTCCGATATATAGATAGTAGACTGGCCCAAGATCGGGAGGTTTTGACCTTTATTAATTCTCCGGGAGTTTCGGGAATTCGCCCCTGCCTCTCGGGACACCCTTGGCACTTGCAGAGAATCCGACTGACTTTTTGTCAACTAAGACAGAAAAAACTGTTGTTTTCTTTTTTTCTGGATCCCGGCCGCTTTTCTTTCTTTTTACCTCTGTTTTAATTTAAGCATTTAATCTTTAATGAAATATAGCAGGAAAATATAGAATTTCGGTTCATCTCCTGGTATTGACAGGGTTAAAACAACGCCATAATTAATCAAGTTTCGGGTTTTGAACTTGCCTTCCACCTTAAAATATGCAGTTTACACAGCTTTTGCAAGCATAACCCAATTTCAGACACCTTGCTTCGGCATGCCAAACCTCCCCGGGTATTGAGGCCGAACTTTCATCATCCTACGGGATGAAGAAAATGCTAACAGCGAACCGTTGAAGATGGCACGTCTTGGAAGCTACCAAAAGACAGGCAAATAATAAAAGAATGCAACTTGAGTTTATGGCTTTTCTAGTATTTGTCATTAGGCATAGGCCTTCAAACAAATATTGAACAAAATTCCAGATTTAATCACCATAAAACGTGATCCAATTTGTTTTTTTTTTGGCAAAAGTATTAATCAAGGCCAGACATTTTAAAAGCATACACTGCCATCTGTCAGAGCTTTTGTAATCCACCAAAAGTCCCCATAAGTTTTTGTACTGAGATAATTTGCTTTGGCTAAATGTGGGCCGTGCCGATCCTGGGCCGGTCTCCCCAACACCAATTTTGATATTTAATTTTGCCCAACTTTAAACTTTTGAATTGAATTCTTAGAATAAGAAGCTGTTATGTAAACGTAATGTGATTTGCATCAAATCGGTTTTATAATATTTATGTTTTCTGGCAATTGGAAGTAGGATAGTGGGTTTATTATATCACAGCATTGCCGGAAAAGAAGAACATGGAAAATATGTCAATGTATCAATGTTTTGATCTACTTTCTGGAATTATTGCTTTCTGGACTAGACATTATACTAGCAAAAACATGGGACCCATAGATTCGCATTCAAAACTATTCCCATATGCAATGACTGCTACCGTGATAATACTGTATCCCAGTTCCCCTCCCAAATATGGTTCAATATAGCCCTAGTCAAACAGTTCGTGGTAACGAACTTTAAGTAAGGAGCGACCCGGCTCAATAGTAACCAAAACTCTAAAAAACAGAGTTTTGATACCAGTAGATATATCAGAAGTTGAATTTTTATGCTTATTTTAAATATGTAAGTTTCATTAAGTTTAGTCTTACCCGGGGGTGATCGTATCGACTCATTGGTCTTAGAAGATCTTGAGAGGGGTCATTAAAACGGAAATTAAAAGTTCTAGTGCCCTTTTTAAGTAACCAAAAAAATTGGAGGGGAACTAGGTCCCCTTACACGCCCCTTTTATCGCAAAACGGTCCAAACAAAATTTTGAGATAGCCATTTTCTTCAGCATAGTTGAAAGGCAGGGGCATAGCTCCAGCATTTTTATTGAGGTGGGAAACAAGTTCCGCATCCAGAAAGTCAAGGAGCATGGGCTATATAATAGAAAATTTCAATTTATTGGGGGGGCAACTGCCCCCCTTGCAAATCCCAAACGCCGCCACTGTTGAAAGCCAAATAACTATGCCTTTGGAGATATCTGGGCCCCCCACAGCCCGTGGGGAAAGGTCTTTACGTTACAAAATTTGCCCATTATTCACGTATAGTATTTGTTATTGGGAAGTTTGCATACATTTTTCAGGGGGGGGGGGTTCTGCTGGTGGGATTCTCCATGGGGAGGGTAGTTTGCATGCGGTAAATTTTTCAGGGGAAATTTTAAACTAGGGGAATTTGCCAGAATTCCTATACGAAAATTCTTCTTAGTTATTGCTTTCTTATTGTCGACTCAATTTTACGCGTGGAGATGTTAAGGGTACTTGTCCGAGGTAAATTTTCACCAGGATTGAATTATCTAGAGAATAAATCTGTGAGCAAGAGGGATTTATCCGTGGAGATGTTGCCAGATTTCCTGGCATTACTTAAAAAACGATCAGAAATTAAATAAAAAACAAGTTTTTTCAACTGAATGTAATAAGCAACGTTAAAACTTAAAACGAACAGAAATTATTACGCATATGAGGAGGGTTACTCCTCCTCAACACCTCACTCTTTACACTAAAGTTTGAATTATGTCCCAATTCTTTAACAACGACTCCCGAAACACTGTTCGTTTAATTAGAACAATAAGAAGCTTTTTTTTAAAGTTCTAAAAAACTAGCGTGAAGAGCGAGGTTTTAAGGAGTAGCAACCCCCATCATATACGCAATAATTTCTTTTCGTTTTAAGTTTCAATGCTGCTCCTTACTTTCAGTTGAAAAAACTTGTTTTTTTATTTAATTTCTATACAAAACTGTTACTTCCTTTGTTGGCTGGCATGATTTTTTGGCGCCTTTCTCATCATCTTTGGCTTCATAGTGCAAAAAATGTATTTTGAAAAAGAATATCAGCAACTTTCTATAGAACTTAGGGCTATATCTTGGCTCCTAGGGGGGAGGACGCAATAGTCACGTTAGTGACCATGGGTAATAGATCGGTGCAATGCATGTTCTTTTGTTGCTACAGTGATGGATTCAAAAGAGGCCGTGTACAATCGTGCTAATAACTAAAGCTCTCCCCCCCCCTCAAAAATTACCAGGGGCTTGTTCAATATTTGAGGGCCACTTAGAGTCATACAGCTTACTCGCATTATCTCCCGATCAAGCATTTAGTCAACAAACTAATAATACAATCAAGGAAGAAATCACCCTAAGGGGTGAATCTATTAGTGAGCGGGTTGTAAATGGGCGTGTTTCAAATTCGCCTGGTTTGTGTCTTCAATGTTAAGAATTTAAGTAGATTAACCTTAAGCTCAAAAGCGGTATCTGAACTAAAAGACACACTAGGTACGTGGAAGGAACGGTTACCATATGGCTACCTACAGAATGAAAGGGCTAAGTTTGACTAAAAAGATTTATAAGGCTAATTTTAAGCTATTTTAAAACTTAAAAAAACTTACAAAAAAAACCAGTTTTTCAGACGAAAGTGATGAAAGTGAAGTTGAAACTTAAAACGACCAAAAATTGATGCTTCGGAGTTTGTAATTCCTCTTTAGAAAGCTGTTTTAAAGAAACCGGCTCGTGATATTTCCCAATATTTTTAGAATTCTGAAGAAGTAGCGCTTTACTTACAGCACAAAACTGACAAAAAAAAACAGGAATAAGAAAAGGAAAATCTTTTATTGGCCAGTAGAAAAAAAAAATAAATCATAAAGCTCTCAACAGTCCTTTACAAGCCATGAAATCAATAATTTTTACGACACAATTTTGACTCTCAAAAATATATTGCATTAATCACCAATCACTATTTTTTTCTCGTTTTAAGTTTCAACCTCCCTCTTTACTTTAATCAAACAAACTTTGCTTAAAAAGTTATAATAGTAAAAGAAGTCACCAAATGAAGAAAGTTGACGCTCAAAAAACGCAGAAAAAAGACAAAAACAACGAGCATAAACTGTGATAGTATTTTCAATTAGTGCTTAGACATGCAGTCGTTGTACTTTAGTAACTATCACTTTTATATTTGATCCGGGTTGCAGCGGTAGCTAGCAACCTAGTAAGAGACGATCATACCCCATAGTAAAAATGAAAATAGCCAATTAATCCTAAAATTAGAATCAGATCGAAAAACTAATTACACTATTAGAACCGCCTTGTCAGAAACCTCTATATAAGAAACTTACTGTCCCTGGGCTTGAACAAGAAGGGAAAATATACTTGCTTGAAAATCAAGAAGAAAAGTGGCTGCAACCACGATATTCTGCATAAACAGTATCTTTTTTCTTCTTCTTATTCTTTTTCGTCGCAGCTAGCTTGCCACTGGAACATCATAGAGGGTTGTTTAATAGCTCATTTCAAAAGGAAATTGCCACATCTAGTACCTTATGTTGTTGAAGAAGAATTACTTTTAAAATATAATCAATTTTTTACGAAAAAAACTGCATTTTTCTATATCACTGTAGTAGCTTTTGCTATTATAACATCAGGAATTTGTCACCTCTATATAATATAATTTTTCGGTGGGGATATAGCTGAAACCTAGTAAGGAACAAATTATAGTGAAGAATCATTACAGTATTTATATGATGATAAAGGAAAAGGTATGAGAAAAACTGCAAAAAATTTGAAAACTGAAAAAGTATTTCGAATGTTTTAGTAACAATTTCACTTTATGAAATGAAACTAGATGAATTCCTTAAAAAATTTTAAATGATATATTTAAAGACCGCACTGGCTAAACATGATAAACGATAAAGGAAAAATTGTGAAAAAAAAATCCTTAAGTGGAAGAATTTTAGTTAGTAAACCGGAATGATCATAAAAGCAAGTATTTTGGCCGCTTAGCCATCTTTGTCCTCCGCTATGCCATCTTTTGTGCTAGTCATGGTTGCGGTGATGGCTGAGACCTATTAAAGAGCGAACCACAGCTCATTGGATTGAAAAATACTACACCAATGAATCGACCGTATCGTGGGAATTTATCTTTGTTTGTCGTGAACTCCTCTTTGTTACTGATTGTGACGACGAGTCTGACTGCAATGACGACACTGGCGAGGATAGCTGTTTAGAGCTCTGACATATTTCAGTGTTTCTCATTTTGGAATTTTTTTTAATCTTATTGTGTTTCTTTGATTTTGCTTTTACTCGAAACATAAGATGTGTAAGCAGGGCTGCCACAAAAAATATACCAAGCAACCCAATAATGTAAATTGTGTAATCGTGCGAAAGGGATCCATTGTTAGACCTATATTCATCTTCCTCGTATTTTTCGTAATAACTATCAGTTTCATTCTCCTCCACCTGTTCTTTGTTTTCCTCTCTATTGCCGATCCTTTTCCGTTCCACATTGGATGATTCCATCCCTCCTTTCTTTACAACAGCATTTTTATTTTGAATGTGACGTAAATCAGGGGCTTGTGTGCATCGATACTTTTTTGAATATCGTGTATATAAGGTATTTGCCTATCGATACTTCTCATTGTCATGAGCATAAGATGATTGGTGACATTGGCATTGCTTGATTGTTCTGTTTGTCTTTTTTTCCCGATCAGTTTTGAACAACGATTTCTGAGTGCAATTAAAACAACCCGAAGGGTCTTTAAAATTGAATCCCATTGCTTCTGGATATCATCATTTTCATTTAAACTAATTATATCAAGAAGAAGATGATAGTTTCTAAGAAGTCCCCAAAGCTCCTTTTTTATTAGATTGATGAAAAAATTAAACTTTAAAATAAGTTTTGTTTCATTATTGGACTGAGGATAAGTATCCAGTAGTTTTATTACATGAGCTAAGGATTCGACTTTGATTATGTATTCATGTATCTCTTCAGCACGTTCATCGGGATTAGGGAAGAGCTCATGTTCTATGTCTCCAGTCTCAAGATTTGTGAAGGATAGCTCTTCTATGTGTTGTTTGGTCGTTGTTAACTCAAGGTCATGTATCTTTTCAGCATGTTCGCCGGGATTAGGAGAGAGTTTCCTGGTCTATGTCTTCAGTCTCAAGATCTGGGAAGGATAGCTCTTCTATGTGTTGTTTGATCGTTGTTAACTCAAGGTCATGTATCTTTTCAGCATGTTCGCCGGGATTAGGAGAGAGTTCGTGGTCTATGTCTTCAGTCTCAAGATCTGGGAAGGATAGCTCTTCTATGTGTTGTTTGGTCGTTGTTAACAAAAGGTCATGTATCTTTTCAGCATGTTCGCCGGGATTAGGAGAGAGTTCCTGGTCTATGTCTTCAGTCTCAAGATCTGGGAAGGATAGCTCTTCTATGTGTTGTTTGATCGTTGTTAACTCAAGGTCATGTATCTTTTCAGCATGTTCGCCGGGATTAGGAGAGAGTTCATGGTCTATGTCTTCAGTCTCAAGATTTGTGAAGGATAGCTCTTCTATGTGTTGTTTGATCGTTGTTAACTCAAGGTCATGTATCTTTTCAGCATGTTCGCCGGGATTAGGAGAGAGTTCGTGGTCTATGTCTCCAGTCTCAAGATTTGTGAAGGATAGCTCTTCTATGTGTTGTTTGGTCGTTGTTAACTCAAGGTCATGTATCTTTTCAGCATGTTCGCCGGGATTAGGAGAGAGTTCGTGGTCTATGTCTTCAGTCTCAAGATCTGGGAAGGATAGCTCTTCTATGTGTTGTTTGATCGTTGTTAACTCAAGGTCATGTATCTTTTCAGCATGTTCGCCGGGATTAGGAGAGAGTTCGTGGTCTATGTCTTCAGTCTCAAGATCTGGGAAGGATAGCTCTTCTATGTGTTGTTTGGTCGTTGTTAACTCAAGGTCATGTATCTTTTCAGCATGTTCGCCGGGATTAGGAGAGAGTTCCTGGTCTATGTCTTCAGTCTCAAGATCTGGGAAGGATAGCTCTTCTATGTGTTGTTTGGTCGTTGTTAACTCAAGATTCGGTTTATCTGCAAAAATGACCGGTCGGGCTTCCACTAGCCTGACCAATGATGTTACGATGATGTAACGGATGATGTAATGATGTAACGATAACGATTTTATTTCTGTCATACATACTTAATGCTGAAATGTTTAGTTATATCAATGCCTTTCTTAATTATATCCATAAGAAACTCTAACCGGATTTAATATTTGTTATAGGTTCAAAATTACAAAGAAGCAAATAATAAATAAATCCTTCTTTCTGTAAAATTTTGTTGTATTTCTGTATTTGAAGAAAAGCTTATTATTGTTTGCTCGTAAAATTGCTTAAGACTAAGAAGTTGTGTCACTATGAAGCATTTTTTAAGAATAAAAAATGTTCATGGTAACCAACTACAATTGAAAGTTCAAAAGTAAAGAGCTATTTGTCCTAAGAATAACTGAAACTCTTAAGAAAAAGTTAAACTTTTTGAAATAACACATGTACTGGAAAAAAATCTCAATTTTATGCTAAATCCAAAAATGTAAAATTTATAAGGTTTAAATGTGCCCATCTATAAATACATACTCATATATATAGAAAAGGAGGGAATTACCTCCCCAAGAGCTCAATATCATGGATGTGGCATCCGCAACCTAATAAAGAATGAGCTAAGGGTCATAGTAACAAAATTTCAAAACACTTTTTGGAAAAAACTGCCAATTGAGAAATGCGTTTTTGAAACACAGTGAGAAAAACTGACCATTTGAAGCTGATCCAGCAATGGTAACTACGATTTTGATTAGCCTTATGGTAAAAATTTTAAGAAAATAAAAATTAGAGAATTTTAAAAGATTGCCTGTCAACATTCGAAAATCATTTTTGATCAAAATGAAAACTGCACTACTACAATCACCGTTATAGAAAAATACCACACACATAAGTTATAACCCCCCTCCCACCTTGAAAAACAAAGAAATCACTTTTTTCATGGATAGTGCTGATGCGTCTTCTGTGTTTGTTGTTTTTGTTTGTCATCACCGCTAGTGGGACACTGGAGAAACCTAGAGAGCTGTTTAAGGGCTCATTTGAAAGCAGGTTGCAATATCTAACGCATTTTGTAGCTGCAACCTAGTAACAGACGAACCATGGCCCATAGTAACAAAAACAACGCAGTTTAAAAAGAACTAAAAATTTTGTAGCTGATTCAGGAATTGCAACTATTATCTGGATTAGCCTTAATATTAAAATGTTGTTTTAAAAACGAATTCGTGGGAAATTCAAAATCAGCTTGAAATGCCTTAAATCGAAACATAAAGTACCCCATTGGAATCACCATGGTCAATAAACTTGCAAAATTGACTTACAGTCCTCTGGCTTGAAGAACAAGAAAAATCACTTTTTGCATTTGTAGCCCTTATGTTCCTCTTTTTATTCTCCTTCTCCGCTACTAGCGGGGCATTTATAAATCATAGGGAGCTATTTAAGAGATCATCTGAAAGAAGGTTGCTATACCTTGTGCCTATTGCAAGTAACAAAACATAAAATGGAAAATGAAACTTATTATTTAACAAAAACTGCACCTTCGTATACAAGATGATGAATAGTCATAACAGCAGGTTGCAACCATAAATTTCGTTATAGTAAAAGTTATATGATGACGTCAGTTGCCACAAGGGGTTCGTTCTTTGCCATAGCCAGCTAAAAAAAAGCCCAAGGCTTAATCCTGTCTGTGATATACAATTATGTAGTGTTATTATAAACTGAAGGCTGGAAGGATCAATACAAGATTCTAGGGTATATAGGAGTATTGCTTGATGAAGATCAGCATCTCGTAGTGTCTAGGGTTAGTCTAAAATTGAAATTTACGCAGGGTAACTACCTTCCGGGAAGCCATGACGTTGGTAAATTTCAGGATGAGAACTTGAGAGAAACTTTTCAGGAAAAGTTGAATAATAAACTCAAGAGTCTGAAATTTTAAAATGTAGAAGATGGATAGAATAATTTTAAGAAAAGAGTTTGTTGAGCTGCAGATGGTGTCTTAGGGAGTAAAGTTAGAAGCGCAGCTAAGAATATTAGTGAAACTGCTTCAAGTTTCGTACAGAGGAACAGGACAAAAGAGCAAAAGTTAAATATAGGAACAGGGACAAAGAGTTAAAGAGAGATAGGTAGAGCATTTTAAAAACGTTCAGAACCGTGACAAGCCTACAGGAAAAGTTAGGAGAATAAGAGCAATGTAAGAAAAGTAAAGAAAGCTTTAATGAATTAAGGAGGTGTAAAGTGGGGACCATGGATAAATTTTGTTGAAGACATGGAAGATATAGCCACATGCCATTATAGTAAAATATTGCATTGGCGTGCTAAAAAATTGAGCGGGAATAGTCCATCTGGACTTGTCCCAGTTAAAGAATGGAACGGGGCATCAATTAGTGACAAAGAAAAGTTAACGAAAAATAGGAAAGAAATTTTGAGAAAATGCATAAACCGTTATAAAGTTGTAGGAAATCATATAGAAAAGAATGAAAAGGTTTATGATAATTTGGAAGGAAAGGAAGACTAATTTTGCAAGAAAGATTCGGAGACAGTAATAAAAGAATTCAAAAATAATAAGGGCTAACAAATATTTGATTTTGAAGCTACATAAATTATTGAAAATATGAATATAATTTTTGAAAATGGGGAAGTACCTAGTGATTTTTAGGAAAATTTGATTCAACCCCTTTACAAGAAAAATAATAAGAGTGATAGGTAATTGTAAAGGCGTTCGAGATTGAATTGCTTAAAAGTTTGGTTTTTTAGCAAAACAAATTACTTAGTATGATGACAATTTTTAAACTTAGGTACTGCAGCTAAAGTTTTAAGAGAAGAACAGCGTTGTTTTAGAAGTGGAAAGGATGCGTCGACCAATTTTCACTCTGAGATTCATAATAGAGAAGTGCCTGGTCATCAGACTCCTTTGATCCTAAGTTTTACAGATTATGAGTGATCGTTGGATTCAGCTGATAGAAGGGCTTTAGCGAAGTTCCTATCCATGTATGGTATACCAGATAAATGCATTAAAGTGAATAGAGCTACATACGAGAACAATATTACTGCAATTAAGGTAAGAAATAAGGTTAGTAGCTTGTTTTGTATTCAATTAGGGGTTAAGTAGGGTCGCTTTTCATCCCATTTATATCGATGGTGCTGATGGACTTTGTCGAAAGAAATAGGGCAAAGGGTATTGGAGAGCATTGGTTCAAATGGAAAAGTAAAACTTTCCTAGGCTTGGATTATGCTGATCATCTGAGTGTCGTAGATTAAGTTTCTTGAAAATTCAATGATTTCTTGGAGGTTTTGTGAGTTTGGGGTTTAAGGAAAGGTCTAAAAATTAATTTTCAGAAGAATATGCTGCTTAGACTGGGAATAAATGAAAGTGAAAAGGTCATGTCCGGTAAGGTTACTCCTAGCCTTAGCTAAGTCACTAAGGCTAGGGAATAAGCGAAGATGAAACGGTGACGTTGGGTAACGAGAAGATTAACCAAGTGAACAGCTTCACGTACCTGGGTCGTATCGTTAGAAAGGTGAGCCTAGTAAAGGCGTTAGATGTAGAATCAGTGGAGAATTTGTTGGATATATTCTAGAGGAATTGTTAACGGGTTGTTCCTCTATCCCAATCCATTCAATGCTTCCTTTTTGCACCCTCACAAGAAGTTCCAATTTCCTTTGAACCCTTTCTTACAACTTTTTTCCCAGCTCATTTGGGGATGATCAAATTTTTAGTACCCATCTGACAACCATATTTCGAGAAGTAGGCTGTACGAAAAATATCGTTCAATCCCGCTTTCAAGGGCTATAGTAAGAAAAGTTTTGAAATGCCTAGGACGAGTTTTACAGATTAAGAAGGATAGATTACCAAAGATCGTCCTTTTTGGCCTACCATCTAAGTCCAAACAAAAATTAGATCATCCCCAAATGAGCTGGGAAAAAGTTGTAAGAAAGGGTTCAAAGGAAATTGGAACTTCTTGTGAGGGTGCAAAGAAGGAAGCATTGAATGGATTGGGATAGAGGAAGAACGTGTGTAGCTGTTCTGGTATCAGGTACATCATTGCTGCAGTGACTCGTTAGTAGTACTAGTAGTACAAGCAGTAGATTCCAATGGTACAGTTTTCATTTCAATCTGGCACATTTTTTTGTTGTGTTTCAGACTATTTTTTGTAATTCCCATTAAATCTTCGGAACAAACATTTAGCATTAACATAAGTAAAAATAATAATCACCCTTCCTGAATCTAGTTTAAATGGTGATTCTTCCTTACCTGATAGTTTCTCTTCAAAACGCATTTTTAAATTTTCGACTACTATGGGCAAAGATTAATTCTTCCAAAGATTTCCCCTAAGGTGGCAGCCATGATGAAAGGTTAACCTTCTAAACAAAGTTAAGGAAAGGACATGCAAAATACTGAAAAATACTTCAGATACGGGCAACATTACTAATCGAAATAAGTAGGAAGCTTAAATTAGTAGTCCATACTCTTCGTTTCGTCTTTTTTCTGTGTTCTTTCAGTAAAGAGTTCCTCCAAATGGCGAATTTTTTGGAAGGTTACTTTTTTTTTATGATAATTTTTCAAAAATAAAGTTTTCTGAATAAAGTAAAGTTTTATAGATTATAAGCAAGTGTTCACCTCAGCTGATAGAAAAGCTTTACCAAAGGTCTTACCTTTGTATGGCATACCAGACGAATATATTAAAGTGATTAATGCTATTTGCAAGAATAACACTGCTGCGGTTAAGGTAGGAAATGATGTTTGTAGCTGGTTTCATATTAAATCAGGAGTTAAGCAGGGTTGTGTTATATCCCCATTTATATGGGTCATTTTTTTTGGACTTCGTCTTCAACAGCACAAGAAAGGCAATGGGAAACCATGGAAGAGAATGGGGAAAAAAAACTCTCCTAGACTTCGATTATGCTGATGATTTAAGCATCCTTGATGAAAGGGTGAGCAGAATTCGTTCGACGCGATTAAAGGTAATTTATCGGTAGATTTTTGGCTAACAGAAAATAAGCTTTCGGATAAATAAGTATTCTCCTATTGAAAAGATGAACTCAATTCTTCAGGAAGTATAGTTTTTTTATCTATTTTACAAACAAATATGCTGAAAATAACATCCCGAATACTAAAGTACATTAATCTACATTTCTTGAAATATAAAATTCAAACTTATTAGGTTTTATTCTACAAAAATTTAATTAAAAATGACTAAAAAAACATATTATTAAAAAAACAGTATCCAAAACCGATGAACCACTTAGAAAAGATCTTTTAGATTAGCTGCTAAAAAAGCAAGAATACCACTAGAAATATGTAACAAATTTGAACCTGAATGAATAGCCTCGTTTTGCATGGTTTCATCTTCAGTCCCGGTTGAACTTCTTTGAAGTAAAGGTCCTGGAACTGTTTTTGTTTTTCGATTTTAGTTTTAAAGATACCATTTTGTTGTAATTTTTTATTTTAATTATATACGTAGTTTTCTGAGGACGACTTTTAGATATAGAGTCAAAATATTCTTAAGCCTTAAACAAATTTCATTGTCTTGGGTATATTCCCTATTATTTTAACTGTAGTTGTTTTTATGCTTATTTATTATCAAAGTTCAAGATGGCATGACTGATGGAGATCTGGTATTGCCTTAAAACCGGCATAATTTTTAAACCACCAAAGAAAATTCTTTCACAAAATGACGATTTTCAGTTATGAATAGGCTTAAGATGAATCCAGGGGGACAAACAATGTTTCTATTTTGATGTCCTTGGTAACTGAAAGGGGCGGAATTATCATTTTTCCAATTTGGGTTTTTCCAAGTCCATGTAAAACGCCAACAACTCAAAAAAAAAAACTGTTTGCTATTGACCTTCAACTTCTTAAATAATTTCACAAAACTTGAAAGATGTTTCCTAAAAGTTGAACGCCTATGACTTCCAAAGCCTAAGAAAGTAGACCATCCTTGGCATCCGGGTTTGACAAAAGATGAATCAGATAGACTTGAGATGGTGCAAAAACAAGCTGTAAAAATTATACTTGGACACAACTGCTCAAATGATGATGATGCACTGAAACAATTCAACTTGAATACACTTGATAGTCGTAGACATGAGTTGACATATCGATTTGGACTAAATTGTTTGAATTCCCCAACTCATCGTGGTCCACTACCCAGCTTTGACAACCCCCCTACTGAAAGACCAGTCGCTAGACTAAAAAAATGACATATATTAATTTTATATTAATTTTTATTTATGACATATTTCAATTTACTGACCTAGTAGCAGCCCAGTTAATGTCCTCTAGTAGCGAGAGATATTAAAATCATTTTTCCCTTATTTTATCCGGTATTTTAATAATATTATCTTGACAAATATTTAATGTGTGATGGTGCTTATTTCAGGTTTTTGCCTGTGAGTGCTTTTGAATGTACCAACCATTTATATTTCTAATATTCTGATATATGATGGATAAGCGGTCACTATTTTAACCGTCAAAATTGACTCTTGACACATATTAATTTTATGTAAATTTTATTTATGACACATTTTAATTTACTGACCTAGAAGCAGCACATGCTGCTTTAACATTTTTGTGTTGCTATTAATTTTTTTTATCCTTGTTTTATGTCTTCTTTTGTTGTGTCATGACATCCTCATGCTAGCTCCAGCTATTGTAGTGAATAATTATATTTTATTCTATTCTATCCTTTAATAATAAGATTCTTCCAAATATGAAAAGTAACAAACTAGTTTGTGAAGCGATTCGATTTTGATTATGCTTCCAGTGACTTAAGTTTCTATAAATGATATAAAGTATAGGGTCATGGGCGTAGGGCAGGGGGCAGCTGCCCCTCTAGAACTTTAAATTTACACTAGATATTAATGAGAACTTTTTGTATGATGGAATCTTTCTGTTGGATGTTCACTGGTAGATGGTTGAAAAAACCGGAAATAAATAGCAATTTCCAAATATCGTTTTCAATATCGATATTTACGTATTGATATTCAATATTGATTTTTTGTCCGATATATAGATAGTAGACTGGCCCAAGATCGGGAGGTTTTGACCTTTATTAATTCTCCGGGAGTTTCGGGAATTCGCCCCTGCCTCTCGGGACACCCTTGGCACTTGCAGAGAATCCGACTGACTTTTTGTCAACTAAGACAGAAAAAACTGTTGTTTTCTTTTTTTCTGGATCCCGGCCGCTTTTCTTTCTTTTTACCTCTGTTTTAATTTAAGCATTTAATCTTTAATGAAATATAGCAGGAAAATATAGAATTTCGGTTCATCTCCTGGTATTGACAGGGTTAAAACAACGCCATAATTAATCAAGTTTCGGGTTTTGAACTTGCCTTCCACCTTAAAATATGCGGTTTACACAGCTTTTGCAAGCATAACCCAATTTCAGACACCTTGCTTCGGCATGCCAAACCTCCCCGGGTATTGAGGCCGAACTTTCATCATCCTACGGGATGAAGAGAAATGCTAACAGCGAACCGTTGAAGATGGCACGTCTTGGAAGCTACCAAAAGACAGGCAAATAATAAAAGAATGCAACTTGAGTTTATGGCTTTTCTAGTATTTGTCATTAGGCATAGGCCTTCAAACAAATATTGAACAAAATTCCAGATTTAAATCACCATAAAAACGTGATCCAATTTGTTTTTTTTGGCAAAAGTATTAATCAAGGCCAGACATTTTAAAAGCATACACTGCCATCTGTCAGAGCTTTTGTAATCCACCAAAAGTCCCCATAAGTTTTTGTACTGAGATAATTTGCTTTGGCTAAATGTGGGCCGTGCCGATCCTGGGCCGGTCTCCCCAACACCAATTTTGATATTTAATTTTGCCCAACTTTAAACTTTTGAATTGAATTCTTAGAATAAGAAGCTGTTATGTAAACGTAATGTGATTTGCATCAAATCGGTTTTATAATATTTATGTTTTCTGGCAATTGGAAGTAGGATAGTGGGTTTATTATATCACAGCATTGCCGGAAAAGAAGAACATGGAAAATACTAAAGGCCGAGTTTTAGCAAAATATACAACGACGAGTTGTTAAAGACCGATATTCAGAGGACCTCGGGAAGCATTTATAAGCCTCCCTCCTGCATCACAGAATTGACAGCCCCCCCCCCCCCTTCTTAGACATGATGCTGCCTATGCCCATGTATAGCGTTGTTAAAATCTAAGAGATAACTCAACATATCAATTTACCATCTTCCCGTCTTATTGTTAAGTTGATTACTCTACTTACCAATGTCAGATGTAACTAGCTTAGAGGGACAAAAGCAAGGCATTTGCGTAACCCTTGTACCTCAGTCTAGTCCCGCTTTTGGACAAAATTAAAATTACACACAAATATAATACCAATTATGTGTCCCAATCGTAATTTATCGAGTTAAAGATAGTTCAACTTCTAAGTATAAAATTTATGATTGACCAATCACAGTAAAGCTTTAAGATATAATTTTTAGAAACAGAAAGATGGAGGCTTTGAACAGCAGTTGTTGGATGACCTTGGAAAATGACACAAAGACGTCATATTGATTGACCAATCTCAGTAAAGCTTTAAGATATAATTTTTAGAAACAGAAAGGTGGAGGCTTTGAACAGCAGTTGTTGGATGACCTTGGAAAATGACACAGACGTCATATTGGCTGGAAGGAATGTTGGTACTTATGCATTACATGGACCCACCGCTACATACTGTATAAGGAAACCAGACATGGAGACCCGTTAAACGGGTATTTACAATCTAAATTAATTGCAAAGCGTGGTTTCTTATCGAGTTTACAATATTTATTTAATGTTTTAAAACGATTGTTTTTTGGGTTTTAGGGGAGGGGGGGTACCTAGGTTAGGTTACAAATTTAATATATGCTATGCTTTACCCCCCCCCCCCCCCCCCCCCCCACCCCCCCCCCCCCCCCCCCAATATGCAAATATATAGCCAAAATTTGTTTCCAAACTTATATATTCATCCTATTTTATTTTATTTCATTAGCATTAACCAAACTTGACTTCTTTCGTTGGCCCGTGTAATGCATAAGTACCGGAATGTTGGAAGGAAAGTAGTTGGCAGGAAAGTATCGTTGACACAAGGTTTTCAAGCTGATTATCTCCCACTGTCGTTTCTGTAATACAAGTATAATGTGAAAATTGGATAAAACACGTGTCATATGTAACTTTAGGGTTTTTATTGACAGGTATGGACAGGACAGATATGGTATGATTCAAACATTAGTTTCCATTGAAAGGTCTTCGTCTTAGTGACTTCCGGTATTTGTGTGTGTCTCAGCAGCCTGCGGTTTGTGTCGTGTATCAATACCACACTGATCTTCTTGAAACACGATTGTCCCAAAAAATAATTTCAACATTCGGTTTTCTATATCTAAATATTATTTGAATGCCCAAACGACATAGCAATCATAATTTATTTATACCCTCTATAAATACAAAGTGCAATAAAAGGAGATGGAAAAATGAAATAGAAAAACTTAAAACTAATTGAAAAATGCAAAAGAAACTTCTTGCCGGGGACACACACATGCTTTTTTTTATTATTTGTTATGTCCATCAATTTGCCTATTTTAAGCTCAAGAATATTTGACATTACCATAAAATAAGTCCTTCTTATTTTCAGATGTGCTAAGTAGGAATCTAATATCAGGGGCAGTTGAATTTCCATAGTCCGTTTCAAATTTCAAGTTCAAAGCTAAGCTATCTCAAAGTTGGCTGCACATGACATTTGAAAATTGAAGAGATCACGTCCCTTTCAATATACACATTTCCAGGAAGCTAGTAAAGGATGATAAATCCCTATTTAAATAGAAAATCTTATTTAATATAATGATGGTATTGTGTCAACCGGGATTTTGATCACAGTGACGAGATTATGCAGAAGAGTTACCATTACAATTCAAACAAGAAGAGGACGAAGACGAATTGTCAATGAAGACGAATTGTCGCGCTATAAGGGCACATTTCTCATTCTATGCAAAAAATAACTTCATGGCTTCTAAGGAACATTATGGAGTCTTTAAATTTAAAATTCAAAATTCCAGAGTTGTAACCCACAGAAGAAGACAGTCAACTAATACCACCCCATCCCCAACCATAAAAATATATAAATGAAATCATGGTTAAAATAAAAATTGTAATGCTCCACTCCTTGGTTTTCAAAATATAGCCTTATCAGACACCTCAAATGTAGATTGAATACCTCGCTTGAATGAAATCAAATGCATCTATATTTGGAAAGGCAATATACCCCGCTGTTTATGCATCTACCTCATTTAAATTAGAAAGAGAGAGAGAAAGAAAAGACAAAAACAAAGTGCACCCTTATCAGACATCTCGAATGTAGTTTGAATACCTCGCTTTAACAAAATCAAATGCATTTATATTTGGAAAGGTTATGTACCCCACTGTTTATACATCTACCTCAGTTATCTACGTCTGCTATCTACGTCGTAGATAGCTATCAGCTATCTACGTCTACATGTACGATTGCTTAGACATCTACGTCTGAGCTCTCAACTTGCCACTTGACGAGAGGCCACTGACGCCACTGAACTAAACCTTGACGAGTGTTTGGCTACAATATAATAGAAAGTAATAAATATTGTCTCTGGCTAATTTAAAGTGTGCTAGTGTATTTACTATTTGTCTTTTACAACATTTGAAAAAACAAAGTTCATTGTTTAAAGCAAATACAACTAAATGAGCCCTTTTCCGTCTCGAAGGATTGAGGCACAAAATTATACATGTTATTAAAGTGCTGTTTTCTTTTGTTGAGAAAGTCCTGCTATGAGCAGAGCTGTATACATTTTCCCGTGGCAGGTTTGTTTGACATGATTTTCTTGAGAATAGTGGTCTTTAACTAAGATAAATTTTGCTTTTAATGAAAAACGGATTATGAACATTTATTTTTGAATTGAGATGATAAAATGCCAAACATTAGGGCAAAGAGTCGGGGCGGTAGCCCCCTATTTAAGGGACAATTTCTCTTCCCTCTACGTCTTAGCGTCTCTTTGTTCTTTCGTCTGAATTTTTTCTACACTTAATTTCTGTTCATGTTACATCATATTTTACGTTATTCTGCAAAAGAGGAGGGTTACACCCCCTCAAACCTTTGTTTTTTTCCGTTGAATTTTAAATTTTGTGTTACAAAATTTCAAAAATAAGTGCTAATTTAGATGTATTTGCTTTATACAACAAAATAAGGTCTGCCTCCCTCCATCAAAAATAATTTACATTAAAGTTCACTTTTTTGCTACACTTTTTTACCTATCTAACAACTTTCGTTTTCAGGCAAAATCATACCATTTTCGCAATAAGAGAGGAGCTTTCAAAAGGCCAGCACATTCGATGTTTCTTTCAAATATACTTCACAAAATGAAGCAATGTTAACGGGGTAATTCCTGTTAATGGGTAATTCCCGCTGGGGGGTTAACACTTTTCTTCTACCTATCTAACAGCTATCGTTTTCAGGTGAAATAAACTATTTCCGCTGTAAGAGAGGAGCTATCAAACCTCAACCACGCCCTTCTTAGTGATCTGAAAGGCCTCTTGTAGAAGAATTTTATTAAAAATCTTGTTATTTTGGATTTACAGTACATATATTGTTACTCTGCTAATTACTGTAATTGGAATACGACAAAAAAAGAAAACAAAAAAAAGAAGAAATATACCTGAAGAAAACGGCAAAAATAACTCATTCTTCTTATACACGCCCTCCGACAGAAAACGTCCCGGATTAAAGTTATCTCTCTCGGGCCAGTTTTCTTTGTTGTTATGCATCCCCTGGAAATGGAACAGCACCCATGTGTTGGCAGGAATATCATATCCATCTACTTTGCAATCTTCTGTGGTAGAGTGCCACATTGCTGCAGTTGCAGTTCTATATCTGAGTGACTCGCTGATAAACGCTTCAAGGATAGGACAGGAACTTTTCTCTGAGTAGCTAAGATATATTTATGTGCATAAGTAATATATGTTAGTAGTATAATACAGTTTTTGTCCATATACAAAAACTGTAAGATAACACAATACAAATGTTAAGCAAAATAATTCTAAGAAATAAAGAGATACAGCAATGTCTATAAAACTTTGCCAGTATTGAGAGACATTGTAGAATGAAATCATTTTATTGATTTAAAAAATAAAGTTACTGAAGGCACTAAATAAGTTAGTGACGTCAAAGTTATCAAACAGTTCGTGGTAACAAACTGTAAGTAAGGAGCGACCTGGCTCAATAGTAACCAAAACTCTAAAAAACAGAATTTTGATACCAATAGATACATCAAAAGAATCGGACTTTTATGCTGATATCAACTACATAAGTTTCATCAACCCATCAAAAGTCACGAGCCTGAAAATTATTTGCCTTATTTTCAAAAAAAGGGGGGAAACACCCCCTAAAGTGATAGAATCGTAATGAAAATCCCACCATCAGATTCAGCGCATCAGAAAACCTAAATGTAGAGGCTTAAAGCTCCTATCTAGAAAAATGTGGAATTTTATATTTTTTGCCAGAAGAAAGATCACGGATGCGTCTTAGTCTGTTTTTTTCTTTTTTTTCAGGGGTGATCGTACCGATCCAGTGGTTCTAGAATATCGAGAGAGGATTCATTTGAACGAAAATCAAAAGTTCTAGTGCTCTTTTTAGTGACCTAAAAACTGGAGGGCAAACAGGCCCCCATTACGTGGGAGGATCTTTCCATGGAAGATGTTTTCATGGGTGAAGAGATGTTTCTATGAAGGGAGCGCCAGATTTCCCAGCATTATTTAAAAACTATCAGGAATTAAATAAAAAAGCAAGTTTTTTCAACTGAAAGTAAGGAGCAACATTAAAACTTAAAACGAACAGAAATTATTACGTATATGAGGGGGTTTGCCCCTAGTCAATACCTCGCTCTTTACGCTAAAGTGTTTTTTTAGTACTTTAAAAAGAGCTATCTATTCTAATTAAACTGCCTTTGTGATTCAGGGTCATTCTTAAAGAATTGGAACATAATTTGGGGGGCAAACCTCACATATACGTAATAATTTCTGTTCGTTTTAAGTTTAAATGTTGCTCCTTACTTTCGGTTGAAAAAACTTGTTTTTTTTATTTAATGAGAGACAGAAGTTGATCGTCAATACCATGCTCAACTGAGCTCTCCCTTTGTTTGAAAGCTGTTGACAGCTGAACAAAATATGGCACATAATTTTATCACTTGCTTTCAGTGGCAACAATAAGATCCATAAGCATGCAATGTATAATTTAATTATTATCTATTCCCAAGACCACGTCGTACAGAGAAGGTGTGGTCGCAGAAACTCTGGAACAGGCTCATTCAACTGGAAATTGATAGTTCTATTGCTTTTTTTTCAAGTATCAGCTCAGAGAATTCATATAGAAGGAGTGGTTGTAATTTGTAGGTTACTTATTCAACTGGAAACTGAAAGTTCTAGTGCTCTTTTTAAAATTTAAAAGTAATTAGAGAGCAATCAGCTTCCTCCATTACCTACTTGAAACCCAGTCACCCATTAATCTCCAATGACATCCGTCCCTGGCCGTTAAACAATAGCAATTGGCAAGCGTGAAAAAAAAAAATCTATCTGTAATATCTCAGGAAGAGCATCAATTTGAAAATTCCAAGGAATGTGGGTTTTTCGTTGAAATACATCGAAAGACTCTTTGGGCAGCCAGGTTGTTAAATATATCATCAGCAATATCTCAGGAACAGCAATGGCTATTCAGCTGAAACTTTCAAGGAGTCAGCTAATGGCTAGGGGTATAAAGCTGAAAATTTCAGGAAATGTTGAGAATTGTCAAAATAGGGTATCTGCAATATCTAAGGAACGGCTGAGGGTATTATGTTGAAACTTTGGGGGAATTTTGAGGGGGATCTTGAACTAAACCACAAGACACTATGCGCATCTAGGTTGTCAAAATGGCGCATTCGCAATGTCTCAAGAACGACTAAGGGTATAAGTTTAAACTTTCAAGAAATGCAGAGGGGGGACAATGAACTAAATAAAAAGACGTGGTCGTCATCCAGATTTTGAAAATAGTATATATGTAGATCTCGAGCACAACTGAGAGTCTCAAGTTAAAACTTTCAAGTAATGTTAAGGGGGATGTTGAACTAAATCAAAAAACAAAATGTGCATGCGGGTTGTCAAAATAGCGTATCTGCATTATCTCAGGATCGGCTAATGATATTGAATCTAAACTTTCAGGGAATACTGAGACAGACAATAAGCTAAGGCAAAAGACAAGACGGTTATTCAGATTGTCAAAATTGTGTATCTCTAATATTTCAGGATTGGATGTGAATATTAAGTTTAAAATTTCGGGGAATGTTAATGAAGATGTTGAACTAAACCGGAAGAAACTCTGTATATCCGGGTTGTCAAAGACTGCATTTGCAGTATCTCAGGAGCGGCTAGAGGTATAAAGCTGAAACTCTTGGGGAATTTTGAAGGGGATGTTGAACTATATTAAAAGACTGTGTATCCATACTGTCGAAATGGTGTGCCCACAATTTCTCAGGAAGAGCTGAAGGTATTAAGTTGAAACTTTCGGGGAATGTTGAGCAAAATGTTGGACTAAACTAGAAGACACTATCTGCATCCAGGTTTTGAAAATGGCACATCTGTAATACCTCAGGGATGGCTATGGATTTTAAAGTGAAACTTTCAAAAAATTTTGAGTGGGATTTGTAACTAAATTAAAAGGCATGACGTGCATCCAGTTCGGTCGTAAAGGTATGTGTGCAAAATCCCAGAAAAAAATGAAGTTATTAAGTTGAAATGTTCAGGGAATGTTGAGGGGGGGTGTCGAATTAAATCAAAAGTGGTACTACGTGCATTTAAGTTGTCAAAATGGCATGTCTACAATTTCTCAATAACGACTAAGGGTATAAGTTTAAACTTTCAAAAAATGCAAAGGGGGCGGGGGGATAATGAACTAAATAAAAAGACATGACGGTCATCCAGATTATCAAAATGGTGTATCTCTAGATCTCGAGAACGACTTAAGCATCAATTTAAAACTTTCAAAGAATGTTAAGGGGGATTTTGAAATAAATCAAAAGACAAAATGCGCATAAGGATTGCGTGTCTGCATTACATTAGGAACGGCTATGGGTGTTAATTTCAAACTTTCAGGGTATATTTATTGGGCTTCTGAACTAGATTAGAAGACACCAAGTCCTTACAGTTCAAAGTCACTTTTAAAATTTAAAGGTATTGTTCGGAAAAGGAAAGAGGAAACAGGAACGACAGGTTTTCAAATTTTTGCATTTGGGGGATAGGAAAGGGGTTAACATGAACAGTTTTGCGCTATAAGCTCAAACGGGACTTAAACTCTCTAACAGTTAAAAAGTAAGGTATATCAAAAGAAACCCACGTCTTTCCAGGTTGTCATAATGTTGTCTTTCTCGGGAAGGGCTTGAGATATCATGTTAAAATTTCCAGGGAGGGTTTAGGGAGGAGAGAGAGGCAAGTGAAAATTAAGCAATCATGGACAGCGCAATAGCGCTGCCTAAGTAAAGAACGATGTTGGCCTAATGTGTTATTATTATTATTATTTTTTTTGTTTTTTTTTCTTTAGACCAGAACACTTCGTATCGAAGGAGTTATCGTAAAAACTTTGAAAAGGATTCATTCGATTGGAAATCGGAAGGGATAGTGCCCTTTTTAATAGTCAAAAGTGATTCGAGAGCAACTAAAACCCCTTCCACGCCCACCATTTCTCCAAACACATTCAATCAAAATTTTGACATAGCCATTTGGTTCAACGTAGTTCAGGAAATTAGGAAATTAGGTCTTCGAGGATGAAACTCCCCCCACAGGCCTCAGGGCAAGGGTTGTAAGTTATGCCCTTGGGGCATATGAGGTTTTTATAGAAAGCGTTCTCGTAGAAACTTCAAAAAAACTCATTAAATTGAAAATGAAAGGGCTAGTGCTCTTTTTAATTGTCAAAAATGATTGGAGGGTAACTAACCCCTCTCTCACGCCCACCATTTCCCCGAATACATACAATCAAAATTTTGAGATAGGCATTCAGTTCAACGTAGTTGATAGGTCCGGAAATTATGTCTTTGAGGATGACACTTCCCCCAAATCCCTCAGGGCAAGAGTTGTAAGTTATGCCCTTGGGGCATATAAGTTTTTTCTTTATAGAAAGTGTTGTCGTAGAAACTTCAAAAAGGGCTAATTAGATTGGATATTAAAAGAGCTAGTGCCCTTTTTAATAGTCGAAAGTGATTGGAAGGCAACTAAATCCCCTCTCACGCCCATCATTTCCCCAAACACATTCAATCAAAATTTTGAGATAGCCATTTTGTTCAACGTAGTTGAAAGTTTTAGAAATTATATCTTTTGAGGAAGGAAACCCCCACCCATAACCCTCATGGCAAGGGTTGTAAGTTATGCCCTGGGGCATATAAGGTTTTTTATAGAAAGCGCTGTCGTAGAAACTTCAAAAAGGGCTCATTTGATTGGAAATTGAAAGGGCTAGTGCACTTTTTAGTGGTCAAAAGTGATTGGAAGGCACCTAACCCCCTCTCACGCCCACCATTTCCCCAAACACATCCAGTCAAAATTTTGAGATAGCCATTTTGTTCAACACAGTTGAAAGGTCCTGCAATTCTGTCTTTGAAGATGACACTCCCGCCACAGCCGTTAGGGCAAGTGTTGTAATTTATGCCCTTGGGGCATATAAGGCTTTTCATAGAACACGTTGTCATAGAAACTTTAGAATGGCTCATTCGATTGGAAACAGAAAGGGCTAGTGCTCTTTTTAATAGTCGAAAGTTATTGGAGGGCAACTAACCTTCCTCTCACGCCCACCATTTCCCCAAGCACATGTAATCAAAGTTTTGAGATAGCCATTTTGTCCAACGTAGTTGAAAGTTTTAGGAATTATGTCTTTGAGGATGACAACCCCCACCCCACCCCTCAGGGCAAGGGTTGTAATTTATGTCTTGGGGGCATGTAAGGTTTTATAGAAAGTGTTGTCGTAGAAACTTCGAAAAGGGCTCATTCAATTGGGAACTGAAAAGGCTAATGCCCTTTTTAATAGTCGAAAGTAATCGGAGGTCAACTAACAACCCTCCCACGCCCACCATTTTACAAACACATCCAATCAAAATTTCGTGATAGGCATTTTGTTTAAAGTAGTTGAAAGGTCCGGAAATTATGTATTTGAAGACGACACCCCCCCCCCCCAAAGCCCTCAAGGCAAGGGTTGTAAGTTATGCCATGGGGCCATATAAGGTTTATATAGAAAGCGTTGTCGTAAAAACCTCAAAAAGGACTCATTGGATTGAAAATTGAGAGGGATATTGCCTTTTTTAATAGTCGAAAGTAATCGGAGGGAAAATCAAACCCCCACGCCCATCATTTCCCCAAACAATTCAGACCAACATTTTGATATGGCCATTTTGTTGAAAGGTCTGGAAATTGTGTCTTTGAGGATGACAACCTCCCCCCTCCATAGCCCTCAGGACAAGGGATGTAAGCTGTTCCCATGGGGCATATAAGGTTTTTATAGAAAGTGTTGTCGTAGAAGCTTCAAAAAGGGCTCATTCGATTGGAATTGAGAGGACTAATGCCTTTTTTATTAGTCGAAAGTGATTAGAGGGCAAATGACGCCCCCCCCCTCCGACGCCCATCATTCCCCCAAACACTTCCAATCAAAATTTTGAGACAACAATTTTTTTCAAGGTATTTGAAAGGTCCGAAAATGATGTCTTTGAGGATAACAAATCCCTCCAGCCCTCAGGGCAAGGGTTGTAAGTTATGCCCTGGGGGAATATAAGGTTTTTATAGAAAGCGTGGTCATATAAACTTCGGAGGGACCTCATTGGATCGGTAATCAGACGCTCTAGTGCTCTTTTTAAGAGTCAATGTTATTGGAGTGCAGCTAACTCCCCTCACACACACACACGCTGTATTGTCCCGAACTGCATCTAATAGAAATTTGGAGATACCCGTTCTATTCAAAATAGTCTAAATATTATATGACAATGCTTTTGGGGTTGAAACAAACCCCAAAGATTAGGGGTAAGGGTTGTAAGTTATGCACAGGGGTATTAAAGGTTTTTATGGAAGGGATGGTTGTTTAACTTTAGAAGAGGCTCATTTGGTTGAAAATTGAAGTTCCAGGTTCTTTTTAAGCGTCAAAAATGATGGTGGGCATTTAGCCACCCCTTCCTCCCCTACAACCCCTCCTTTCACCAAACACATCTAATTGAAATTATGAAATAGCGATTTTTTCAAAATAGTCCAAAGAACATATAATAATGTCTCTAAGGATGAAACAGACCCCCGCGCCCTCGAGATAGGGTTTTAAGTTGTTATATGAGGGCATATGAGGTTTTTATTGAATGGGTAGTCGTATAAACATCAGATAGGGCTTATTTGATTTGTCTCCTCTTTTTGACTCCTATTTTAATAATAACTGAATGTTCTTATTTAGTGATATTCTCTTTCTAAGGCAAAGGTTTCTGCTTGAACGTTTGGAAAACGTTAACCCTCAATATATAATAACCCTCAAGAGTTCAAAAGAACTCTACCTACTATTCGTTGATTTCCGTCTGGCATTTGACCTGATATGGCGCGAAAGACTCTGGAAAATCCTCCTTCACTACGGGATCCCTTATGAGACCGTAGGTGGAAGACAGGTTGAAATGGTTGACCACTTCCTGTACCTAGATAGCCTACTCTCCTCAGATAATTGCCATAGCTCTGACGTGAAACGTTGAATTGCACTTGCTAGCTCTAGCTTCCGAAGACTAGCCGACCTCTGGAAAAGCAACCACCAAACCAACAAACTCAAAATGCGCCTATTCAACAGTTTAGTAATCCCCATAGTTATTTATGGGTGCAAAACATAGACTCTTAAAACCGAAGACGAAAGAAAAGTTCTAGCTTCTGAGATGAGATGCCTCCTTCGCATTGCTAGAATCAAATACTCTGACCGAAACACAAATGTGGAAGTACGCCAAAGGCTCCAGTCCAATGAAACCATTCTAAGTAAAATCAAGGAGCAACAACTGCGCTGGTTCGGCCACATCATGCGAATGGAGCCAAGCTGCCTCCCGAAAATCGCTCTTTAAGGGTCTCTCCATGGCCTTCGTCCACGAGGCAGACCACGAAAACGATGGATGGAGAACTTCCACTTCGACAATGTCAGGATAGCCCAGTTGTCACGTATCGCACCAGACAGAGCAACGTACCGAGGCCTTACGCATGAGCTAGCAAGAGGAGTGGCCCCATAACGTCCCACGAGGATGGCCGGGACCTAAGTAAAATTATATTATGGCTGGTAGGTTTGGTAGGGGAGGAAGAGGAACTGGAGAGTTAAGGGTGTACAGGCGCTATGGTGGGGTTGGACGGGCACGGTGGGGAGAGGAGGGGGAGTTGAATATTGAAGAGTGATGGAGACTGGATTTGTTATTATTATTTTTTACATATTTATTTATCTATTAGTATTTTTAATTCAGTTATTTATTTATTTATCTATTTTTCATATATATAGGTTATAGTTTATTTATTTTTGGTTTATTTCTAATAGTTTTAATTAAATAGTTGAGGTTTAAGTAAAAAGTCGAGTTAATAGGTAAGTAGTTACGTCTACTTTCGCGTGACCCCAAACCTTCATAGGTTTTCTCCAGCCCGAAAGTATAGTTTATTTATTTACTTGTTTGGGAATGTGGATTAATAAACTTATGAACTTATAAATGTGTCTATTGTACTGGTAAGCTACGAATGCCGCCAGTATTCGTAGGGTAAGGTCCGGGTGTCACCACTTATTGGTGCAAAAATGGTGCTACACCACTTGCTGAAGGTGAAAGCCCCTGGCGGTGCCAAATATTATAGTGGGATGCCCGCGCTTGCCACAACGGTTCTGTAAATATAGGGTGTGTTAGTACCCAATTTACAATATACCCTGTCCCAGGGTATGATAATGTGATCGAGCGGTCAAATAGCCAAATTCTAAGGCTAAGGGTGTACCCAACCCGAATCCCCACTAAAAATCTCTAACTATCTCCTTGGAGGTAACGAACCCCCCTGTCAATATAATAATGATGGTATCTCGTAACTCTGTTCCAACCCTGTCTGGGTTCCTGGAAAAATTAGTCTACACCGCTGTAGAAAATATATTACTTGTAATCTTCCAAAGGTCACACACATATAACCAAAAGAATAGACTTCCCTAACAGGGGTCTCAATGTAGACTAACTCAAAAATAATATTAATTCTGTACAACAACTTTGCATAGGGGTGGACCTTCGCTTGGCCATCAGAGCCTGAGAGCCTCCATCCCAAAGAGCTTTGTGTATCGTAGAGTTTATCAGCTTGTGCCTGCAGTTCTTGTGTAGAGTTGGCTAGCTCAACAATATCATCAGCGAAGGCAAGATTGTCTATCAGCAGCCCTCCTATTGTTGCACCATATTCTGACTGCATCAGTGACAGAAAGATATTTAGAAAGAGGTTGAAGAGATGTGGTGATAAGATGCAACCCTGGAGTAGTCCTGATGAAGTTGTGAACTCTTCTGACAGCCCATTAACGGTTATTACTTGGCCTCAGAACTGGTCTTACAGACTCTTGATTGCTTGGACTATCTCATAAGGGATCCCGTAGTGAAGGAGGATTTTCCAGAGTCCTTTGCGCCATATCAGGTCAAATGCCTGACGGAAATCAACGAATAGTAGGTAGAGTTCTTGGTTGAATTCAATGTATCGTTCCATGAGTTGTCGAACGACGAACATCTGATCGATTGCGGATCTTCCAGGGCGGAAGCCGGCCTGATATTCTCCAACGGCAAAGGCAGTTTTTGCTTGTAAGCGTCGGAGTAGGAATTTTGTCAGGACACGTGACTGATGGCTCGTGAGGCTGATCGGACGGTAGTGTCCACACTCTTTCTTTGACCCCTTTTTGTGAATAGGTACAATGGCAGCCTTGCACAACTGACGGGGTACGTGGCCGGTTTCCCACACCGCAGACACAATGGCGTGGTACAGATCAGTTACATCATCTGATCCGACGTTAATGAGTTCAGCGCGGTGACTCCGTCTGGGCCAGTGGCGTTTGCTTGTTTGAGCGACTTGATTGCTGACTCGGTTTCTGACTTGAGTGGGGGTGGTGGTCTGAGTTCTTGGTCGGGTATGGGGAAGCGGGTTAATATTTCAGGATCCACAGCTACTGGTGAATTTAACATATTCCCTCCAGAAAATTTTCTTTTAAATTCTTTTTAAACTGAGGTATGTGTTCCGCCACCCTAAAGCTCAATGGTAACTCATTCCATACAGATGGCACCAGGTGGTTCATTGAAAATTAAGACCTGGTACCACACCACGACGCAAATCAACAGCTATCTTATCACTTTGCCTAGTTCCATAATTATGCAGGTTACTATTTATTTGGTAAAAAATCTTAAAAACATCAGGGGTTAAACCATTATTACACTGAAACACAAATAGTACAGCTTGGTAATCTCTTATCTGACCGACATTAAGGAGGTTCAGAGACCTAAAACAAGCACAGGTGTCATGTACATCCTGACATACCTACCGATTGCTCTAACAGCTTTATTTTGTAGAACTTGCACTCTTTTGTAGTTGCATAAGAAGTTACTGCTCCATAGGAGGCAACCGTAGGAGATATATGAATAAATCAACGAATAATATATAGTTAGAAGTATTCTTTGAGGGAGAAAGTGCTGAAGACGTCGAAGTATGCCTACCCCATGGGTAATTTTTGATGAAATTACGTCACTGTGACATTTCCATGCCAGATGGCAATCAAGATAAAAATCAAGGTAGCGGAGATGATGAACATGCTGAACTGGATTACGACATAGAGTTACCTGGCCAGACATATCCAGTGGTGTGCCAACTCTACAGAACGTCATTAAAAATGTCTTGTGAACATTTACACATACTTAATAAGTTTTACAAATATGGAATCAGAATAAAATAAAACATTTGTGATGTATATTTTTCCAAAATTACTGTTTTTTAGAGTTTCGGCTGCCATTGACGGGGCCTTTGGTTTATTTGCAATTGTTTGAAATGATTTGTTTCAACATTTTTACATGAATTAATTCAAGCATGGGATTTTTCGGAGAGTACAATTAATTCATAGATTCAAACTGAAATTCTCTCTAACTTTCGTCTTTTTAAATTGATAAGAAGGTTTTTCAGTGATTATATCACCGTCGGTAATTATTCATTTCACTGGCATTTATGTCATTGTCATTTCATTATTCCTTTATTCACATGGGCGCCCATAAGCTGAATTCTAGGGGGGGGGCAAACCTCGTCTAATTGGCACTTTAGAAATCTCAGAACAAAAATATATAAATAAGGCAGCATCATTCAGCCAGGGGGGCGGGCGCCCCACTTATGGGCACCCATGTTTATTCATATCACTGTTGGTAAAACTTTAAGTTCATTTGTCATAAAGACTAAAGCTTAAAATTACCCCCACGTAGTATCGCCATTCTTTTCCTTGCTGCAAGCTAATACAGAATAAAATTCACTGACTTCTGTAAGCTCATTCTTTTTTAGTATATTATGTAATTTCGAGGTGCACAATTTTCCAAAAATATCCTGTTGTCTACTCTTGACATTATTTAGCTTATATATTTTGAGATGACAACAATGACACGTAGATCGCACATGATACCAAATCAACTGTTTTTACTTAATTGAGTTTTGAAATTTGAGTTGTCTTTAAATTTTGAATTAGATAACGGTTTAAAGGTTCCTTTAGATTTAGCTAAATGAACTTTGGTTGTCAATCATAGATGAGTGCATAGGCTATTGTTTATCAATTATAAATGGTCATGTAATTTCTAAGAAATTCTAGAAAAAAAACAATACTCTGGACAGAGGGGAAGGTGAGCCCAAAGGCCCCTCTCTTCTACGTGCAGGTCCTAGAAAATAATTAGTTTTGAATGAAATTTGGGAACCTCAGGTCATTAGAACCACTTCACACTCCTGAATACTTTACCTAGGTCAGTAGGTTTTTGGTTAAACACCCTAACCCTCAATGTAAAAAAAAAACAGAAAAAAAACACTAAAATTGTTTTCATGTTTCTTAGACAGTTTTTTTTCTTAACAAAATTTTTAATTTCAAATATTTTTATTACCATCTCCTGTTCATACTAACATGGATTGCAGCGGTAGTAGTTTGATTTGGCTATTCATTTTTAATAAACACCCATTAATATCTTATTAATAGTTTTACCGCATATAAGAAGCTTAATTATTATAAGAGTGATGTTATAATAATGTTAATAGGACTAATGTTTAAATATACCGTATGTTATTTACACGTTATTACGTTTTTAAATTATTTAATTAAACATGTTTACATAAAAACTCTTTAAAGCGTAGAATTTGCTTTTCCTTTCACTACTTTGTTTCCATAATGTAAACGCTATAAATGAGTTTTGTTAATTCTATTTTTACCAGTTGGAGGGAAAAAGCAAAACCAGGGAGAGCCAAAGTTGAATTTCCGTCTGGGTGTCAGATGACCTCTTTACGCCACTGCATTACGCTTGACAAAAATTAAAAAAAAAAAATAACAAAACATACTTGTATTTACTGGCTCTGAAAGAATAATTTCACTAAAAAAAAATGTGCTAGGGGTAGTCTAATTGATATTGATAACCCAGACCCCTACGCAAACAAACAATTTATTAATAAATTCTATAAAAAAAAGAAGTAAAAATTAAAAAACTAAACAATGTTACGGCAAAACGTCTTTGAAGGCTTTTCAATAAGTGTTTTAATTGATGCTTACAAATAATATTTGTAATAAAATTGCATCAGATCAATTTTTAGAAAGGAATTTGTTAGACAATATTGCTTATAAATATGCAACGAGAGCAATATTTCACAAGCCTTTGGTCACCTACCTCAACAAAGTGCAAATATGCTCTACCTCAGTAGCTAACCTCACACTGTGCTCGTCAAAAACGTTGCCCATAATCAAGACAATAAAGGTAGATGCTGTCTAACTGAAATAACTACGAAACACCAAGCATATTAGAAACGGAACATGGAGGTTGTACAGCCGTCCCTGGTTGAGTAACTTGGGTCTTGCTCACTGCGTTTGTAAGGTCCTCTAATTTGCCTGCCCGCTAAAACAACAGCCTTTTTCACATTTGATTTTAACCCTACTGCAAACGCCTGGAAGCAGACTGGATGCTATACAATCCAAAAAATGGGTGTATGTCATTCGCATTCGACTCACCGTCCTAAGAATCAAGCCAAATGTAGCTCAAACCCTATCCAGGGTCAGACCACTGCGTGGACGACTAACGGTGCTGGTATCTGGATCCCTCAATAGTGGCAACTTTGCCAAGCAAAAACTTAAGTCCGGTAAGTCAAGCATAAATTTTGTATTTCTTATCTGTTGGAGACAGGTAAGAGTTGGTGCTATTCGCCAGTGCCTTGTGACAGGCTACGACATAGAATAAAAGTGTTTTGTCTCTATTGCCAATAGAGAAGTATTGTGACTGTAAGTAATTTTGATATATTTTGTAAAGCAATTACACAAAATATGTGACTTTATTTTTATATAATTTTATGGGCCACATACCAAATTGAGGCCACAGCATTCAGAAGATCACTGAAATCTTTTTGAAGATGAACATTGTATATTTCTTAAAAGTGTTTTACATAAATCAACATCAAATCAAACAATAATTAGAGTAATTAGAAAGAAAAACTTAAAATGAGCAAATAACTACTTAAAAAGGTTGCAGAAACGATTCTGAAACACATTTAATTTATATAATATATAGCTGACTGTTTACTAAAACCGCTTAAGCTTTTCCAAACGTTCAAGCAGAAACCTTTGCCTTAGAAAGAGAATATCACTAAATAAGCACATTCAGTTATTATTAAAATAGGAGTCAAAAAGAGGAGACTGGAGGAAATTCTGGGAGCAAGATGCAAGCTCCAAGGTACAGAAGATATAATAATAATATTTTCTTTATAACCCAGTTTTAAACAAAATAAGCGGAGTAAATCACACTAAAGAGGAAGAAAAATCAAATCACAGACACATTGATAACTTCAACCTTAATCACAGACAAAACACACGGATAGTATTATGGTTTGGGTCTAGGGACACAAAGGCATGTCTTGTTAAACTAGCAATAAGCAACTCAAACGATTAAATAATGTCAGTAGCACCATACCTCTCAATAATATGTGTATTTAGATATGAAGTGGGAAGGTACAGCAAAAATTTGCAATATCTAAAATAAGCAATACGGACCTGACACAAATCTTTCTTATTCAATAACGAATACATACCACTTAAAAACAAGACAGAATGGTAACAATATGTGGAATACATTTTAGCTAAAGCTTGGCGTGAATATTTTCCAAAGTTATGTGCAATTTTCGAATACCCATCTTCAGCTTTTCTTTAAGATCTCTCAGAGCCTAGAGTCGCCAAAAGGGGTGTAGAACAAATACTAATCTCTAGCCACCGTAAACTCGCAGCATTACGAATTACTGAGGAACCACAGGGCAAATTAAGAGTTGATGATATGGGATTGAAAACTAAATATTCGTATTTTTCAACATTCAAAGACAGACCAACATTCCAAAACATCATAGAAATACGTTGTACAGATTACGTCAAAATAGACTTGGGTCCGGCTTAAACCTAGCAGGTCGTCCGCGTACGCAATATTTGACACATCAGATAAATTTTGAAAATACGGAGGTCTGATTCCTGATAACATATTTTGAATGGAAGCATTCAATAGATAACGTGATAACACTCCACCCTGTCGTACTCAAGATTGAACTGGAATTGTTTACTTGAAATGGTGTCTAGCTTCACCGTTGTGAACCTGTTATATTTTAAAGCAGTAGCCTTTATCACTCACGTGAAAAACTTTGGAAAAATTCTAGATAAGGGGTTTCAAGCTATCTTTGAAAGTTGGTGAGCAAAGCGAAGGAAAAGAAAACTTTAAGGAATGTTACCAGAGCATAAACTATGTCCCAAGAAGGTCTCTTTAAGTAAATACCTCAACCTGTTTCCCCTCCAAATCGCACTGACCTTTGATGAGCTTGCACTAGCTTTGTGTTATACAAATGAAACTCTCAGAAATAAATCTGATAAACACATAAGGCCCAAAAAACGTGTCCTGAGTTTTGCAACTTAGCTAAATCCCGATTTCTAAGGTATTAAAAAATTTTGGATAAGTGGATAATAAATTGGAAAAAAAGACTGTAACATGGCTTAAAATCTGCTAAAGTCATTAGAAGTGGATTTTCAAAACCTGGAGCCAAAGAAAAGCAGACCCAGATCAGGATAAAGGGAAAACGTAACTGTTTAAGACAGGTCTACCTTCTAACTACTACTACTACTAACAACTCACCGCAGCACCAGGCCGCCTGAGGCCAACACAGCTACGCACGCTCCTCCTCCACCCCAATCTATTCAAAGCCTCCCTTTTTACACCCGCCCACGAAGTTCCCATTTCCTTTAAATCTTTCTTTATGACGTCTCCCACCCCAGACGGGACGACCTGCTTTCCGTTTAGCCCTAGATGGTTGGCCGAAAAGGACAATCTTCGGCAATCTGTCATTCTTCATCCGCACAACGTGCCCTAGCCACCTCAACCTTTCTTTCATTATAGCCCTAGAAAGCGGTATTAAACCACACTTTTCGTATAGCCTATTGTTTGAAATACGGTCAGTCAGCCTGGTACCCAGAACAATCCTTAAGCAATTTCTCTGGAAAACATCTAGCAAATCTTTATCCGCTTTTCGGAGCGTCCATGCTTCAGAGCCATATTTGACCACTGTCATCACTGTAGCTTCTAATATTCTAATCTTGGTTTGCAGACTTATCTTCCTATTCTTCCAGACTTTTTTTAACTGTGAAAAAACACCCTGAGCCTTGGCTATTCTATATTTAACATCTTCAGTGCTCCCACCATCTTTACTAATAATACTACCAAGGTAAGTGAAGCTGCCCACCTGATCAATCTTTTCATTACCCAACGTCACCTTTTCATCTTCACTTATTCCTAGACTTAGTGACTTAGTCTTCCTAACATTAATTTTCAAACCAATTCTAGCACCCTGAACTCGCAAAACCTCTAAAACTTCATTCATTTTGCTCACACTTTCATCTAGGATGCTTAAATCATCAGCATAATCCAAGTCCAGGAGACTTTTTCCTCCCCATTTGATTCTGTGGTCTCCCATTGCCTTTCCTGTGCTCCTTAAAACAAATTCCATCAAAATAATCCATACAAAGGGAGATAGAACACAACCCTGCTTAACTCCTGATTTAATACAAAACCAGCTGCTAACCTCATTGCCTACCTTAACCGCAGCAGTGTTATTCTCGTACATAGCAGTAATCACTTTAATGTATTTGTCTGGTATACCATACAAGGATAAAACCTTTACTAAAGCTCTTCTATCAACAGAATCGAACGCTTGCTCATAATCTATAAATCTGAGGACCAAAGGTGTTTGAAAACTCAGGCACTTCTCAATTATTAGCCTAAAAGTGAAAATTTGGTCGACACATCCTCTACCTTTTCTAAAACCGCACTGCTCTTCTCTTAAAACTTTGTCTACAGCATCTCTCAGTCTAAAAAGTATCATATTACTAAGTAATTTACTACCTACAGAGACCAGACTAATGCCTCGATAATTACGACACTCACTTTTATCACCTTTCTTATAAAGTGGCTTAATTAAGGTTTTCCTAAAATCGTTAGGTACTTCCCCTTTTTCGAAAATCATATTCATAATCTTCAGTAACTTATTTCTAACCTCAGAGCCACCATATTTAAGAAACTCATTTACCACCCTATCAGCACCTGGAGCCTTATTATTCTTTAATCCTTTTAGTACTGTTGCAAATTCCTCCTCACAAAACAAATCTTCCTTCACATCTAAGGTATCACAAACTTTTTTCATCTTCCTCTATATTTTTTCCTGCAACTCTATCTCGGTTTAGCAAATTCTCAAAATGTTCGGCCCATCTCTCTTTAGTTTTTTCCTTATCGCTAATTGTGACCCCATTCCTATCTTTAACTGGGCCAAGTCCGGATTGACTACTACCTCTCAATTTGTTAACGTGCCAGTACAATATTTTACTATTATGCCGTCTAGCTGCATCTTCCAGATCCTCGGCAATTTTATCCATGGCCTCCACTTCACACCTCCTTAGTTCATATTTTAATGCTTTTTCCACTTTCTTTACATTTCTTTTGTTTTCATACGATCTATCACTCAGATAATTCTTATACAAGTCCTTTCTCCTTTCTATCAAACATAAAGCTTTTTCACTAATATTCTTAGCTGCAGTTCTAGCTTTCTCTTCCCTAATACGCCTTCAGCAACTTCACAAATTATTTTTCTAAAATCATTCCAACCATCTTCCATACATTATCAAATTTTAAACTCTCAAGTTTAGTATTCAACTGTTCCTGGAAAGTTTCTCTCAAATTTTCATCCTGGAGTCTACCAATATCATAGCTTCCCGGGAGGTGGTTACCCTTCCGATATTTCAGCTTTAGATTAACCCTTGACACTACTAGATGGTGATCTTTACTTTTAACATCAATAACAGCACTTCTATATACCCTAGTATCTTGTATTGATCCTGCCAGTCTTCGGTTTACTATAA
Organism: Artemia sinica; assembly: GCA_027921565.1. Taxonomy (NCBI): domain Eukaryota; kingdom Metazoa; phylum Arthropoda; class Branchiopoda; order Anostraca; family Artemiidae; genus Artemia; species Artemia sinica. The sequence goes on along the minus strand of CM051271.1, from coordinate 12,621,970 downwards.
CATAATCAATAAGGTTTGCTGTCTTACCGTCACGTGAATACCATGTTAACTTATGAGCCATTTTATGACCAAACACCGTATTGGTTATAACTAGATTGTTATACCTACAAAATTGCAAAAGTCTGTATCCATTACTGTTTTCTTTTCCTACACCAAATTTACCTAGGCTGGGATACCATCTATCCCTATTTCTACCAACCTGGGCGTTAAAATCTCCCAGTAATAACATCATATTTCTACCTGGGACCCTGTCTATTTGCTCCTGTAACTGTAAGTAAAATTCATCTGAGTCACTAGTATCTCCGTCAGTCGGTTCTACAGGGACGTATACTACTATAACTGATACCCTGAACTTTCTAGTCATAAAACGAGCAATTAGTATTCTATTATTAATACCTTCCCAGCCTAAGCAAGACTTAGCAGCTTCCTTATTCATCATGAGCCCTACTCCCTGTCTATGTACCCCATCCTTCCTGCCTGAGTAAACAAATTCTATATCACCTAATTTCATGCTTCCTACCCCTGGGATATGAGTTTCTGAAATTCCTAATAAATCCAGTTCGAATCGTCTGAATTCGTCAGTCAAAATGTCGATACGATGGTCATTTCTTAACGTCGTAACATTCCAAGTTCCAATTTTCATGTTCTTTAAATCATTGAAATTATTTTCGCCTCAGGAAAAGCAATGATCCCGGATACCAGTGCAGGACGGGGATCACATATCTTCTCAAGTCTACACCGAAGTGCTTAAGCCGGCTTAGAACCGGACAGCAAGAAGTCCCTGGGACCTCCAGTATGAATGAAGGCTTTGTGCAATCCTGGGCCCATCTTGGTCACAACATGGTTTTCAGCACTTGGCGATGCTCTTCTATCAACAAGAGTCGAAATCCTGCACAGACAGTCTCAAGCCTATTACTTCCGACTCATTATATATTCATGCCTACAAATATTATGCTACTACGGGGAGGCAACCCATAATAGATAAATTAGCTAGGAAGAGGTTTTTCAGCCCAAAGACGCCCATCAAAACATACTAAGCCCAGAAAAATTGTCCATTAGTCAGAATCCCGTGCGAATGCTGTGTCGTTTACTAGGCTATAATTTCTTCGAGGGGCGCCACTCCTCAAGTGGGAATAGAGTTGACCGCAAGGTCCCCAGTCTTGCAGGTACCCCGAAAAGGTCGAGGCAGCCCTTTGCAGAGGCCGTTGTCCATAGATCTGGATCTTACGCCCTGCCGCAGTTGTCCTCCAATAGAGGATCCTCCCGCGATGGTGTTCAGCATCACCATGCAATTTAACCCATTACTGGGAGAAGGTTTGCAAGTCATGGGACTTGTGGACAAACCAGTGGGCCCTTTTGAGTGTACATTTGAGGGGCCTTCTTCCTCCTCCGCCTGTATTTATGACCCCGGGCGAGGGTGCCCCAGTTTCTATTATGGACCCCCAGGGACAAGGTCCCCCCTTGGTCCGTGCCTCCTATGGAGGTACCCTACATATCTGTAGAGCGTTCCCCTATCGCCACCTGGGGACACGCTGAATGGCCTGGGGGAGGCCAGATGCTACTGGTGGGGTTTGTTAACCCCAATAGCCATCTAAGAATCTACCTTCTAAGAAATAATTTAACCTTATAAATAGGGAAGGAATACAGATAGAAGATCGAAAACACCTTCCTGGGGCATAATTTAGGATCAAACTTCACTAAGTTGAATTGTCCCGGTACAACTTTTTCTAGAATAATGGAAAGCTCATCTTCTAGACGATCCTGTAATCCAAGAAAATGAGAGCAGGTTCTTTACCTGCACAGAAAAATAAGATATTTTACCTTGGAAGTCTTTCTTTTCCATAGACAGTTCTAATTTCTTCCCTGACTTTTTGCTGCCATTCAGGATATAATGCAAGGAAGAGAACACTCCATTGAAGCGTAGTTATTGTAGTTTCTCCTCCAGCAACAAAAAGATCGGATACCATAAATAAGAGCTGTGTTCCTGAAAAAAAAATTGCCAAATAAACTAGCAATAAAATAACAGCTAAAAAAATTGCCTAATAAACTAGCAATAAAATAACGGCTAAGAAATGCCTAATAAGCTAGCAATAAAATAACGGCTAAAAAAATTGCCTAATAAACTAGCAATAAAATAACGGCTGCAAAAATTGCCTAGTAAACTAGCAATAAAATAACAGCTAAGATAATTGCCTAATAAACTAGCAATAAAAAAACGGCTAAAAAAATTGCCTAATAAACTATCAATAAAGTAACGGCTAAAAAAATTATCTAATAATCTAGCATTAAAATAATGGCAAAAAAACTTGCCTAATCAACTAGCAATTAAATAGTTGCTTAAAAAAATTGCCTAATAAACTAGCAATAAAATAACGTGTAAAAAAACTGCCTAATAAACTAGCAATAAAATAACGGCTACAAAAATTGCCTAGTAAACTAGCAATAAAATAACAGCTAAAAAAATTGCCTAATAAGCTAGCAATAAAATAACGGCTAAAAAAAATTGTCCAATAATCTAGCAATAAAATAATGGCTAAAAAACTTGCCTAATAAACTAGCAATAAAATAACGGCTAAAAAAAATTGCTTAATAAAGTAGCAATAAAATAACGGCTAAAAAAATTGCCTAATAAATTAGCAATGAAATAACGGCTAAAAAAATTGCCTATAAACTAGCAATAAAATAACGGCTAAAAATATTTTACCCTAAAATTCTTATACGATGGGGTTTTCATTGTTGTTTTAGGTGGGGGACAGTAATCTCCAATTAATTTATTTTTATGAATGTTTCAATGATGAATCTTTTATTTGAATTGGGTGTCACTTTCGAATTTTAGTCTCTTTTTCTCTTCTTTCTTCAGTCATTTTTTCTCGGAATTGCAAACTATTTTTCAGTTTAAATTTATTAAACGTTACTATTTCCAAATAGTATTACATGAGGATATTAGTCACAAGACGGTTTCTCAAAAGCCAAGTTTTCTTTTGCTATTGCAGGCCCTGGTCCACTCTCTACCTGGCTTCAGCTACTGCTGCACACATGATAGAACAAATATCTGTTCAAATAGAACCCTCAAATAAGTGCTTTATGAGGGTAGTTGCATACCCGAATTAACAAAAAAAATATTTAGGTTGTGTAAAACTCCCCCATTTTGTTTCAATTAAACAGACTTTCTAATAAACAATTCTGACTTACATGACTTAAGTCCCATCCATCCTCGAAGGTTGTTTTGGGACCTCTTCATTCACTATGTTATTGATGTGGCGTCTGCATGAGCACCTATCTTCACACAGGCATGGAAGTTGCGGCAGGTTGAGTGTAGAGGAGTTGTCTTTTCATCTCTTCGGGGGGCCAACCTCTGGGGCGAGAACCATGCATGTGACCATGGAGGACTATTGTAGGAAGACGGGAATTTTCCATACGCTGGATGTGGCCTAGCCACCTAAGTTGTTGCAGTTTTATTTTGTCAATTATGGTGTGTTTGATCTTGAGGTTTTCAAAGAGCCTAATATTAGACACCCTGTCCAGGTACGTAATGCCCGCAATACGGCGAAGTGACTTTGTTTCGAATGCGGCTAGGCGACGTTGCTCATCTGTTTTTGAGGGTCCATGATTCACAAGCGTAAATGGCAATGGGGATAATCAGTGTGTTGAAGAGTCTTGTTTTTAGCAGTCTCAACAAATTCTTGTTCCTCCAAATCGGCATTAAGGCTTTAAAGCTAGAGCTGGCAGGCGTCAGGCGCCTCTTAATATCTTTCAAGCGGTTGTTATCGAACGTTATAAGGCTACCAAAGTAGGTAAAATCTTCGACCCATTCTATTTTGTCACCACTGAGCTGGAGGCTTAAGATTTCTTTGTTTTCCGGGTTTCGTGAACCGAGCATAGCTTTTGTCTTTGAGGAATTGATGGTCATTCCAAACCGGCTGGTATTTGATTGGATGTTGTCGGCCTGGGACTGAAGATCCCCAAGGTTTCATTTATTTGGTCTATGTTGTCTGCATAAGCTAATTTATCAATCAATATTTCACTAATTCGGACACCTGGCGGGTTGTCAAGGAGTGATAGGACAGCGGTAAGGAACAGGTCAAACCGTTCTGGTAAAAGCACGCAGCCCTGCAGCACACCAGTCGATGTTTCAAAGCTATCGGAAAGATCCTCTCCCGTCATGAAGCGGCTTCTGAAATTTGAGTACATATTTCTGATCAACGATACTAAGTTTTGTGGCATACCAAACTGGAGAAGAATGCGCTACAGACATTCTCTCCATATGAGGTCGAAAGCCTGTTAAAGTCAATTAAAAGGTGGAAAATACTACGTCCAAGTTCAAGATATTTTTCCATAATCTGACGGACCGTAAATGCCTGATCAATTGTTGACCTGTTTGGGCGGAAACTGGCTGATATTCTGGAATAACTTTTGAAGCTGTAGCGTTTATACGATCCAGCATTATTCTAGTGAGTATTTTAGCGGTGTGACTCGTAAGGCTTATAGGCTGGTAATTATCACATATTACTTTCGAGCCTTTGTTATGAAATGGAACTATCGCGACTTCATACATGAGGAGGGGAAGTGACCTTCTTCCCAAGCAGCAGTAGAAATTTTAGGTATAGGTCAACAAGGGGATCGCAATTTACTTTTAGCAGGTCCGGTTGGATTCCATCTGGGCCTGCAGCTTTGTTTGTCCCTAAACCCTTGATAGCCGATTCTATCTCAAAACGAAGTGGGGACGGGCTTGGGTTTGCGGCGATTTCGGGGAGGCTGTTAAGCACCACTGGGTCTGGGAGGATCGTTGAGATTAATTTGCTCTCAAAGTGTTCTTTACATCTGGTTCGGATCCCGTCTGTAGTTTGGATCTGGTTACCATCTTCATCGAGGAAGGTTCAGGCTTTCAGTCCCTTTTTTCGGTTAGTTCCTGCACTCGCCTGTGCATGAAGTGAGTGTCACCTTTTTTGAATGCCATTTCATATTGCTCCCATTGTTTCCTTATGTAGGAGCGGAGAGCACGACGTGTGGCTTTCTCTACTGCAAGCTTCAATCGTTTGTACATATCCCGACTTTCTCTATCTAGTTTGTTAGTGTGGTTATGTTTTTCTTCGCATAGTGAGATTATCTGAACCGTGATCCAAGGTTTTTGGTCCGCCTTTTTGGTCTCCTAGGGTCAACTGGCAACACCGCATATAACCTGCGAGCTACTCTTCACAAGATGATCGATGTCATCCTTTGATAGAGTTAGCGGGGATCTAGAGAGGAGATCAGAAATTCTTTCGGAAAGAGTAGCGGTGTATTTTTGTCGGAGAGGTTGGTCTGTTAAGAGGTCTACTCTGAACCTGGGGGGCTTTTTGGAGAGTTTCGCGACCGCTTTTAGACATAGTTTAAATGAAGTCATAACAAGCGAGTGTTCGCTATCGAAGTCACCGCCAGCCAGAGTGACTGTGTTTGTGGTGAAAGATTTCCAGCGTCTAGATACGAGGATATAATCTATAAGATTCTGAGTCCTTCCATCTGGGGAGGTCCAGGTTATTTTGCGTCGGGATCTGTGTTTGAAGAATGTGTTAGTGATAACAAGATCACTATATCAGCAAAATTCGTTTGGCGCTCATCTCTTTTGTTCAGCTGGCCATGACCAAATTTACTCATCATGTCCTCGTTGTCAGATGGGTCGTCACCAACAATGGCGTTGAAGTCCTCGATGATAAACGCTATATCTTTTTTTTTTGTCACGGAATCCACTAGACACTGACGTTGAAGATAGAAATTTTCAGATTCTTTATCCTCTCTACTAGAGTCGGGTGCGTAGACTTGGATGATTGTGAGATTCGCTGGCGAGCCTTTAGGGCGGATAATGATCAGACGTTCAGAGATGAGTGTTGCTGCGATTAGTGATCTCCTAGCCTTACTGGAGAGCTAAAATTCTAACCTTGACAAGAGTTAGATATCGTAAATCAGCGTAGAGAAAGAATTATGTTTAACTATGCTATACTCCCCATCCAGTCTCAATATTTTAATATGACTGACAAGGCAGCTTGGTCGCAATATGCTAAAAGTATAGCATCTACAACTTGATAAACATTAGCATAGTATAGTTTCTGAGGATTCCTGTCTTGCTTTTCTAGAGGCCAACTGGGTTTCTAGAAGGTGAGGATGGTAAACTTGTGTGTTTTTGTTATCTAATCCCAGTCTTGCACTTGCTTCGATTGTTCGTATAAGGGAGTAAGGACGAATTGTTAGCCGTGATTGTCCCCTAGATAGACCCTTGAGTATTTCTGTGGGTTAATGGGCCTTTCAGAAGTAATAGTGGACAAAGGGACAAGGTTTGAGGATCAAGACCTTACATATGGATAAATGAGAAGAAAAAAAAAAATCATTTTAACGGATGATTGGCTTTTATAAGGTTTCTTAGTACAATACAAAAAAATTTAAACCCCTCCCGGAACAGCCAATCTCATGACAAGCTTGTAGGAATATAGAGTGAAAATAGCCGAACAGCAATCAATTGAAAAATAGCGCAAATTTCTCAATACGAGATAACTTTGAAGTATGTGTTAAGAGGTATATTAGTCTACTGCTTAGTGTCATACAACACTCTAGAGATATTAATCGTGGATTACTTATCCCATGCTTCTAGGGGAGGGGGAGGTAATTTTTTCACAACTAAAAAAAGGCATCAAAAAATGGAAGACAGTTCTGTAAATTAAGACTAGAATATTGGAAGCCATGGTAATGACAATGGTAAAGTACGATTCTGAAACGTAGTTGGGTGAAAGGCTAAGGAAGATTCAATGGATGTTTTCCAGAAGAAATGTCTTGATATAATCTTTAGGATGTCTTAAACGCTCATTTTACTGACCAAATATTAAAGAATTTGCTGCACTAAAAAGGTTTTTCGATTCCAGTTTTTAGGGTTATTGTAAAAGAAATATTACGATGGCTAGAGCAGTATATGCGGGTGAAGGATCACATATTGCCAAAGATTGTCAAATATTGCCATATTGCCAAACGTATTGCCTAACATATTGTAATTTTTGGGCCATCGACCTGAAGAGAAACAAAAAAGTGGGAGAGGGTTAATAGCGAAGCTTTGAATATGTTAGGGCAGAAGAGGAGTGTCCACAGCTGTATTGGCCTCAGGCGGTTTGGTGCTACCGTGAGTTGTTAGGAGAATATTTTTCCTTTTTTTGATATTCCTCAGTATTTAAGTTTATAAGTAAGTTTTTTTATAAGTTTTTTTTTATAAATTTGCGAATCAAATCTATATTTCTTAGAAACAACATTTGACCATGGAAGTCCAGTGCAGACTGAATTTCCCCAATTGAACGATATGTTCTTTTGAATGGCTTAATTATGGTTTTCCAGAGTTTGCCAGAATTATGTAATCTTTTACAAAATTTCTAAAAGCAAGTGTGAAGAAAACAATTGCAATTTTAACAGGGAAAAGGTTATTTACTTTCCACTCGTTACTCGCTTCTACCTCTTTGCAATGCAAATAACAAGCTTAGCTATGAAACTAGAGGCAAGAGTCTCATCAAATCTATTTACTTGAGAAAGTTGTTCCTTTGTTTGTCTTTTTTCCGCTGGTTGAGTTCTTTCAAGTAGTCAAAAATCATATTTTCTGAAATTGCATCCTCTTCTTCTTCTTGCCGGTTTTGAGAAGAATTAATTAATCTGTTGAATACATGAAGCGGGAAATTACGATTTTTAACAGCTTTGGCGGATTATTCCTCACCAGTTGGTAGGCCCTAAGGAGAAAAAGTAATTAATGTCATCTCAACAAACCAACGTTCTTCCACGCAAAAGGGGAAAATAATTCTCCTTTAGACATTTGTTGAAAAGTTGCAGCACAAAGAGCAATAGAAGTCCCTGAATGTGAAGTTGGTTTAGAGGTTATTTTTACCGAGTCCATAATGGAAACTTTAGAGAAAGTTCCGAATAAAAATTTGCTGTGGTTTATGATTCAATACATAAAATCATCTGGTGAAAAAATTTCCTAAAATATTTTAGCTTTGTATTTGTGCATAAACATGGAAAATTTTCTTTATCTATCAAAATCATAGAAGATAATATGTCCCTTTATATCGAGGGATGTAATTTTCTATAGGACAGGGGGGGCCAACATCACCCCCACAGACCCCAAGTTGGCTCCCCTCCTCAGCTGAAATTTAGTGTCTTCAAAAATCTTGTCAAAACTAAGTTAGGCCTACATAATTCAAGCATCCAGAGAAACAGATTATTTTTTTTTAGTGTACCTTTGTCTTAAGGATACTATATGGCTCATTTTTCATTTGTCACATGACTAGGGAAAATCGGTTTCTACTTCCCCCCCCCCAGGACTTTGACGAAAGCACGCCCCTATCAGCTTGCTTCTTACCAACAGAAAGATAAGTTTTTCTTACTATTTCTTAGGCAAAGGAGGATTTTTAAAGGGTCCTGGTATATGGTGTACTTCTGGTATATGGTGTACTTCTGGTATATTATAAGGGCTCTGGTATACTTCACTAGCCATACCCGTCATCAAAATAAGATAGCGACATGTTTTATCAAGAACTTGTGAATTTTAAGATCTCAAGAGTATGCACCTTATAAAAGTAAATATTTATGAATTTTAGTAAATAATATGTCAAACAATCTTAATTTAAAATTAAGAAAAACATTTTCAACATATCAGTAGCTCTTTAATTTACCCTGATCAAATTACCTTTGAAAATAGTTATTTAGTGCTTAGTGGCGAAAAAGTGCTTTATTCGATTTTGGCATCAACCCTTATTTTTTGAACATTTTTTTGAACATCTTTTTTCTGAAAATTCAGTCACAGACCTTATTAATTCGAATATCGAATTACTCACTGAGACTGAGTAAAACCGAGAGTAAATCAAGTACTCTTACGCTAAACCTTAAAAAAAATATAAACCTGAAGGCTTACCAAAATCGGCTTTTTAAAGGCTTTATTGATAAATCAGTCGGATATTGAAAGACAAAAGATGTCACTTGGGACGTTTTGTACAATTTTTAGCGATTATGTCAACCATTATCTTAAACAGTATATGCTTTGAATTCACCTGATTGGCTAGCAGTGACCCTTTCTAGAAAATTATCTGTCAGTGGACACAGCATAAATATTATATGTCATATAATATTTATGCTGTAGTCAGTGGGGATGACAAGGGTTGAGACACCACCCAAGCCCTTTAAAATAATTAAGTACTTCAATTTTAAGCCATGTGAAAAATTCATTTTCAAAATTATGCTAGAGAAAGGCTCTTGCGAAGATGCCTCTGTATGGTTGCCACCTGCATTAATTCTTGAACGAAGTACGGGAATATCGGTTATATTTTCAAAAGTTATATTGTAGATCATCGAGAGTCAAGGCTAGACTCAGGGGGCCAATTTTTCGGACCCTCCTAACATCTTTTTTCTCTTTGTATTGTTTTACCAATACACGATGGAACTAGGTCTTGGAATAGATTAAAAAGAATTGTACGTGTAGTTAACTGGTATTCACTGCAGCTAAGATTTTGAATTGTATGCTGTAGTTCAAGTTCTCTCAAACATGCTGAGACCAAAGTCAATAAGAAAGAAATACAAGAAATTCAAAAATTAAAAATGCTTCGATGATAAATATAATACAAAAGCAATTTAGCCTGTACCATAAAATTTAACATTATCAAAATCAACTCGTAAGGACCTTTCGAGCTTTGAGGTCCGGGAACATTTTGAACGCTCTGTATCTTGACTTACTCGACAACAGTTTAGTCCGTTCTTTAAAGCTGTATTTGGGCTTTATCTCTCCTGAAAATTTATGGAGTATGGTTTTTACATTCTGATCAATCCAATCATAGACGGAGTAGCTGGCGGAGTTTATAGGTCTGGATTTTGGTTTGTGCTGGCGGAGCTTATAAGTCTGGATGTTGTTTGTGCTGGCGGAGTTTATAGGTCTGGATGTGTCTGTCCATCTCTTATGAAGTCAGCCTTGAAGGCACCTGCTGTTTCTTGTCCATCTAGGGTGATTTTTGATAGCTGGCTGGCTGAAATTCGTTAGCCGATGGTATTTTTTATTTTTGCTTTGGTCCGTGGTCAAATGAAGGAGCGAAGGAGCATACCTTGGTCTCCATTAGTAGGTACTGAATAATTTCAAACCGGGTATTATTTTCTGATAATTATCAGTCTTTACTGAACAAGTTTCGCCCAAGTGTAGAATAAAAGGAATTATTAGAGCAAAGAGTAAAACCTTCTAAGACGTCAACATTGTCTTGCTTATCCAATTTGCAGTAGAGCATTGAAGCTGAAGCTAGCCGAGTCTTCGAAACGATTCGTTTTGATGATCAGCTGCATAGGATATGTCATTACTCATGCTTATCTTTTTCTGTAAGTAGTAACCAAGGTACTATTTCTATGGGGCCCCGTACAAACAGGTTCTTCTGGTAGGTAAACAGGTCATCACACTCTTTGCCAAGAGGAATGACGCAATTTCAAAGTTCAATGTCTTTTTTTTTAGTTCAAAAAACCGGTGTCTCTTCTTTTTTAATTCATCTGTAAGTTGATTAGTAGGTTTTTTTTTTTTTAAACTTGGCTATTCGTTTCATGGGTTTCATTAATAGAACGAGTAATGTTCTTGAAAAGGGTAATTACTTCTTTAGTTTACGAGATTTGCGAATTTTTTTGCGAAAAGGTATTAGCGTAAGGGTATTGCGATGCTTAAGAATGTCTCACGGGTAATTAAAGAATGGGGTGCTTACATCAGATACTTAATAGATTTGACGCTTACAAGTGATATTGCTAGAGTCAAATATATTTGGTGTTGGTGATATTATGACCCTCCAAGTCCCCTGGGGAAAGGGCTGCACAGTGTATCGGTATCGGACGTATTATTTTTTGGCGTATTGGTATCGCAGGTATCTATACAGATTTTTAGTAGCTCGTATAAAAGATATTACTCATATCTACGTTCTTCCTATAAATTCAACCATCAGCAACTTCAAAACGGCACTAAAAACGGCACTTTTGGTGCAATGTCTCAAGTGGAAAAGCTGGGGCTAGTGGACTACCAGCACTTCCGTTTTTCTGGTATGCGTAATTTCAAAGTTCAATGTCTTTTTTAGTGGTAAACCAAAAACCGAAATGAGGGCAGGAGATAACTTAATTTACTTAGACAATGAACGATATTAATTAGTGATTGATTGTATCACTGGAGAAAAAAAGGATTAAACTGATTAACAGTTAAGGTAACCCCAAAGGAGCTGTTAACTGAGGTAATTTGTTATAAATTTGAAAAATACCTAACGACGAATCGGAAATGGTTGATTAACATTTGCAAAAAAGGGACTAATGGGATTTGCGAATCGGAGGAGATGGAGTGGTTATGCACTGTATAATACACAAGTGATGTTTTGGAGAGTATTGTCAATTTAAATAGGATCTAACGTTCCCCGAGGGGTTTAGTTAAATTGGGTTGAGTTGCACGAAGGTTCAGTAGTACGAGAGTTCACTAGCACGGGGGTTCAGTTGTACAGGGTTTCGGTTATACAGGGGTTCAGTTACATGGAGGGATTCAGTTGAACAAGGGGGGACTTTGGGCAGTGTGTGTCTCTTTAGGCTGTGTGTCTCTTTGGGCAGTTTGAATCTTTATGGTCTGTGTGTGCCTCTTTTGGCTGTTTGTGTCGTTTTGGGCTTTGCGTCTCTCTTTGGTCTGTATGTGTCTCTTTGGGCTGTTTGAGTCTTTTAGGTCTGTGTTTGTCTCTTTGAGTTGTGTTTCTCTTTGGCCTGTCTGTGTCTCTTTGAGCTGTTTGTGTCTCTTGAGACTGTGTGTGTCTCTTTGGGCTGTGTGACTCTTTGAGCTGTTTGAGTCTTTTTTTGTCTGTTTGTGTGTCTCTTTGGGCTGTTTGAGTCTTTTTGGTCTCTGTTTGTATCTTTGGGCTGTTTGTGTCTCTTTGGGCTGTGTGTGTTTCTTTGGGCTTTGTGCGTCTCTTTGGGCTGTGTGTCTCGGTGGACTGTTTGACTCTTTTTGATCTGTTTGTGTCTCTTTGGGGCTGTTTGAGTCTTTTTTTTTGGCTGTGTTTGTCTCTTTGGGCTTCTGTCTCTTTGGGCTGTTTGTGTTTCTTTGGGCTATGTGTGTCTCTTTGGACTGTTTGAGTCATTTTGGTCTGTGTGTCTTTCTTTTGGCTGTTTGTGTCTCTTAGGAGTCGTATGTGCCTCTTTGGGCTATGTGTGTCGCTTTGGGGCGTTTGAATCTTTTGGTCTGTATGTGTCTGTATGGGCGTTTTTTGGTCTGTGTATGTTTCCTTTGGCTATTTGTGTCTCTTAGAGGCCATGTGTGTCTCTTTGGGCAATGTGTGTCTCTTTGGAGGGATTTGAATCTTTTTGGTATGTATGTGTCTGTATGGTCGTTTTTTTGTCTCTTTGGGCTGTGTGTGTGTCTCTTTGGGCTTTGCGTGTCTCTTCGAACTGTGTGTATGCCTCTTTAGCCTGTGTGTGTGTCTCTTTGGGATGTGTGTGACTCTTTAGGCTGTATGTCTCTTTGGGCAGTTTGAATCTTTATGGTCTGTGTGTGCCTCTTTTGGCTGTTTGTGTCTGATCGGGCTTTGTGTCTCTCTGTTGGATGTGTGCGTCTCCTGTCTCTTTGGGCTGTGTGTCTCTTTGAGCTGTTTGAGTCTTTTTGGTCTGTTTGTGTGTCTCTTTGAGCTGTTTGAGTCCTTTTGATCTGTGTTTTGTCTCTTTGGGCTGTTTGTGTCTCTTTGGGCTGTGTGTGTTTCTTTGGGCTTTGCGTGTCTCTTCGAACTGTGTGTATGTCTCTTTAGCCTGTGTGTGTCTCTTTGGGCTGTGAGTAGGCTGTTTGTGTCTCTTAGGGGTCGTGTATGCCTCTTTGGGCTATGTGTGTCTCTTTGGGACGTTTGAATCTTTTGGTCTGTATGAGTCTGTATGGGCGGTTTTTTTTTGGTCTGTGTGTGTTTCTTTGGGCTTTGTGCGTCTCATTGGGCTGTGTGTCTCGTTGGAGTGTTTGAGTCTTTTTGATCTGTTTGTGTCTCTTTGAGCTGTTTGAGTCTTTTTGGGCTGTGTTTGTCTCTTTGGGCTTCTGTCTCTTTGGGCTGTTTGTGTTTCTTTGGGCTATGTGTGTCTCTTTGGGCTGTTTGAGTCATTTTGGTCTGTGTGTGTCTCTTTAGGCTGTATGTCGCTTTGGGCAGTTTGAATCTTTTTGGTCTGTCTGTGTTTCTTTTGGCTGTTTGTGTCTCTTAGAGGCCATGTGTGTCTCTTTGGGCAATGTGTGTCTCTTTGGAGGGTTTGAATCTTTTTGGTATGTATGTGTCTGTATGGGCGTTTTTTTTTTTTTTTTTTTGTCTCTTTGAGCTGTGTGTGTGTCTCTTTGGGCTTTGTGTGTCTCTTCGGACTGTGTGTATGTCACTTTAGCCTGTGTGTGTCTCTTTGGGCAGTGTGTGTCTCTTTAGGCTGTATATTTCTTTGGGTAGTTTGAATCTTTATGGTCTGTGTGTGCCTCTTTTGGCTGTTTGTGTCGTTTTGGGCTTTGTGTCTCTCTGTTGGATGTATGCTTCTCTTTGGGTCGTGTACGTCTCTTTGAGCTGTATGTGTCTCTTTGAGCTGTGGGTGTCTCTTTGTGATGTGTGTGTCTCTTTAGGCTGTGTGTGTCTAGTTGGACTGTGTGTCTTTTTGGGGTGTCTGAGTCTTTTTGGTCTATGTTTGTCTCTTTGGGCTGTTTGTGTCTCTTTGAGCTGTGTATGTTTCTTTTGGGCTTTGTGTGTCTCTTTGAGCTATGTGTCAATACGTTTAAGCAATAAATATCTTTAAGCTTAACCCGTCTTTATTCTTTAGAATAGTTCTATTGTAAGCAAGTAACAAACTCTTTCCTGAAGTCACCTCTTGGATACACAATGCAGAAACTTCATTTAAGAAACTATGAAAAAATTGTAAGTAAGTAACAAATTCTTTCTTGAGGTCACCTCTTGGATACACAATACAGAAATTTCATTAAAGAAATTATGAAAAAATTGTAAGTAACTAAAATAATTTCAAAGTACCAAGAAATTTAATTCAAGAAATTATGAAAAAAAAAATTTAGACGGGGTTACGTGATTTTTCTGCCTAAAAAATTCATAATACTGTTTTTGTTTAGTTAATATTCTTAATGGCTTGTTAGCTCAGTTGGTTAGAGCGTCGTGCTAATAACGCGAAGGTCGAGGGTTCGATCCCCTCACGAGCCATAGTTTTGACATTCGTATGGTAACTCCATAAGTCATTCTAGGGATATATTTTATATCGAGTTAACAAATTTTTATAGGAATCAATACACACACAGACACGACACACAAACAGAATCATAGTGAGAGAGATATCCAAAAAGTTGGGTTGATCTAGGTTCACTTAGAGTGGCTTTATATCGAGTTAACAAATTTTATAGGAATCAATACACACACAGACACGACACACAAACAGAATCATAGTGAGAGAGATATCCAAAAAGTTGGGTTGATCTAGGTTCACTTAGAGTGGCGCGCCACTCTAAGTGAACCTAGATCAACCCAACTTTTTGGATATCTCTCTCACTATGATTCTGTTTGTGTGTCGTGTCTGTGTGTTGTATTGATTCCTATAAAAATTTGTTAACTCGATATAAAGCCACTCTAAGTGAACCTAGATCAACCCAACTTTTTGGATATCTCTCTCACTATGATTCTGTTTGTGTGTCGTGTCTGTGTGTGTATTGATTCCTATAAAAAATTGTTAACTCGATATAAAATATATCCCTAGAATAACTTATGGAGTTACCATACGAATGTCAAAACTATGGCTCGTGAGGGGATCGAACCCTCGACCTTCGCGTTATTAGCACGACGCTCTAACCAACTGAGCTAACAAGCCATTAAGAATATTAACTAAACAAAAACAGTATTATGAATTTTTTAGGCAGAAAAATCACGTAACCCCGTCTAAATTTTTTTTTTTCATAATTTCTTGAATTAAATTTCTTGGTACTTTGAAATTATTTTAGTTACTTACAATTTTTTTCATAATTTCTTTAATGAAAATTTCTGTATTGTGTATCCAAGAGGTGACCTCAAGAAAGAATTTGTTACTTACTTACAATTTTTTCATAGTTTCTTAAATGAAGTTTCTGCATTGTGTATCCAAGAGGTGACTTCAGGAAAGAGTTTGTTACTTGCTTACAATAGAACTATTCTAAAGAATAAAGACGGGTTAAGCTTAAAGATATTTATTGCTTAAACGTATTGACACATAGCTCAAAGAGACACACAAAGCCCAAAGAAACATACACAGCTCAAAGAGACACAAACAGCCCAAAGAGACAAACATAGACCAAAAAGACTCAGACACCCCAAAAAGACACACAGTCCAACTAGACACACACAGCCTAAAGAGACACACACATCACAAAGAGACACCCACAGCTCAAAGAGACACATACAGCTCAAAGAGACGTACACGACCCAAAGAGAAGCATACATCCAACAGAGAGACACAAAGCCCAAAACGACACAAACAGCCAAAAGAGGCACACACAGACCATAAAGATTCAAACTACCCAAAGAAATATACAGCCGAAAGAGACACACACTGCCCAAAGAGACACACACAGGCTAAAGTGACATAAACACAGTCCGAAGAGACACACAAAGCCCAAAGAGACACACACACAGCTCAAAGAGACAAAAAAAAAAAAAAAAAAAAAAAAGCCCATACAGACACATACATACCAAAAAGATTCAAACCCTCCAAAGAGACACACATTGCCCAAAGAGACACACATGGCCTCTAAGAGACACAAACAGCCAAAAGAAACACAGACAGACCAAAAAGATTCAAACTGCCCAAAGCGACATACAGCCTAAAGAGACACACACAGACCAAAATGACTCAAACAGCCCAAAGAGACACACATAGCCCAAAGAAACACAAACAGCCCAAAGAGACAGAAGCCCAAAGAGACAAACACAGCCCAAAAAGACTCAAACAGCTCAAAGAGACACAAACAGATCAAAAAGACTCAAACACTCCAACGAGACACACAGCCCAATGAGACGCACAAAGCCCAAAGAAACACACACAGACCAAAAAAAAACCGCCCATACAGACTCATACAGACCAAAAGATTCAAACGTCCCAAAGAGACACACATAGCCCAAAGAGGCATACACGACCCCCTAAGAGACACAAACAGCCTACTCACAGCCCAAAGAGACACACACAGGCTAAAGAGACATACACACAGTTCGAAGAGACACGCAAAGCCCAAAGAAACACACACAGCCCAAAGAGACACAAACAGCCCAAAGAGACAAAACACAGATCAAAAGGACTCAAACAGCTCAAAGAGACACACAAACAGACCAAAAAGACTCAAACAGCTCAAAGAGACACACAGCCCAAAGAGACAGGAGACGCACACATCCAACAGAGAGACACAAAGCCCGATCAGACACAAACAGCCAAAAGAGGCACACACAGACCATAAAGATTCAAACTGCCCAAAGAGACATACAGCCTAAAGAGACACACACATCCCAAAGAGACACACACACAGGCTAAAGAGGCATACACACAGTTCGAAGAGACACGCAAAGCCCAAAGAGACACACACACAGCCCAAAGAGACAAAAAACGACCATACAGACACATACATACCAAAAAGATTCAAATCCCTCCAAAGAGACACACATTGCCCAAAGAGACACACATGGCCTCTAAGAGACACAAATAGCCAAAGGAAACATACACAGACCAAAAAACGCCCATACAGACACATACAGACCAAAAGATTCAAACGCCCCAAAGCGACACACATAGCCCAAAGAGGCACATACGACTCCTAAGAGACACAAACAGCCAAAAGAAAGACACACAGACCAAAATGACTCAAACAGTCCAAAGAGACACACATAGCCCAAAGAAACACAAACAGCCCAAAGAGACAGAAGCCCAAAGAGACAAACACAGCCCAAAAAAGACTCAAACAGCCCCAAAGAGACACAAACAGATCAAAAAGAGTCAAACAGTCCACCGAGACACACAGCCCAAAAGACGCACAAAGCCCAAAGAAACACACACAGCCCAAAGAGACACAAACAGCCCAAAGATACAAACAGAGACCAAAAAGACTCAAACAGCCCAAAGAGACACACAAACAGACCAAAAAGACTCAAACAGCTCAAAGAGTCACACAGCCCAAAGAGACACACACAGTCTCAAGAGACACAAACAGCTCAAAGAGACACAGACAGGCCAAAGAGAAACACAACTCAAAGAGACAAACACAGACCTAAAAGACTCAAACAGCCCAAAGAGACACATACAGACCAAAGAGAGACGCAAAGCCCAAAACGACACAAACAGCCAAAAGAGGCACACACAGACCATAAAGATTCAAACTGCCCAAAGAGACACACAGCCTAAAGAGACACACACTGCCCAAAGTCCCCCCTTGTTCAACTGAATCCCTCCATGTAACTGAACCCCTGTATAACCGAAACCCTGTACAACTGAACCCCCGTGCTAGTGAACTCTCGTACTACTGAACCTTCGTGCAACTCAACCCATTTAACTAAACCCCTCGGGGAACGTTAGATCCTATTTAAATTGACAATACTCTCCAAAACATCACTTGTGTATTATACAGTGCATAACCACTCCATCTCCTCCGATTCGCAAATCCCATTAGTCCCTTTTTTGCAAATGTTAATCAACCATTTCCGATTCGTCGTTAGGTATTTTTCAAATTTATAACAAATTACCTCAGTTAACAGCTCCTTTGGGGTTACCTTAACTGTTAATCAGTTTAATCCTTTTTTTCTCCAGTGATACAATCAATCACTAATTAATATCGTTCATTGTCTAAGTAAATTAAGTTATCTCCTGCCCTCATTTCGGTTTTTGGTTTACCACTAAAAAAGACATTGAACTTTGAAATTACGCATACCAGAAAAACCGGAAGTGCTGGTAGTCCACTAGCCCCAGCTTTTCCACTTGAGACATTGCACCAAAAGTGCCGTTTTTAGTGCCGTTTTGAAGTTGCTGATGGTTGAATTTATAGGAAGAACGTAGATATGAGTAATATCTTTTTATACGAGCTACTAAAAATCTGTATAGATACCTGCGATACCAATACGCCCAAAAATAATACGTCCGATACCGATACACTGTGAGCCCTTTCCCCAGGGGACTTGGAGGGTCATAATATCACCAACACCAAATATATTTGACTCTAGCAATATCACTTGTAAGCGTCAAATCTATTAAGTATCTGATGTAAGCACCCCATTCTTTAATTACCCGTGAGACATTCTTAAGCATCGCAATACCCTTACGCTAATACCTTTTCGCAAAAAATTCGCAAATCTCGTAAACTAAAGAAGTAATTACCCTTTTCAAGAACATTACTCGTTCTATTAATGAAACCCATGAAACGAATAGCCAAGTTTAAAAAAAAAAAAACCTACTAATCAACTTACAGATGAATTAAAAAAGAAGAGACACCGGTTTTTTTTTTGAACTAAAAAAAAAGACATGAACTTTGAAATTGCGTCATTCCTCTTGGCAAAGAGTGTGATGACCTGTTTTACCTACCAGAAGAACCTGTTTGTACGGGGGCCCCCATAGAAATAGTACCTTGGTTACTACTCCTGTATGCACAAACTGGACTGCTTAATTTTTATTTCATGGATTTTTTTTCTATTGAATGACCAGTTAATATGAAATTCACTGTTTTCTCAAACAAATTGTTTTCTTACAAATTTTTTTGATTATTTGAACATAATCACGTTTTTCTCCGTTTAAAATATTTTCCTTAGAACTATCCCACTCAATATTTATTCTCTTATAACCTTTTTCATGATGAACATTTCCCTTTCCTTCATGGAAGCTGTTGCAAAAACAAGGAAATGATGCCCATTAGTGAGCGAACAACGCAGACCGTTACTAACATTAAGTTAATGAGAGAAAATAATTGTGAACATAAATTCTATCAACGACACTCAAAGTTTCTCAAATATTAAGGTTTTAGCTTATGAAGTTACTTTGTGAAAGAAACCAGACATTTTATAAACACTGTCAGAAAATTTCAATAGCAATTATTTTTGTATTTTTCATCAAGATATTACCTTTTCTGATTATCATGCCACTTTTCAAAAAAAAAGTTCTCTTAAAAGAAGTCTTATAGGGATTTAGTGTTTAGTTGGATTTCAGCAAAAGTAGTGTCAAAGCGGGCTAAAAGGCTCCAACGTGATTACAAAAAAGTACGGTTGGAAGTGAGTTCTCTAAAATAAGTTTCAGGGGGATTTAGTGGGTAGTTGGATTTTAGCTAAATTAGTGTCAAAGTGAACTAAAAGTCTCCAAGTGATTGCAAAAAGCAGGATTGCGAGTAAGTCCTCTAAAAAAGAAGCCACAGTGGGATTCGGTGGGTAGTTGGTTTTCAGCAAAAGTAGTATCAATGTAGGCTAAAAGTCTCCACGTTACTTAAGGGTCTTGGAGAGCAAATTCTTTCTTCTTCTAGGAGCTATGATTCCTAACTTTCTATGCTGAATGCCAATCAAGAGCATACTTTCTCATCACCGCAAACTATTTGGTCAAAGAAAAGCCGAGTCAATCACCCTTACTACACAAAGGGGAGACTGATGATACCTCCACAGAATCTTATAGATAATTCTCCTTTACGAAATTTGAAAGAAATGTGATGCAAGAACACATTTTCATCTTTTTTCCCCCCCCCCCCCCCCCAGGAACATTCTAAAATGCTGCAAATCTAGTATGGATGCACATAAAATGATCACTTACTGTTTTAATCAAAAGTGTACTGTTTAATAGAATGTAAACAAAACAAACCCATGATGATAGCTAAGTCAATATGCTTCTCACCATTTTGCAATTTTAGGGGGTTTTCAGGGGTATTAAAGAATGGTAGTCACTCTTAAATTTGCCAGCATCACCAAAATCCTTTCGATTTCATTTTCATGTGGAAAGAGCTGATTGAGAGAGAAGAAGGTGATAAGTTAGCATCATTTAAGAGGAGCTAATACTCCATTATGAATTAATAAGAAAGTATTTTTTTCCATGCCACCTGTTCAACTTAAACATCTATAGACTTATCTTGTTTCTCAGTTGGTACTGGCAGATTAATTGGATATACGGAGATCAGAATGGCAATGTTGCCTCAAAATATCACGTGCGGAAAAAAAGATATACTAACAAAATCCTGAGACGTAAAAGTGGATTATTGATTTTTTTTTTTCAGCCATTTTATCAGTGAGCTCAAATTCTGGAAAATTATAACATTCGCTCATTTTACCAAGCTTGATCTCAGTGCTTGTCACATGCAGCATTGGGACTAGAATATCGGGACAAAAAGTCAAACGTTAGGGTAAAGAGCGAGATATTGAGGAGGGGGCAACCCCCTCGTATACGTAATAACTTCTAAACATTTTAAGTTACTCCTTACTTTCAGTTGAAAACTTGTCTTTTTGTTTAATCTCTGATCGTTTTTTAAATAGTGCCGTGAAACCCAACCCGTCTCCCCCTCAACGAACAAGCTCCCCCACCACAGAAAGATCCTCCAAAAATTTCAATCCCTGTGAAAATTTACCCGGAAAATCACTCTTAACATCTCCACATGTAAAATTGAATCGACAAAAGAGGAAGTAAGACAAATAAAAAAAAAATTATATAGGAATTTTAGAAAATCCCCCAGTGTAAATTTCCCATGTAAAGTTGACCCTCCAGAAACTTCCCTCCACATTGAAAGTTCTCCCCGTGGACCCCCCTCCCAAGAAAAACATGTATGCATACTTCCCAATAGCAAATGCTATACGTAAGCAATGGGCGAACTTCATAGCTTAAAAACCTTTCTCCAGGGGCTGTGGGCAGTCATGTTATCTTCAAAGGACCTTCCAATCCAAGTTATAGGACCTTTCAACTATGTTGACCAAAATGGCTATCTCGAAATGGCTATCTGTGACGTTGGAAAAAGAGGTGTGAGAGGGGGGCTAGCTGTCCTCCAATCTATTTGGTCGCTTAAAAAGGGCATTTGAATTTTTAATTTCCGTTCAAATTAACCCTCTCCCGGTATTCTAGGGCCATTGATTCGATACGATCACCCCTAAAAAAAAAAAAAAAAAAAAAAAAAATTAGCACGCATCTGTGATCTTTCTCTTCTGGCAAAAAAATCCACTTTTTTCCAGATGGGAGCTTGAAACCTCTTCAGTGGATTCTCGAATACGCTGAATCTGATGTCGTAATTTTCATCAATTTTCTTTGGCTTCCAGGGGGTGTTTCTCCCCTTTTCCAAATTCAGACAAATTTTTCAGGCTCATAGCCTTTGATGGGTAACACTAAACTTACTTTTGTATATTTGGAATCAGCACTATAAGCTAATTTTTGTGATATATCTATTAGTATCAAAGGAATTGGCTAAAATATATTCCATTTTTTAGAGTTTCGGTTACTACTGAGCTGCATATCTCGTACTTACAGTTCATTACAGCGAGCTGTTTGATGATATGCTTCCCTAAAATGCACAATAAGACTTTATGTATCACTTTAAATATACTTCCACTGGCTCAACAATGTCTAGGTCTTCAAGATGTATTTTTGTGTGAGGATAATGGAGACGATTAGTTGGAAACAATTATGACTCATAATTGACTCACCGTTAATGATGACTCACCGAGCAGTTATGGCCATGTATCGAGTTTTTTTCAAATTTGTTCAAAATTTGAATTTAAAATTAAAAAATTGAAAAACAAAGTAAATCATATTTATTATGTATTTTGTTTGGTATTTTATCATTTTTTTTTCTGTGTTATTTCAAGAAAAGTTCATTACATTTGTAATTGTGGTTTGATAACTGTAGATATTCTAGGGCTATAATGAAAGAAAGGTCGAGGCAGTTTGGACACGTCTTACTAACGAAGGATGACCGATTGCCAAAGATTGTTCTTTCAGGCCATTCCCCTGGGGCCAAGCAAAAAAGAGTTAATCTCCGAATGGAAGGTGAAGCTGTCATTAGGAATGATTTAAAGGAAATCAGAATTTCATAGGAGGGGGTGAAGAGTGAAGCTTTGAAAAGACTTGGTTGGAGAAGGGGCGCGCTTAGATGTGTTGGCTTTAGATGGCTCGGAATTGCAGTGAGTTTTAGCAGTAGTGATGGTAATTGTAAAAACAGGAAGTTTACAATAATTACTACTGTTAACTGCAGTTGTAATCGCACAGATGCAGTTGCACAAGAAAAAACAAAAATTTCACTTCAAACTCATTTAGTCCAAGAAATTTTGAGCAATATCCCAAAGGTTCTCACTTAAAGTTTAATCTGGCATGTAGACTTTAGATCTGATATTTCGGTATTATTATTTCTTTTGTAATTAACTCACCTAAAAAATACTGTTACATATTTTAAATTTAAGCCTAAACGTGTTCAATATCATAGGCAGCGCGCTAGCACTGCCTAAGTAAAGAACGATGTGGCCACAATGTGTTTTTATTTCTTCTTTCTTCGACAGGCACTTCGCATCGAAGGAGTTGTCGTAGAAACTTCGAAAAGGGCTCGTTCAATTGGAAATTGGGGTGGCTAGAGCCTTTTTAATAGTCGTAGGTGGCTGGGGAGGGCAACTAGCCCCCCCACGCCCATCATTCCCCCAAACACATCCAATCACAATTTTGAGATAGCCATTTTGTTCAGCGTAGTTGATTTCCAGAAAGTATGTTTTTGAGGAGGACATTCCCCCACAACCCTCAGGGCAAGGGTTGTAAGTTATGCCCTGGGGGCATAAAAGGTTTTTGTAGAAGACGTTGTGTCGTAGAAACTTCAAAAAAGGCTCTTTCGATTGGAAATTCAAAGGACTAGTGCCCTTTCTAATAGTCAAAAGTGATTGGAGGGCAACAATCCCCCCTCTCACGCCCACCTTTTCCACTAACCCCTAACACATCCAATAAAAATTTTGAGATAGCCGTATTATTCAACGTAGTTTTAAGTTCTGTAAATTAGGTTTTTGAGGATGACAACCCCCTCATAGCCCTCAGAGCAAGGGTTTTTGTAAGTTATGCCCTGGGGGAATATAAGGTTTTTTATAGAACGCTATATCGTAGAAACTTCAAAAAGGGCTCATTCGATTAGAAATTGAAATGGCTAGTGCCCTTTTTTATAATCGAAAGTAATTGGAAGGCAACTAACACCCCTTCCACGCCAATATTTCCCCAAACACAACCAATCAAAATTTTGAGATAGCTATTTTGTTCCACGCAGTTTAAAGTTCAGGAAATTATACCTTTGAGCAGGACACTCCCCCCACAGTCTTCAGGGTAAGGGTTATAAATTATGTTCTGGGGGCATGTAAGTTTTCATTGAAATCTTTGTCGTAGAAACCTGAAAAGGGGCTCATTCGATTGGAAATTCAAAGGTCTAGTGCCCTTTTTAAAAGTCGAAAGTGATTAGAGGGCAACTAACCCCCCTCTATTGCCCACCTTTTCTCCAAACACATCCAATCAAAATTTTAAGATAGTCATTTTGTTCCACGCAGTTTAAAGTTCAGGAAATTATACCTTTGGGCAGGACACTCCCCTCACAGTCTTCAGGGCAACGGTTATAAGTTATGCCCTGGGGGCATATAAGGTTTCCATTGACATCTTTGTTGTAGAAACTTGAAAAAGGGCTCATTCGATTGGAATTCAAAGGAATAGTGCCCTTTTTAATAGTCGACAGTTTTGGGTCTTTAAGGATTTTTTTTTTGAAAATTAGGTCTTTAAGGATGACAACCCATACCTCCCACAACCCTCAGGGCGAGGGTTGTAAGTTATGCCCCGGGAGCATTTAAGGTTTTTATAGAAAGCAATGTTGTAAAAACATCAAAAAGGGCTCATTCAATGGTTGTAAGTTATTCCCCGGGAGCATTTAAGGTTTTTATAGAAAAGCAATGTTGTAAAAAACATCAAAAAGGGCTCATTCAATGAAAAGTTGAAAGGGCTAGTGCTCTTTTAATAGTCGAAAGTGATTGAAGGCCAATTAGCCCCCCTCTAACGCTCACCATTTCCCCAAACACATCCAGTCAAAATTTTGAGATATACATTTTGTTCAACGTAGTTGAAATTTCTGGAAATTAGTTTTTTAGGATGATAATCCCCTCAGAGCCCTCAGTTCAGGAGTTTTTTGAGTTGTAAGTTATACCCTGGGGGCATATAAGGTTTATTTAGAAAGTTGTTGTACAAATTTCAAAAAGGGCTCATTTCTTTGGATATTGAAATGGCCATTTTTAATAGTCGAAAGTGAGTGGAGAGTAGTTGACCCCCCTCTCACGCCCACCATTTCCTCAAACACATACAGCCAAAGTTTAGAGATAGCCATTTTGTTCAACGTAGTTGAAAGTTCTGGAAATTATGTGTTAAGAATGACAAACCCCCGACAGTTCCCAGGGCAAGGGTTGTAAGTTAAGATTAAATCAAAATGCACTGTGTTAATGCTAATTCTCAATAAGGCATCCTCAGCAGTATCCCAAGAACGACTGAGGGTATTATATTCAAACTCTCGGGGCTACTTCTGCTCTTAAAATTCAACCAAATCAAAATAGCTTAAATGTATGCAAGCTATCAAAGAAAGTAAACAGATTTTTTTGCAAATGGTATCAAGTTTACTATTTCAGGTCAACTAGAGGAGGTATGAAACTAAATCAAACACTACTTTTTGTGTCCAGATTTTTAAAAGGGTGTGAGTTGTTAAAAATTGCTGAAAATTTTCCTCCGGCATTCAAAATAGCAGGCCAAACTATAAAGTCTTAAAAAATGAAAAGATTTAAAGTATTATTTTCTTTTTCCCTGAAAAGACTATGTCAATATAAAACGAACAGAAATTAATTAAAAAAAACTTTTTCCACAAAATAAGTTTTTCAAAGAAAAGTAAAGAACTCCATTAAACACAAAATGAGCAAAAATAAAATCAAATAATCTACCAAGTGTGAAACTACCACAAATCAGCATCGATAAATAAATGAAACCCAAAACGAACAGAAATTACAATAAATAACCGAGTCAAACTCAAAACGAGCAGAAATTAACATAAATTGGGCGCAAAACCCCCCCCCAAAACCCTATGCCTTCCCACGGCCAGAACATAAATTGCACTTTACTGAAAAAAATACAAATGGAATGAGCATTGTCAGTTTAATATACGTATACTGATATTTGTTAATCAAAATGTTAATATTATTTGATTTATTAAAGTTATATAAAGAAAAACATTCATATTTTTTTCAGTAAAGTGCAAATTATGTTCTGGCCTTCTGAAGGCATAAGGGGGTTGAGCCCTACTCATGTTAATTTCTGATCGTTTCGAGTTTGAGTCGGTTATTTATTGCAACTTCTGTTCGTTTTTGGGTTTCATTTACTTATCGATGCTGATTTGTGATAGTTTCCCACGCATAGTAGATTATTTGATTTTATTTTTTCTCATTTTTGGTTTAATGGAGTTCTTTACTTTTCCTTTTATTTTGTGGAAAAAGTTTTTTTTTATTTAATTGATGTCAAGAGGTCCGCTAAAACATCAACTTAGTAGAAATGATTTCCAGGCCGCTGTTTTAAACAAGAAGAAATTATTTAGTAGTGATTGAACAGCGTATATCTTTACCAAAGTATAAACACATACAACAAGTACTGACAAAACCTATCCTCTCCACACAAAAAAAGTGACCCTTTGTCCGCCTCTCCGGAGACGATGCGAACCTGGTGCCTAAATTTTTCAAGTTCCGTAGGGGATTATACTTGTTCCATAGTTTGATAATCACCTACGGAAATTAGTTTCGGTTCCGAAGGTGATTATGCTTTGATCAGATGTGTTGTGAATTAAAGAGACGGATCCTGATATAAAGCTTGTGATTAGAATTAGGACAATGAAAAATGAGGGTGCTTTATTGCGGAGCATATTTAAATTAATGCCTTCTATTTTGAAATAGTTTCACCCTACCCTATTCGATTTTATGTGATGTTTACCGACACCCATTTATAACGCCTAAATTTACGATTTGAGAGTGCTACGCGTAAATACTCGTATATCGAATGAAAATTGCTTTTTCACTAGATTATTATAATTGTATTCATCTTCCTCTAATCTATCCCTTTTTCTCAATGTTATTGACGTCAAAACTTGAAAATATGATAATTTATCTCGAAAGTATTTATTTTTCCTGTCATTGCATGGCAACTGGATTAAAGAAATTAGCCGCGTAAATTGTATTGATAGTATTTGACAGAATCTACTTTTATTTAATTTGGTTCAGAACCGTACGAAATTTACTTCTTGTGTGTCCCCCTTTATAAGCTCCTTGATTGGAGGCCGGGATATGCTGATACAGGCCCACTATATTCTTCGGAAGGAAAGCAAAAAAAAAAATATAGGCTCACAGCTCTGAGCCATTCTTAGCAAAAAAATATAGGCTCACAGCTCTGAGCCATTCTTCCCGTCTCTAAAAAAGAAAAAAAAAATAACAAGTAGTCAGATTTGGTTTGTTCGTGCCAGTTCAGTCCTATCCAAAAGTAATGCCCCGCTTCATATCGAACATTAGAATTAAAACTACATTGAAGAGAATCCAATTTCGGCCACCAAGAGCCAATATCATCGATGTTAAAAAAAAAACCCAATAATTCAGAAGATACAGACTTCACATTTTTGTCTTTTTTTTTAGAGACTATCATAAGAAAAAGCATAAACCAGCAGAATACGGGAAAAGAATTCCAAATGAATGCTCTTTCTTACGAGGAAATGGAAACAATAAACAAAAAATATAGTGTCTAAGACGAAACTTGGATTTCGAGAGGCTTAAAACGTGCTAGTTTTTCTGCATAACTTTTTTGTGCTTTGAAACTTCGAAATATTGGAGTTTACCATTAAAAGCTGCACCTTCCGATAAATTGACCATAAGTTTGGGGGTAAGTAGCCAAAGTATTTGAAATTGAGCTATAATACAGCTGTGACTTTCGGTCATTTATCGTCTTTATAATGAGTGTAAATTGTAAAATCTTTCCCTTAATCTTTTTTGTTTGCTCACTATTTCTCACTGAGTAGGCTACAGCCTTGAATTAACCCAATAAAACATATAAAACTACGGCCCATTTCCAGATTTCTCATTAGCCTATAACCTATAGCCTAGACTAGGTCAGTATTTGCTAGTTTTCGGCTCACTCGGGGTTCGGGTCTAGGCCCCGGGGCCCTATCCCGAATCCCTCCGTCTCCTCGAAAAGTTTGTTTTATAGAATCTAGGGGATGAAAGGAATCCCGCCATTCTGGAATTTTCTAAATTTATATTTTGATAGCCTACGACATTGAATTCTAAGTAGATCATGGTATGTTTATTTCTTAGCTATCTCATTATGGTACTAGAATAGAACTTTTCTGAAGTTTAAAAAAAAAAAAACATTTCAGACATTTCATGTCCTACCTGTTATTTGGCACAGCAAGTAATTTGACTCCTTTTTCTTTTGCATTTTCTCGATTAATATCGCACCCTTCGAAAAAGCATCGAACGCTCATTCTGGTTGTTAGCCGGCAGCACTTAATAATAATCAGTTTTCTAAGCCCAATACTTATCCTTCATATCCATATCGCAGGATTTACTGTTTAATTTCAACCTGCTAATATTTCGATAATTTCCCGGTCACCCGGTCGTCGTCTGAATCACACTTAGCATAATTATTGGCTCGGAGCGATTAAGTAGTACAACATTTCCCCCTCTAGAGGCGCTAGAGGTACGCGGGGTCACTTTTGGAGAGTTTTGTCAGTACTTTGTATGTGATTATACTTTGATCTTTACTAACATTAGCGGGAGAAAATAATTGTGAGCTCCAACGATTTCAACGGCATCTAGGTTTGCCTCCATATTCTTAAATAGGTTAGATAATTGCTTGTCATCCCAGTTGAATCTTTGACCACTTATGACAGACCTAGAAGAGGAAGAATAGTTACAGCACCAGTAAAAAATGAAACAAAAATATGCCACTTTCTGATCCCTTAGTTCAGCCCTGTTTAGCTATTAATCTATAAAAAAATTGGTTGGATCGGATAATATTTGCCACTTTTTCAATGCATCTGAAATCTCTTTTATTCAACAAAACATATATTTCGAGTCAAAATATGAGAGGAGTTCAATTTAGGCAAATTTGGCAAGTCGGGCGGTCGTATTAACCTATAGTCTTCGAAGTCTGGAATATAGAGTACCGCAAAAAAAAAAGAAAAAAAAAAAAAGAGACGAAAAAGCTTATTACAGCAGAACCTGTCAGTAGAACTACAAGCATTTGCTGACTCTATCGAGGGTTCTTGAAAATCTTCAATAAAATAGTAGCGTACCTCTTCCATTGGTTTTTTTTTTAATAAGTGTTAAAATACTGTATCATTGACATAGAAACCTACACTCGGCGGGGTCAACATTAAAATTTCTTTAACTCCCCTAATCGAAGACTAAAAGCCCTTTGTCCGCAAAACGATTTTTCAGATTATTACTTTGCACTTTTTACTGCCTTTTCCCCCTCTTTTGGAAAAAACATCCTCAGATGTACATGATCAGAGATAGAGCTAGCTAAACAACATAATTTAATGACATTCTTTGACTAGCAACAGCTGAGACCCTAGAAGTAAAGAGAGGCGAGCTTCCATTCTGGAGCATGATTTTGAACGGTTTCTAGGCAGGGGTGAATCTCCAGCATTTTATTGGGGGGGGGGCAAGAGCGGTCCATATTCGGATAGTCAAGCGGCATTGGATATATTATACTTTTTTCTCCACATTATTGGGGGCAACTGCCCCCTTGCTCCCCCCTCCCCAAACGACGCCCCTGATTCCAGGTCAACAAAGCCAATTGGCTACA